>WHYT01017884.1:397039-491134 GCA_009806455.1 Tetrax tetrax
CCCCCCCCGACCCGCACCACGGACAGCGGCCGCGGCAAGGTCACTGCCCGCGGCCGGGGACACCGGGCACTGCCAGCCTAGGGATCCCCCTCCCTTATTCCCTTCCCTTCCCTTCTTCCCTTCTTCCCTTCTTCCCTTCTTCCCTTATTCCCTTATTCCCTTCCCTTCCCTTCTCTTCCCTTCCCTTCCCTTCCCTTCCCTGTCCCTGGGGAAGGCTGAGGGGTGCACAATGCACACATCCAGCTGCTGCACCCAAGGGCCACTTTCACCAGAGCGAGATACTCTCTTCTCCACTCTCATTTTCAGAAGGGTAGGATTTCTCTGCTTGTCTCCCAGTGGAAGTAAATAACAAACTCTCTTTTTTTTTGCCGTCTCCTCATTTTACAGCTATCTCCCTTCCTGTGACAAATGACATGAATAAAGGGGACACTAAGGTAAGGATGGGGGTGTAGTGGAAGGGATGAGTGAAGATGAAGGATGTGATGTTTAAGCTCCACCTAGCTGGCTGGCTTTTGGCTGCCCCTGCTGAACTACCCTGTAGGAAGTGCCGGGGATTTGCATTAGATCCCTATAGCAGGACCCATCCACCCTCTCTCCCTCCCTACCAGGATTTACCCTTTGTGCCTCCACTTCTGGGCATCTGGGCAGGAGGGAAGTCCCTCAGGATGTACCAAAGGGACCAAACAAGCTTGTCTAGAGAATGGTGAGGCTGGGGATGGAGGGTGGGTATAACCCCCTCAGTCCTCCTACTTTCAGCTTCTCAAAGCTCCCAACAGGAGGTGACTCAAGGGAGAGTGGGGGGAGACGTGATTCAGAAATGGGCATTACTGGAACTGTGTGTGTTTTGGGGGTGTGTATACATCTGTGTTTGCATGTGTGTGATCTGTTACTTAAATATGCACATTCTTTAAAAAATAGGCAACTGGCTGCCCTTAGGTTGCTAATCTGTCCTCAGCTACAACTCAGCCTGTCTGGATGGCTACGAGCGGTGTGTGGCTTGGCTGACGTCTCCAGCCTTCTTTTATGGGCTTCTGTGCATGCATCTGTGTCATACCTCTCTGACATTCATAGCTGCACTTCACAACTGTGTGTACTCCCAGTGGGCTTTTAGATAGGTGTGTTTGCCTGTGTCGATCTGTGACAGACCCACCCGCACCACCCCTTCCTGATCTCATAATGCCTATAGCCTTTCAGAGAAGCTGATCTCTTACTGCTCAAATTAAGACTTCTACAGAAAGGAAACACCAGCCCTTTCCCTACTATTTCTTGAACATCTTTGTTTCTTAAAATCTTCTAGCCATGTGATGTTTTTCCCCAGGCAGCAGTAGAGGAAGGCACATTCACGTCACTCTCACAGGCTCCACTGTACAGTGTCTCTGCTCATTCTTACCTACAGGGCAAGCGCCACGAGAAACACCTTCCTATTTCCTGTCAGATGTTCCTGGGCCTGGAGAGCTGTTGCTTTAAGACTTTTAGCCTGCTTAGCCCTTGCTAGGGCTGAGCCATGAGCTGTGAGGCACTGTTGCCTGCTACAGGCTGTGTGCTGCTAGCTGAGAAAGGCAGGCAGCTACCCCTGCAACTGGCTGTGCCAGAATGGGATGGCCATTGGGCATCTGGTGGGACCATCCATTAATTCCACAATTTCCCTTGTAAGATCTATTCCCCAATATGTTCTATGTTTTAAACACGGCGCTTCCCAGGAAGACACATTTAGCTTTTGTGGAAGCTGGTGCAGTCCTCCCACCAAGGAAGAATTGTCTCCCAAGCCTGGGTATACTGCACTGACACAGGCTCTAGTTGAGAGCAAAAATTGGACCACACTTGTGTTTTGATTTTTGCTAGAACTAGAAGCAGCCATTAGGACTTTTCTGTCTCCACTGCCCTCTGAGACACAGCATTTCAGTGAAGGAACTCCTAATCTCACAGGCATATCATCATATGGGTACAGCAGTGAGCACCACGGCTCTTCCTACACAGCGTGCTGCTCTAGACGTTCTTTGTGCCACCAGCATTTGTGGGTGGCTCAGGGCTGTGAAATGGGTAGTCAGCATTTACAGGCTTTTTTTGGGCAGCTCATCAGACTTCCTTTAAACCAAGTGCTTTCCATGGGGAGTTGAACACTACCAAGGCATTTACAATATCTCCGGCATTTGCCCACTCTTGTGCTTGAAGGACACTATTCCCCACTTACAAGCATGCATTTCAGAAAGGCCCAATCATAGCCAAGCTCAAATGTAGTGAAGTCTATCCTTGTAAGGACATGATCCTTTGGAGATTTCTGTGTAGGAACAGTGTGAGCACCTCTTAAGTATCTAGTTACGTGCTGACAGTTAGAGAATAGCTATGGAAAAATTCCAGTCTGAGTTTCTGCACTGGATTAATTACATTCATTTGGAAAGGATCTCCTTCATTTCCTGATGCAGGCTGTTATTTCATGACCTTGTGAAGCCTCACTCTGCAAGACTTGCTCCTACAAAAAGTCAAGGAGAGTGTTGTGGAATGACTGCACTCTTCACTTCATTGTGCTACAAAGTTCCTCTTCAGAGTTGGCCGCATTTCTGTGGTGACTGATGTGTTTCTTTGTGTTCAGACAAAGACCTTAAATCAGCTTAGAAGTCTTCAAAAAGCTCACATAGAATATTTCATTGAACCAGATTCTTATTTCTCATGCTGAGAAAGTCCTTACTTCTGAAGCTGCATTGAATACTGCTGCAATAAGTGGCTCCAAAGGTTGAGAAACGTGGGAGGGAAGTATGAGAATCTGGGGTTTGTTCTATTTAATGGTAGAGTGAAGTGACTGGATGTCATCTAAAATCAGCATTAATGGGTTGCTCATGGTATAAGGGAATGATACCAGGGAAAATTCCCTGCTTTCTTTTTGTTAGATCTTTCCTGTAACATTTTTTTTAATCCAGCAGGCAATCCCTTCAAACTGTGTAAGCAAGTAGTTAAGAGCTCAGTATTTTATGGCTATGATCTGCAAAAGCAGAATTCTCTCCTTCACAGGGTGAAATTTTGCCCATTCCAGCTGGTCAATGAATAGATGCAATTGCCTGGATGAGCACCATTGGAGATGACTGGGAATTGCTGACTTGGGTTTAATTTCTACTGCAGCAGCAGTGCTCTGCTCTCCTGAGATTGGCACCTTGTGAGGGAGATCACGGCTCTTAGGGCTGCCTGCAGTAACCATCAGGAGAAAGAGGTTCAGTGAGTGAACCTTTTGCCCTCAAGACTTACTTGTATTCTTTTTTTTTTTCAATTTAGCCTCTCTTTTTCCACAGGCACTTCTGAGCCCTGCGTACTTTCTATGTTTCTTTCTATATAATCACCCTTTTGAACTTAACAGCCTGATTCCTGCACTACTAACTGGCACTAGACTATAGTGAATGCTGCTTTCTCTCCTGTGTGACCATTTGGGTCTACCATGACCACAAACAGGGCTCCTGGTGGGGTGTCTCAGTGTGGCAAGGATGCCTTCATTCCTGCCAGAGGTGCCACCTTGCCTTTCCACCTCTGGCTTTCATTCTGCTACCACACATAGAACACTGAGTGATCCCTGTGGGATCAGTGGTGCTGCAGTTGCATAGGTGAAGAGACAGGCCTGCAATTTCAATAATCTACATAAATAACACTTCCCATTTTACACTGAAAAAAACCAGCTGCTGGAAAGGGCAGACCCAGAGTTCATCCTGTCTGGGAAGCTGCCTCAGGCAGTTGCAAATGCTTTGGAGGAAAGTGTGGGAACTTCTCTCAGATGACCTGCCTCCCTGTACAGCTCTGCCAGTCTATAATAGATGGCTTGAACACTCAAGCACACGGTCAAACACTTCTCAGTGTCTTCTTCACTAGGGCTTGACACTGGTATTTCTCATCTGTATTTGAAAGTACAATTTTCCTCAGCTTGCCCTTCGTGCTTGGCTGCAGTCTAACTAGGGTGCCCTTCTCAGGGCTTGAATTTCTTGCAAGGTTTCAAGGCCACTTACTGAAAAGGAAGAGCTATGACCACTTGTTGCTCTCTCTGACCTCCCACCAAATCCTTTTATATGTGGCTTGAGATTTATGTATATAACCATGAGTATATGTATGCATGCACCTATATATCTATCCATATATTTCTATGTATATATCCATGTATCTATATATCTGTGTATAATCTCCTGATGTGCCCAGCCTCTGGGAAGGGCTGGAGTTGCGAGATACTCAACTGAAGTGAGCATCATGTTGAAGAAGCTCTTTGCATTGCCTTGTGTCATTTGCTCACTTCTCACTTGCAGGAGGTACCTTCTGTTCCTGCGTTAGGTAAAACAGGAACCGAACATTCAGTTCTGGCTCGACTGGAAAAGCAAGAAGATCTGTGCCATCATCTGCTGTGGTTTAGTCTTGGTAACAAATAGATTTAGGAAAAAAAGACAAAAAAGGCAGTGCTTTAATTCATATTTTTATCTCTTTCTAGGTGATGAAGTGCATTGTAGAGGTCATCTCTGATACTTTATCGAAGCCAAACCCCCTGCCAATCAGCGAGGAATGCCTAGAAACACTCAGGGGAGGTACAGGCTCTGATTTAGTGCTGGGAATCAGCAAGAGCACATCTGGCAAGCAGGGTCTGGTCCTACCCTGACACCTGCTCTATGCCTGACAAGGGGTCCTCGACACACTCACCTTCCTCATGGTCACCCCACCGGGCTGCACCAGGCCCCAGAAGCAGGGATGGAGCTGCTGCCCAGCCCGAGCCATGCATCAGGCTGGCACCGTGGCTGGGGAGTGACATGGAAGCTGCCTGGCTTTCATGGGACCTTTCTGGCACCTTAACCACATGGTTAAGAGATGTGGCAGCAAATCAGGCCGGGAGAGAAAAGAGTAAACAAAGAGAGAGGTGCCATTGGGATTCTTTTTCATAACCTAGAGGTGCAGGGTCGGGTGGAGGGGGGCGGGGTGTCTTTTATTATCTTCTCTATGAAGTCTCCCCTGTTGCAGATGAAAGGATCATTTCTATCCTTCGCCACCAGAATTTATTGAAGGAACTTCAGGAAATTGCTGCTCAAGGTACAGTGTCACTTTAGTTATTTGGGAAGAGGGGTTTCATCTATTGCAGTCCCTTGCACAGTTTTGTTGTTTGTGGTTTTTTAATTAATTTTACACTAATTTGACATTGTAAAAATGTGCCCTAGGAAATCTAGTTCCAGGACTTCCAGTAGAGACTGGGTGAGTGGGGACAGGAATTTTGCTTGTAACTCCAATATGTATCTGCCCCATGCAGCTCCCAAAGCCACAGTTTGGTCACTGCCCAAATGCCACTGGTGGAGGGGCCAGCTGGGCAGCGATCCCAGATGGGCTCCATAGATGCTCTGATGATCCAGACGAAAGAAACCTGGGCCTCCTCGGGGCACTGGGATGCTGCTGCCCAGGCACACCAAGGCTCTGAGGGGAAGCACTCAGCTATCAGATACGCAGTGCCGTAAAGCATGGAGCCCACATGAAGACACTTGTTTCACAAGGCACACCTTACTCTGCTCTTTCCTTGGCTTGAGCCCATCACACTTTTTCGTCCTGGGGTAACAGGAGCTCTGATCTACAGATCACAGTGACTGGGGAGGGGATAGTTTTGTAGCCCAAGGGAAAAGCAAAGGTGTGTTTGTCTTGGTCTCCTCTGTGCTGGCTACAGCTGGACTTGCTCAGGCTGGAGAGCCCAGATCACCCAGCTCTGCCCAGAGTTGGAACCAGAGAGGAGTGGGCTGGCAGTGCTGGCTCTTGCCTTTGCATTAAGGTGTGAGCGGGGTCAGACAGGGCTCACTTGGCTTGGAGATCCTGTTGGGATGGGGTTGCCTGGGGAGCGCTGGCTGCCAGGATGGCTGCGCTCTGACCGCCAGCAAGTGCTGCCTGCAGACACCTTCCTTCAGACACTGCCTTCTTCAGGGCATTGCTTCTGTTGAGCTGGCTCCGTAATCCCAGAGGGTAAGGTGTGGGGCCTTGGGGCCCTGGACAATCTCAGAGTAGGAATGAATGCTGCTCCTCCCTCCCAGCACCCCCGGGAGAGGGGCCCCCATGAGCAGGCAGGAGGGCGCAGGGCCTTTTTGTGCTCACCTCAACAGGGGGACGTGGGCAGCATCTGGCAGGAGGCAATTTTTATCCCTCAGTACTCTGATGCTCAAGTCTTTTGTTAGCCTCTGCACTGCAGTTCAGCATCTCTTGTTCCCTAGCTCTCCATCAATATTAGTTTTCCTAGCAACCCAGCTCTTCTGTTTGTTTAGAGACCTTTTTCTTTCCTGCAGCTGATGTTTTTGATGGTGGCTTTTTTACTGCAGTTGATTGACATATCCTTCAGTTTCACTTCTCCTCACAGCTCCCCTTTGGCAAATTTGTCCATTTAGAAAAATATGTATATCAATATAAAGGGCACAGGTCTATTTTCCTACCTCTACTTTCTGAAACACAATAGGGGCTGTTGCCTCTCCCTGCTTTTTGTTACTTGACGCAGGTGCCAATGAGAGAACCCAGCAGCAGAAGAAAAACAGTGGCTTCGAAGATGAACTTTCTGAAGTCCTTGAAAGTCAGAACGACAAGAACAAGCAGAGAGGTCAGTGTCAGCCTCCCCCCCAGGAAATCCAGGTCAGGCTGTAAACCAGGATGTTCTTTCTAACAGCCTTGGTATGTCCATCTGCTTCTCATTTAACCATCTTCTTCGATGCTGCCACTGACACACACAAACAACCCGGTGTTTGCTTTGTTCTTATTTACCAGCATTAATGACACGTCATTTCTGAGCTACAGTGACTGATGATGGCCAAGTTACCAGACTGATACTGATCTCTTCCACCCATCTACCAATGCCAGCCCTGACTCCTAATCCTTAAAATGAGTCACAGCCAGGGAACTCCCGTCCTGAGAGACTTGGTGATACATGCAAGAGTGATCTGGGTCTAAGCCTGCCATCCTTGTTTCCAGGCATCCAAGATATTAGGTTATGTGTCTCTGCAGGGAAAACTGAACTTGGGATACACACAATGCACACGCCCACACAGAACACCCGCATCCTGGAAAGAACACATTTGCTGGGGTTTCCCTTTGTCACTAGGTTTCCGTGGCCTGGCTAGAGACAGGCTGCATAGTGGAAAGGGGGGTTCGGCCCCTTCCCTTTTCCATGTCAGGAAGAGATGATGCCAGTGTGGGGTGAGGCAGTTTCTTTTCCAGCAGCAGCACCCCCACAGAGGTCTTGAGTGGGTTCTGGGCCATGTGGCTGAGCCATGGCAGTGCAGTGATGCCACAATGTCAGCCCAAAGTTTCCCAAAGTGATGAGGTGCGATATCCTGGCAGTAGCTGCTGCCAGAGGGTGAGTGTCTCTGGCTGTCCCTCCCATCAGGACAGACCCGAACCTCTTGCAGTGTGGAGACTGCAAGAGGATGAAGCATGGCACATTGGGCCATCCAGGCCTGCAGGCAGCCCAGTGACACCAGGGTGGTGTCACTGGTGGTCACCAGCTCTATGTGACCAACTCTCTGTATCCCCTCACCTCAGTGTGCTCCTCAGCCCTGCTTGGGGCTGCGCTTGCCTCTCCATACCCATCTGCCTTTTTACACTGCTCTTTAGCCTCCCTCTCTCCATCTTTTATTTTGCAAAATGATTTCTATGGCTAATTATGTTAAAAGAGGCCAGTCTGTGACACGAGCAAGAGCAAACACCCACCCACATTAAGCTTCTGCTGAGTAGCTGTTTCGCAGATGCAGAGCCAGCTCCCAGCTCCCTCCAGCTCAGCTGCAAACAGCGCTGGCTCCCTCTTTGACCCAGTGGGAGACATAAGGATGTGATGTTAGCGCAGCACTCAGGGCAGGGAGAGTTGTGGCAGTGCCGTGTTACACTCCTAAATCCTTACCTTTTACGCATGGGGCAAGTTTGTTGCTGGCATCTCAAGAGATGGTGATGAGGACCGTGCCACAGCAAAGCACTTTGGCATATGTTCAACTTCAGCCTTGCAAGTCTTTCCAGGAGAGCAGGCACCAGCGAGAGCAGCAGCTTGCTTGAACGCAAGCATATGTTGAAGTGATTTGTGAAAGGATCCATGGGCTGGTGAAGCAGAATGCTGAGCGGGACTGAAGCTCCCTAAGAAATTCATGGGCTTCGCTGGTTGTGAAATGAGCTCTGAGGAGAGGTGTTGCTTCTTACTCCTCTCTCTGCAGATGCAGCAGGGGAGCGCCCTGAAGAGGAGCAGCCCGTGGGGTCCCTGGCCAAGCTGGCAGCACAGAAAACCCAGCAAAATGAAGATTCCAGAGAGGAGGGGAAAAACGGCCTGGAGGAGAGGGAGCCCAGGCCACGGGATGCTGATCCTGGAGAGAAAGTGGCTCAGAAGGAAGCAGAGAGCAATGAGATTGGGGGCGTAGAGGATGCCCAGCAAGACGAAGCTTTGGACAACCACATTAGCAACAACTTCAGCAAGGATGAGCGGCAGCAGCGAGCGGATGCAGAAGAGCGGCCTGGAGGCTCTAGGGACAGCCTGGAGCTCGAGGATGAGGGAGAACAACCATCCAGGCAGGGCCAGGAGCAGAGCAAGGAGGCGGCGGGCGAGCGTGTGGAGCGGGAGGATGATGGAGGGGAAGATGCTGCAGAGGAAGACCCTACCGAAGCGGAGAGGTCACTTGATTTGCCTGAGGAGGATGAGGAGGCTGAGGAGATGCAGGGAGATGACAGTACGTATTGCAGACAACCGCACTGATACCTACCCGGGGTGAGCTGAGAGCTCTGAGACAGACGGATAAGAGGCTTTAAAGCCTAAAAGTTCAGGCAGGTGCTTACTGGGCTTACAGAAATACCCCCGCCAACAGCCACCCACACGCCCCCGCAAGCACCTGACCACGTGGGCCCATGCACAGCAGGTAGCAGAAGCCTGGCAGCTGCCTTATTGCCTGCTGCTCAGTTTTCATAGCACCTGGGCACAACTGTTTTATTTTTCCTAAACTTCCTATGTAGTTTTTGACTGCTGTCGCCAAGCCTTGTTACTGACATGGTGACATGGAGTAGGTATTTCCAGAATCCTGAGAAAATGGGCCTAAGTCAGGAAACCCACCTTGCATTTCCACTGAAGGCT
Organism: Tetrax tetrax; assembly: GCA_009806455.1. Taxonomy (NCBI): domain Eukaryota; kingdom Metazoa; phylum Chordata; class Aves; order Otidiformes; family Otididae; genus Tetrax; species Tetrax tetrax. The sequence goes on from WHYT01017884.1 coordinate 406,116, forward strand.
TGGTTCAAAGGTGGAGCGTAACCAGGTTAACACTTGTGCTCACTGTTGTGTTTAATGTTCTTTCAGATAATGATGATGCTCTGGGATTCAGCAAAGATGGGCGGAGTTCTGAGGAAGAAGAGGAGGATGAGCAGCCCCGGGCACTGAGAGGAGGAAGGCATCACCTGGAGGACGAGGGGATGCAGGAGGAGGAGGAGGACACCTTCCAGCCCAGGAATGCCAAAAGTGAGGAGACGGAGGAGGAATCCTCCAGGGAGTGGGAAGACTCCAAGAGGTGGAACAAAATGGATGAGCTGGCCAAGCAGCTGACATTGAAGAAGCGCATGGAGGAAAACGATAGTGAGGAAGATCCAGACAGGTCCATGAAAATGGTGTTCAGGTCCCGCAAATATGACTTCAGTAGTCCAGAGGAAGATGTGAGAAGGTCATGGAAGCATCACTCAAAGGAGGACAGCAGTGAAGGAGGGTTCCCGCTAGCTCCCATGCCTGAAGAAAAAAAGGATGAGGAAGGCAGCGCTAACAGGAGAACAGAGGTTGGTGCACATAGGCTTAAGAATAAATCCCACTCAGTAATTACTTGGGAATCCAAACTATGTTTGGAGATGTGGATGGTACCTTGGCACTATGCAGTCAGCATTGGCTCTCTGTGACATTAAGGGGATGCTTGGTGACCTTTTAATCAATCAGCCCTAGGTATTATTGAGATCTGCTCCTGGCTGTGCCTTTGGTTTTTCTCCTTGTTTTAGTGACTAGTGCAAAAACATCCCCTGCCCCAGAGAGTCTTAAAAATGAGACAGAATTTTTGTACTGGTCTGTGCTAGACATGGTGACCAGAGCTGTCTCGGAAGCCTAGGGTTGGATTTTGTGTCCCAAAGCCTCTCCAAGTCAAAGGGAAGGCTTTCCCTGGCTCAGGGATGGAGTAAGTAGTGTCAGACCTCCTACAGAGGCAAATCTGGGTGCAGCCGTGGTGAGAGGGCTGGGACATTGGAGGCTGACAGCCGCATGAATACATCTGAGCCAGGCTCCAAAGTCAGAGACCTCCTTCCCCGGTGCCTTGCATGACACTGTGCGATAGCTCAGCACCTCTCCTGGCAGCCAGGAGTAGTGGCTTCACCTTTGTGCTGAGGCCCAGCTCCAGACACTGGTGTTTATTTGGGACAGCGCGGGGGGCTGGACAGCAGGGCCAGGCATGGGCCCTGTGGGTGTTCGCTCTGGGACAAGACGCAATCAGATGCCCAGGAGCAGACAGAGACAGTGGGTGAGTGGAGCCACTTTGCTGCGGCTCTCTTGCCTCCAAAACACCCCTCTTGCCTTGGGTACGCACCAAAACATTGCCCAAGGGTTTCTCACTAGCATCTCCCACTGACAGAGCATCTCCAGTCATGTTGGTTCAAAGCAAAGCCAATGTCTCGGCTCCAAGCAGGGGTGCAGCGCGTGCTGCTGAGGAGGTGGACACCTGTCCCATCTGCCTTCTCACCACCATCTGCTCATGTCCCAGGTCTCTGCCCCAAGAAGGCTGCTCCCCATCTGCCCCTGCCAGCTGCTGTGAGGTGCACCTTGTCTGCAAGGTGGTGGGCTCAGCATCCAAATGGGGAATGGGAAAGAGGTTGCTGAGACTGCAAAACTGCCATGTTTACAGCTGTGACAAGGCTTTTTGTTGTTTTTTTAAAAAACTAGATCAGGGCCTCCAAGAGACAGTGAGGAGGCGTCAGACGGGTCACTCGGCAGGGAGGGAAGCAAAGGCACAGGCTTTGGCTCTGCCAGAGCAGCTGCCACTGTCCCCTCTCCTGGTTTTTGGGCCATGTGGCTGTGTGGCTTGGCCAGTGAGGCCAGCGTGGGCACAGCTGGGGGCTGTGAGGGCTGTCCCCTGCACACACTGGGGCTCAGCACAATGCTGTAGCCAAAGCCTTCCCAGGGGCTGAGCCAAGGGCTCTGGGGAGGGGTAGGGTGAGAAAATGACTTTTTTTTACATGCTTGCTTTGGTTTTTTTCGCACCAGCCACCTACAGTGCAGGCCAGTGGCTCAGCATCAGCCCATTCTGGGTGGCTGCTGCAGGAACAGAGGTCCGCTCCCTCCACATGGGAGAGGGGCTGTCACCTCAGCTCTGCTGGCAGGAAAAGGCACTTTTAGCACTGGTGGCCCTAAGTTTGCTCCCACAGAGCCTGCTGCTGTGCTGGGCGAGCAGGCTATCTGCAGCGAGCCCCCGGTGACGCAGCTGTGAGTGATGGGCAGGGCTGGTGCTGGCAGTGAGATGGAGCCGGTTGCGTATGACTGGAGTTCAGGCAAAGCCACGCAGTTACGAGTTTGAGCACCTGAGCTAAATAAAATAGCTTCAGATAACAGCACAGATGCACAAGAACCACTGGAGAAAGGCCACCAAGTGATGAGCAGCTTGAGCCTTTAAACTGATGGCTTCCTGAGTCATTATTTTCCCAAACAGGAAAGACTTACGGTACTGGAGGCGCATGCAGACACCCAGTGCAGCATGGGGAGAGGGGACACCACTGTCCCCTCCACGAGCAGGGCACATGCCGGACTTGCTGCAGGTGGCAGGCACCTGTGCCTGTCCCAGTTTAACACCGCTGCCTCAGCAGAGGTGCCCAGTGCTGTTTGGCAGCACCCCCCCAAGTCCTCGATCCCCAGCAGCCACCTCCCTCCAGCCCCGCGCTCTGGAGGGAGAGACCTGTCATGGGGCTGCCCTGCCCTGCCCAGCTGTGGGGCTGGGGAAGGATGGGGATTGCATGTCTTCTTTCCATCACCAGCTGCAGCAATTTAACATTAGGACAGGACTAATTAGTGTCGAGAACATGCAACATCTGTCCACAGGAGCAAATTTAGATTGGGCTAGGAAAAATTTCTTTACTGGAAGAGTGGTCAAGCACTGGAACAGGCTGCCCAGGGAAGTGATGGCATCACCATCCCTGGAGGTGTTCGAAGAACGTGTAGGTGTGGCACTTCAGGACACGGTTTAGTGGACATGATGGTGTTAGGTTGATGATTGGACTTGATGATCTTAGAGATCTTTTCCAACCTTAAAGATTCTATGATTCTAAATGTAGGAGTGGGCTGAGGGCCTGGGCGAGACGTAGCTGTCTTCTTGCCACCACTGACAGCTAGCCCCATACAAAGCTTTCCATGGGCTGCCCACCCGTGGCTGCTGATGCGTGTCCCGGGCTTTCATTGCAGGACCAGGAGCTGGAGAGCCTGGCCGCCATCGAGGCTGAGCTGGAGCGCGTTGCCCACAAGCTGCACGAGCTGAGGCGAGGCTGAGGGCCCCAGGTCACCTCACGCAGGTGAAAGCCACCGCTGCCACCCTCCTCCCTCCCCACGGCATTTTCATTTCCTAATTTAACAGCAATGAAGCCGGAGCAGAAGCATCGTGCCTAGGAAACCGACCTTGCTAGCGCCCAGGCCTGCCTCCCTTGCCATAGTGTTGTGCCCATCGCCGCTTCTCCACCTCACACTCCCCCGTTCGCACGGATGCCCACCCGCCCGGCTGGGTGCCGGTGGGCACGAAGCGCAACCTACATGTATATTTTCTGTTCGGGTGGGGTTCTTTTCCCTCTTTTTTAAAAAAGACAAGACAGCTTTCTAGAAAGTTCTCCTTCCACCGGTAGTTTCACTGGGTAAAAAACTGCAATAACTTGTTATCTTTTGATTAAAAGCTGATAACTCTGACTGTAATATATTCTATATAAAAGATTTATCTAAGGAAAAATAAAACTGCAGTGGGTTCCTTCCTTTGTTTTGGCAGCTTCAGTCTCGATCATCAGCATGCTGCAGGGCTTGTATGGTCCTGGTGGAGAGCAGGGGAATGGAGGCCTCCCCTCACCACAGGCACGTTGTGATGGTGTTTCCCTCCTCACCCAGGCCCCAACGCCGCTGCCCGCCAAGGCCCAGTGTCATGGATGCCGCCCCAAGGCCCTGAGCACTGCAGGCTTCTTCCCGCCCGGCTAGGGCCCGGCGGTGCTGTACAGGCCAGCCTTGGCACTTTGTCGTGAACTGGTTGACCAGAGAGAAATCAGTTTAGAAGTTTAAACACTGGGACAAGACTTGACCAAGTCAAGCTATGGGCACAACACATGAGTGGGTTAAAACAAAAAAGTAACAAATGGGCTAGTCATGAGGAAAACGACTGGTCTGTGCTCCCGCAGAGGTGAAGGCCGGTCCTGAGGGGATGTCCCTCCTGTGCGTCAGCTCGCTGTGGCAGCCTGCCAGCACCCCACTAACAGGCAGATCCTCCCCGTCCTTTGGGCTTCAGACCACGCGCTGGCTGGAGGACCGGGTGTACCTGGGCTGGGGAAGCTTGCCCCGAAAGTGTATGAACACCAGTCATAAGATTTTAGACTTTCTATGTCTATCAGCAGGAGGGGAAAAGAGCATCCCACTACCAGGGCTGTATCCCACCCCCGGCTCAAAGCTCAGCCATCTCCCATCACCTGCAGCCCACAGAACAGCTGAGATGCTCAGGGAACGGCTGCCAGGCTTTGAACTCAACACATTCCTTTATTCTGCTAAAAATACCAGCGCCATCTACCCGGAGAGTGAATTGCACTGGAGGTGGGTGTGCAGGGTCCCCTCGGTGCAAGAGGCACTGGGTGTCCAGAGCTGTCCCCTGGCCACCAGCCGAGCTGAGCTTCCCCCGGGAGGGCTGCTCCCAGCCCCAGCAGCTGCCCAGCCACAGGAGGAGGTGTTGAGGCTGAGGTGCAGCCCGAAAGCTGCCCTGGCACAGGGCGCAAGCCTGGCTGAGGAAAGTACATTGGGGTGAGGTGCAAGTCTCCCAACTCCATCCTGAGGAGACTGCACTCTCATTGACCTCAGGGAAATGTGCACAGGAACAGAAGTGAAACTGAAGCTGTTCCATGGAAACAGTACTAAAACGTCATTTACTGGGGAGTTAATCCAGCTGTAAAAGTCACGTTTTACATACTCATCTTCATTTAAATTTTAATTTTAATATTGTATTTACTTTATGGGGTTTTTTTTTGTTTTTGTGACAGACCCTGCTGGTAGCACCACCCATACAGCCTCAGGTCTACATGCCACAATAAATTCACAGAAACCCTCAGCCACCCACCCCACCCCTGCCAAAACAAAAAAAAAACAAACCCACCCAAACCAAAAAACCAACCCACACCCCAGAAACCAAACAACCCACCACAGAAACGCAGCCATCTCCAAAGGAGTTAGAGAAATTTTTCCACAAGGACCAAGGCAGCAGACAGAACTTGTCTATTGCTTCTGCAAAATCAACAACAGAAAAAATATCGTTACTTGATGGAGCTACTGTAGGTACTGTCTTAACCGGATAATCAAGTCATGACAAAGGTTTGGGACCCAAGGGCTGTCTTCAAAGGGAAAGATGGGGTTCGAGGCCCAAGACCTGGGAGGACGCCTCACCAGCTCACCAACGCTGGCCCGCGCTGGGCCGTGCCTCGGCTCGGCAGCCTGCCTCAGCTCCCACCCCGGGCCTGGCCTTGGGGCTGACACCACGCGCAGAGCCCAGGCAGCGTTCATGTGAGTGCCCTTGCTGAGCGGGCTTGTTGCTTAGCAAAATTTAATGCTGCTGGGTGAGACATCTCTCTCTCCTGCGTTAGCCAGCACAGGATCCTGATCAAAAGTCCTGCCAGATTTCGAGAAATCAAGTATTCCCTACCCAGGATGATGAAGGAAGAATCAGCCCGGAAGCCTACGCGAGGAATAAATGATTAAGCACTGAATCCCAGTGATGCGTAACCGCATTATATAGTGAGATACAAATAGCTGACTTACCACTAGTCTTAAAAATCAGAACAAAACCAGCCCAGCCTTGCTCATTAGTACTGCTGGTACAAGGAGGCCCAAAGCAACTGCAAACCGCCCTGGGGAAGGACGTGAAAACCAAACTCTGATGAAAATGGGCTTCCCCCGATGAGCTGCTCACCTCACTGCCCTACCCGCTCATAAAGAGAAAGCAAAGTAGAACTTGTTACAAGGCATTTATTTTCATTATGTGTTGGAAAGGGACTCTCTTCAAAATAATTACAGAGATAATGCCACAATACCTACTGCATATTGCTTTACTGTGGAAACCAAAACATTGTCCAAAACAGGTGCTTGGCAAATGAAAAAAAAAAAAAGAATATATTACCATCGAAATCAATGCTGTCAGATGAAAGCACCATCTTCATTGTCAGATCTGGTCAGTCATGCAACTGAAGACGCCAAGTAGCATGTATTTTTGGTTTTTACAGTAAGCCATGATCTTTTAAGGGTTTGTATCATTCTATACAAATTTAAGTACAAAATGGGAATTACGTTTCAGAAATCATAGTGAGCCGGGCTGAAGCGAATCACAATACACACTTGTTAACACCGTACAGCTGGATTTGAACACAGATATTGATGAACTTGCAAAACTTAGCACATACACAAAATGGTCCTCAAGATTCAGCCATGCTCAGGTGGGGAGCGACGCTGGAGAGTGAAGGATGACATCCAACACTATTCACACCCAGAGGGCCAGTTTTCTCAAAATTGTTGGGATCCCAAGGAATTGTCGTGACTCCATTTTAAGAATGCATTTTAGTATGTGGTTCTCACAAGGGCACACACAAGCTGTATCGAATACTGCATCAGAAATAAATAATAAAAGATACATCTAATACATCTTTTATTTTTAATAATTTTTTTACAGCACTGACTTTACAAGAGGATAAACAACTCATTTTTAGGGGCTGCTAACATCTGAAACAAAGAAGTCACTATTTCATACTCAACATATACTCAACCTTTTAATAACTTCATATATGTATATATGACTTTTCACACACAAAAAAAAAAGTTAAAATAATTTATATCTAAAAACTACTGTGTAAAGAATGAAGGAGGAAATAAAATGTGGGTTTCCGTAAAAAGGATGGAAGAGGAAGACCTGATATTCATTAACTCCGTTTGTTGTTTCAGCTATTTCTGGAGTTTCAAGAGAATTCCAGGCCATCAACAACAACTTCCCAACATGTTGGGAGCTCTCTGCAAACTCACGGCATGCTGGGCAAGGTCACCTGCTAATGAGCTCTTGTGGGCCATGGGCACCTGCCAGCATCAGCTCCAGTGAGAAAGGTGAAGAGAAAGATTAAACATCTCCCCAGAACGCTATTAAAAAAAATGGAGTGAAATCCTGGCCCACTGGTATCATGATGTCCACTGGCCAGGACTCTACTCTCCTCGCTCTCCTTCTGCATCACAGGTACAGGACATTTTCTTACAGTGGATTTTTTTCTTCCATGGGAAAACTGCCCCAGCAGCAGGGGTGGGCCAGACCCCAACAACCACCTGCACGCACACAGCACCAATGATTCCCTTTGCTTGCTACAGATGCTGTTGTGCTTGTGTTGCTGAGGAATCGCTCTAGCACCTCTGTTTATACCTGGATCTTCTCAAACTTCAATAATATTTAATAATTTCTGTGGCCATGTAAACATGACAGAATCCAAGGAGAATCTGAAACCCAACTGGTCAAAAGCTCAAGTGTTGATGGCCTGGATCCACACAGAGTGGAGAGGGATAGGAAAGGTCGTGAAGATGTGGAAAGTACTTTTCTGGAGGTTACATTCCTCAGAAATAGATTAAAGCAATGTTACAAATAAAATCAGCAATGTGATCTGCAACAGTGTGTCTGTTTATCTATGAAAGCAAGAGGAGATTATATTAAAGGAAATATTTTAATCTGCACAAAGCATTTCCACATACTCCTAATTACAAAACACACAGTTGCAACACCATAAAGTAATTATATACTGAATACAGAAATCAATACATCTCTTACCAAAAAGGAGAGAGGAAAAGAAAAGTGAACTCCTGCAAGTGTGCACACTGGGAGACTGCTGCAAACTCCAAACAGACTCTATTCACTAAAAAACCAAAATCCAAGATATTCTGCACAGCTGTGGAAGGCAAGGCTGCAAGCTACTGTGGAAAAGCCTGACTCACTTGTCACTGCTGCCACCCAAGACTTTGGGAAACCAGCGTTAGTCTAAGAACCAATAAGCATGGACTTTTTTTTTTTTTATTGGATGAAAATAACAGAAGCATTTTTCCTTTGCTTCTCTCCTTTTTGCCAGCCAATTCAAATACCTCTGGCCCCATTTATTCTGTGCCTTTCGACTGTATCCTGCCTCTGTCATCTCCCCACTACTCCACCTGATTGTTCTCTGGCTCCATACAGCCTGCAGTTAAACTGGAGAACCTGAGGCTTTATCTTGAGCAATCCTCATTACCTTGTGAAGCCTCAGGGCTGGGTTCTTGATCTGTACTGATCTATAACGAAAACAAGTTAAACTGGTCATTTTCCATCTGAGCAACCTGCTGTGGACCTCCTCTGCACTAATATTCCCATGTTGAGGATGGGAATCTTTAAACAGCTTTATTATTCCAAAGGTTTGAATAGTATTAATAAAAATAGTGCATCCCATCTATCTACTGACCAGCGCGGTCAAACGGCTCCTACAGCAGAGGTTGAATAGCTAGACATGTGGTTCACCAAAGGCAAACCAGCATGGGCCCAGTGGTAGTTCTGTGCTCACAAACCACTCAGCACCAGTGCTCCTACTCAGGCTGCGTTTCTGCAGTTGGTTTTCATGTTAATGATGGGGATGTTCTGGTACAGGCATTACAAACCCAAGCAGAACACGGCGAAATCAGCTCGAGGGGGAGGAGGATGGTGATAGCTTTACATCACAGGCAGCAATAATAACAACACTCAAGTTCCCTTCAATAGGGAAAAATCTTCACCGGTTGATGCCAATTACATAATTGCAGTGGAAACCAGACTCCCATCTCCTCCATCACGCTGACACAAAATCTGGAGAAGTTCCAGTTAAGCCAATGGTGGTGTGAATTTCTAACAGTGCAGCAGAACAGAAATAGATCCCTAAGAAGCTAACTGGTGACCATGTAACTTTAATATCATTGCTCTCATCAACACAGCAGTAATAGCTATGCCTCTGAAAACACAGCAGAACCTTTTCTAACCCACAGTAACAGAATTAAAAAATGTTATGGAAAATCTCCCTCAGATTGTCCGCAATTTTAAGAGCAAGGGCATTCTGGTATGATCTAATATTACTAGACTCCTCTACTTTTACAATAAAAGACAAGACTACAGAATATTAACTAACTTACTGTGAAGCTTACCTTAAATCAAAACTATCCTCAACTTATCAAACGAGGCAGCAATTCAGAAAAGCACTTTAGCACACAGGCTCAATAACATACGCATGCTCGAATGTTTTGCAATAATAATTTTATGTCTGGATACTTGGTAATTTACAGATTTGGCTTTTAAAAGTTGGTCTCCCAATTTGTCCCTGTGATTTAGCAACATTCTAGTATATGAGCCATAACAATAATTTCTGCAATGAAATATAATAGTACAGCAACTGCATGGTCATTTATGTGAAAACTATTGTAATGCCACATCACAACAGGTACCTGTATATCTGCACCTGGTAAATTAAAGTGATACCGATATAGCTGATAAATAAAAAATAAATTACAGACTATGGGAAAAATGTCACTGTTCACACCAATGACCTAAACTTGTTTTCTAGTTACTGCCAAGGTCTGGAGTAATATTTAAATATAGTATTTCTGCAAGCCTTCAGAGAATTACAAAATAAACTTCTAACAATCATTTGTAAACAAGTTTAAAATGCACAATTATATTTCAGTAGTTTATTTTGGAGAAATAAAGCAGTGCAAAATAGGCCAACCAAAATTCAGAAGGCAGCCAGGAAAATAAAATTCTTATTTGATGTTCTAACTAGGAAACAGCACACAGACATTTCCATTGGATCCAACACTCAGATTCATGTAAACATACTTAGTTCAAAAGGTCTTGAGTTACTAACCCAGTTTTAACATCATTGCTTCTTCCCCACCACCCAATAAAAAAAAAACAAAAACAAAAATAAAAACACAAAAAACCCCCAAGCCATTGTAATAAAGGGAGCAAAAGGCAAGTCTACAAACACTCCACCAGCTGGTTACAAGAAAGTACCATACAAAAATATGCCCTGACAAGTTCCTTCCTGAGGGTATCTTTTGTTACACATGTAACATAAAAACACTTTATTTTAAACAAACAAAAACCAACCTCAACCTCTAGATGTCAATTTTATTTCAGTCATGGCTTTATGAAAGGTTTGGTCTATCACGAATGCTTTCATAAACCCTTACCGATGTACATCTGACTCACTCACTCCATGACCCCCCAGTCCTGTTAGCCGCAGTCAATTTGGGATCCTGCAGCCTCAAAGCATCCAAGGGCTGTGAAGCGTGCCCAGTTCACAACTGATCTGCACTGGTCTAGGAAGCTGGCTGCATTTACCTGCACCCTGGAATTTGATAGATACCACACTCATAAGGTGCTTCCAGTCCATATAGAAATATCTTAAAGTTAGAAATCCCCCTAGAGGTGGAATAATCTCTTCTTAAACCATCCTCAAAAATCTAATCCTGACTACACGAAATTCCCAAGAATGGCATTTTGGGAAGAAACTCAGTCTCTCCTAAGGAAAAGCCACTGTTTACATAAAAGAACTGCTACACAACACTCTTCAAAACTTTTTCCCCATCAGGACCGGTACCATCAGGTAGGGTGGCGACATCTCTTACACAATTAACTCCTCTCTCCACGGCCTACCTGGGCTTTAAGCTCTAGATTCTTTCCTTCTGAGTAGATATCGAACACATGATACTAAACAAACTGCTATTAAATGCTGCAGTGATGGATGCTTTACAAACACCTGCTACAGAAAGACAGAAATTCCTGTATCTGCAAGTTAGGAGCTTAACTAAGGAAATTTTCTTAAATGTATTTCAGGGCTTATATGGGGAAGGGAAGGCCACTCTGTCTACCAAAATAGTGTCTCCATTTTCAGCGCTGACAGACTTGGATATTTCCAGTTTAGTGTTCAGAACTGGCAAAAGCTTCAGGAATTCTCAACAGCAGAAGATGCTGCCATGCTAGAAGGTGCAACAGAGGGTGAACACTGTAGGTGTACTGTGTATCTCAGCAAACACAAGTTGGCTATGCTATAGTTTACAAATAGTATAAAGCACTATTGTAAATTACCACATGGCCTCATCTGGCAGCTTGCAACAAAATAATGTGATCTCTAAGCTAGAGCTGTGGTGTACTTCTACCTCGTACAAAGGTACACAATTCTGCTTATATCCCATTTGCAAAGGAAAAACAAAACACACAGCAGCATGGATCGGTGGAAGGCAGCAACTGTGTTACCCCTTAGGATCTGCAGATCAGGTGCACTGCTCCAAGGAAAACGTGGAGCTCTGTTTGCCAGCCTTTTTGTGGAGCTGTCCCAGAGTCCTCACAAGTGCAACGGAGGGAGAATTCAATTCTCTGCTAAGAGATGAGCTGCTTAGATTAACTCTTCTAGGATTTCACCACTAGCAGAATATTGAAAAGATGATATTTAATCTACTAAATCACTCAACCTAACTATCGGCACTCTGTCTGGATCAAACATGCGTCGCTGTTGGCAAGCGTGGCTGGAAGCTGCTTTCGACTGAAGCGATGAGGCCTGGGGGAAGAGCTGCAAAGCTGGAACCGGGGTGGTCAGCTTGGTTCCGCACCCTGAACAACCAGTCTGCTCTGTCCCACTCAAAGTGCCACGGCTTCACAGCAAGCTACCTGTCAACATCTCGACTGGTCAATGTTTCTTAAGATTTGGTTTAGTGATACTGAAGTTGTCTTAGCTTTGTTTTGCAATGGTCTACCTGGAAAAAGGAAGCAGGGAATATTTTAGGCAAAAATCTCTAGCACTGTTACATTCATACACTGCATTTCAACATTATTATCTTCTTGATATCATGAGGTCCGATTTTAAAATGCTGGTCACCAGTGATTACAAAGAACAATAGAAATGAAAGAGCAACCCTCCCACAATGAAAGGACTAGTGTTAAAACCCACGTGTGTGTGTAAACTCACTACAGATTTGCAATTGGAATCTGACAAAATGGACCTGAACCACTTTCTCGCCCTCCACCTTTCAGTCCATTCCATCAACAAATCAGGTAAAATCAAATGAAAGGTTTTTTTATTTTGCTTTTTTTGTGTTGTGTTTTGTGTTGTTTTTTTTCATTTTTCGCAATTGTATTGTTACAGCCTGATCTGGTTCTGGGATCACAATTTGTATCCCTGTGTCTTTTTCTCAGTCCATGGCATTGGCAAGTTATTGAGAAGAAGCTTTTGTTGCCAATGTAGCGACACAGTGCTGCTGGAAGCTGGGGGACACTGCTGAGTTGCAGCCTAGTCTCTGGTGTTGCAGCTTTACTGAGTTGTTGGTCTCACTTTCCACAATCCAGGAGGAGTCTTTTCCCATGACACTGAGACAGCCTGTGCCAGCGCAGCATCTCCGCTCGTCCATGATCCCGCTGGTCTGCTCTGCCAGGAGCTTGCTGCGGTTGAGCTGGGTCACCTCAGGTGCCTGACCCTGCAGGACAGCAGCTATGTGGTTCAGGAGATGTGTGAAAAATTCGGGAACACCCTCGTAACCTGAAAAGAGGAAAAATGAAGGGGAGAAAGACAGGCAATTAAGTAATTTTCCTAAATTCTTTGAAAGGCTGCTTCTACCAGCTTATTTCTTGGGCTGTCCCTGCCCTCCAAGTGATAAAAGGCTTCTTTTCCATGGCATCATTTTGAGTGACTGCACAAGCAGATTAGCACAAAGAGAAACAGAGACCATTGCTACAAAAATACTTTTGTTCAATGAGAAAAGCTGTCACCTTTCAGATTTTCTGTTTCTTTTTTCCTCACAAGTGTATATATATGTATACATAATTTAAGGTATATTCTATCATTTGTTGTCAAGTCCACATTTTTCCCTAAGTTACAAACTCCATGGTAAAACATTGATGTTTTCCATCCTATTTCCAGCTTCACTATGAAAAACAGCTCTAATGCAGTTCCCTTGAGGGTCTGGGCCCTCTCTAGAATTTGCCCAGCAATACCCTCAGTTAGGGAAAACTCAGGAGAGCGGGGCTGGCTTTACACCCTACAGAAAAGGCAGCTTCCCACCGCATAAGAAGCAATGTGGTGCTCGCCTAATCTAACCTCACCTGGCACTTAAAACATGTTCCCCGCTACGACCGATGTCTGAAAAAACACTCCAGGGACAGTAAACGTGTATCAATGATACAGTACTTGGTAGAAACATCAACCTTTTATTTCAGTACTGCAACCACCTTTCTGCATGTTCTGTTAAGCAATTCCAGACAATTTAGAACGCAGAGTTTAACAAGTTTCCTGGTTAAAACAGTTGCTGAAATACCAGGAGACACGACATTTTTGGTGACACAAAGAGTGGCAGTAGGTGTACAGAGCTTCTGGCTCTACTTTAAACACTCTGGTAGGCACAGTTTTATCATTGCATTCATTTTAAAATTGAACCAGACACGTAACATATCGGTACAATGTCTTTAAATGGATCTTAACTGCTACTGCATTACCTAAAATTGTTATCAATTTGATTTAGTATTTAGAGGTGACATATGACATTCAGTGTATTTAATGGGATAGGCTGATTGTTTTAAAATGTCTATAAAAGTATTCTGAAGGTGACCTGGTATTAATATAGGAGACTGAAGCAATAAATAACAGTTTAAAAGTCCCAAGTGAATAGCGCACATTCACACAGCAGCACATGAGCAGAACCAGAGACCACAAAGTAAATGCACACTTTAAAACACTTTTTAGTGATCTGATCACAGGGCAGAAGAGTCCCTAAGATCCATAAATAATTTAATTTTAATCTCCTTTGTCCTATAAAAACCAACCTCCTTAGGCAATAAAAACCCAACTTCCTGAAAAACATAAGGTAAGAGGATAATTTCACCTTAAGATAAATGTGGTGATTTTATTGTATATTTATAACCCATATGTTAACAAATTAACTCTTATTTAGGCTGCTATACTGCTTTGGATTTTACTGCACTTGGTCACAATTCTCCTAGATACTTAACAGGTCACACAAAACACCAGCAATGTGAGACAACAGCTCCCAGATTTCCTTTCTCAAAGGCCCTTAAACAAATTCATCAAACAAATCAGCCATTTGAAAACAGTTTCCCAGTGCCCCACACGATAATCCATTGGTCGGCAGGGGGCAACTAGGACTCTTGTAGCTGGTCATGGGAGCCAGAACAAGATCTCCACCTCTGTGACAGAGGTGCTTGTTATGCTTTCTTGCTTATGTAAAAGCCATGGGATTAGCCTTCAAATCTACTCAGAGTGCTTCAAACACCCTGGGAATAAGCCATCTCCATAGTAACAGCTTTAATATTCAGTGAGGAGATCCATAGTACCCTAGAGTGTTTTGTGTCCGCTCACTGAAAACAAACCAACCTTGTTTGAGGGCACCTGGCAAACTCACAAAGAAATTGCTTTAAATATTTAATGGGAATAAGATGGTCAGTTATTCAGCCCTGAAATCAGCAGATGTTATGGTGTAAGGGAGCTGTACGCACCAGGCAGGCTTCCTCTGTGCAAGCCCTCAGCACGCTGGGTTGAAAGGCCCAAGTAATTCTGCTTGGTCACTCAGAAGAAACCTCACACACTTGTAAAAAGGAAGGGAGGAAGAGAACCAGCAGGTACTATCGTAGCACTGCCCACTGAAACCATTTTGGAAATGCTTGTCTACAAGAGGTCTGAACTTTGCGATGTTGAAAACAGTCTCCAGAGTCCTCCGGCTGAGCATGGACAGGAAAGATGTCCAACCAGCCATGCATCTGAAAAGAAGTACCTGCCCACTTGAGCTTTGTGGAGTCAAGAAATAAATGGCTATGAGCATTTTAAAGCTAGAATTAAAGATGCTACCTGTCTGATTTTTAGGAGACTCTCCCTGATCTGGCACACTCTCTGCTTTTCATGCATCTTTCCCTGGGCAGAGTGCACATTTACACACATGAAAGTGTACATTCAGATGTGATGCTTCCAGCTGCCACATACATGCACACAGAACCAGCAGTTCACCTATGCTGGTGACAGGCTGCAGAACGTGCGTGCAAGCTGTTGCTTGGGCTGGGGGAGCTCAGCCACGGCCACAGGACAGCAGGCAACGCAGAGCCTTTTCTCTCAGGTGCCTGAGGTCAGACAATAAAACCCACATGCTACGTGACTGCGCCTACAGTAAACATCTCAGCTGGTAACCACTGCTAAACATAGCCCAGGTGGTTTCCCATAGAACAGGAGACACAATAGGCCTTTTACACATTTATCTTTAAAATCTTATGGAAGAGTTGCTGATGCTAATGGAGCGGATAACAGACGACATCCTCCTACAGGTGTGTCTGATCTCAATTCTGACTTTAAATTAATCTCAAGATGATATCCACGGAATGGCAGGTTCAAATGAGCTTCAAGACTGGTAAACACAAGGAAGACTAGCACACAAGAAAGCCAAGCCTCTGGGCAGTTGGACAAGGCTTTGGTCAGGCCTGGTCCCAAGCCATAGCCTGAGCTCCATGAAAGCAGCTGTGAAGGCTCTTTAAAGGACACATCATCTTCTCCCTTCCCCAATGCAGTGGTGCAGAGACAACGTAGCAGGTCCGTGAAGTGTCCAGCTTGGCTTCAGTTTGGCACTACTGCAACCCTTGCAGAAAAGGATGACTTGAGGAAGAGGAGCAAGGGAAAGCCCCTTTCTGGGACTGCAATGAGCCAGGAACAGTGAGATCCCACTGCAGATGCAGCCCATTAGTGACACTTTTGAGCAGGGCTCAATTTGAACTTCAATTTGAATTGGAACTTCCCATTAGCAAGGTGTTGGGTCCATCAATGAAGCCAGCCCTTGAAGCCACTCAGCCTTTAATCATACTGGGTCTTGAAGGGAAACGCAGCTGCCTGGGCTGAACATGCTTTTGCGTAACAGTATTCTGTGTTGAGATGTAACTTTTCTTCTGTTGCATTTTACTCCATTGCTTCTTCTCCAACCTCAGCAGCCCATCTCACTCAGTTCTGCTACCTTTTACAAATTTGAGGGCAGTTTTGTCTACCCTCAGCATTCCCTCTTCTGTATGTCTGGTCTCTGCTGCTATCCCAATCTGGACTTTTCAACATTTCAAGAAAAGGGGAATTTTAGTCTGTGCAAAGTACCAAATCCAAAACAATACTTGAAAAACCAAAAAAGCCAAAACACCAAACCAAAACACAGTATGTAGGATTGCAAAAAAATGTCCTGTATCACTCACTTCAAAACCCAGTGTCTGAAACATACTCATTCATAAAACTGGTATGGCTCCATCTGACACTCCATTTAGGTTGTTTCACTGCTCTTGGCAGAGACTGTTTTCATAGGTCTGCAGATTGCATCAACATCATATGGTAGAACCAAGCTGCAAAGTGACCTGAGAATAGCAGGGCTGGAGTTTTAAAAGAAAGCACTCACTGTGGGGACAGACAGGCAAGGCACTACAGAGCAGTAGTGGTACTGAGAGCCTGAACTGAAAGATTAAGACGACTGGGGGTTTAGGGCAATATCTCTAGATGTAAAGACACCTCAGCCATATTGAACACTCCAGGTCTTCAACAACAGGTTAAACAAATTATGTAATAGTCTGTGTATGTCTCTGGAAACAAACATCACTACTCAGGCAATGAGAGGAGATTCACAAAGGAAAAACTCCATGCAAAACAGCATCGAATGAGACCATGCATTCTTTTCCTGTGTTAGGCTACTGAATTTAGCACAAGTGACAGAGCATTATTGCCTCCCCTTATACACACTTAGAACTCCTTTTAACAATTCCACTGGTCAAGGAGTCTATTTAGTTGTTTCCAAGATATACATTGCACTAAAAATGTGGAGGACAAATGTAACCATTTCACAGCTATTCTATTGCTTTACTCCAGGATGCACTTTTGAGAACCTGCAAGGATATTTAACTCTTTACACAGCAACTTCTGTGCACCTACAATTTTATTATCTTCTTCAGATTCCTGGTGGTGTTGCTTTTGTGCACAAATGTCTTTTTATGGGGAATCAATTTGCACAGGAAGAGCTTTTCAAGGGAACAGTTTGGTGCTTCCACCCCCTCAACACTTTTAATGGAACAGAGTCTGGGAAAAAAAAGAAATCTTAAAAGGCTCTCCTAAAACAGAATTTATTTTTCTTCTTTTCATCTTCACAGTGAGGGACAGGCCCAGAAAGGCCATGTCCCAGCACACAGTCCCATGGTTCAGTTCCCTGGCATCCCTTTGCAGGGAAGGGCACAACAGCCATGCTACAGCCAGCCACTAAAATTTTACCATGTCTCCCAAGAGCTGATACTTCAGTAGCACATTCCAGGTCTAGATTAGGGTTCTGCCCTTCCCTGATTGAACAGCATCTGATCTCAGAACAATGTGGCTGCTGCTCTCCTGTCCCCCACCTGGGGAGCAATGAGGTGAGACACCAGCAGTAAAACTTCACACTAAGCACGCACTGCACAGTTTCCACAAAGCATGAGTGGAAAGGCCTTTCTCACCTGGGAATGCATTTATATCAATGACCGCATGCTGCCCAGTCTGATTGTTAATGATGATGTCAATTCCAAAGAGGGAAACTCCCAGAGCCTGCCGCAGCGCCTTAGAGATTTCCCGGATGACGTCGTCATTTGGCCGCTCGTATACTCCTTCGATTTTATCCAGCTATAGTGGAAAAAGACACATTACTAAGGGACTCTGAAAGTCTTTTTAGTGGAAAGATTGATTTTCAGAGGTTTCCAGGTGCATATCCACCAAATCTAATTGCAAAGAACTGGTGGCATGAAACAGAGAAAGACACCAAAGAGAAACTGCTTTCATAATTCAGAATCCTTCCTATATGGCCAGTTCACCTGCTCTAAAGCACCTAGTTCTTCCTCTTCACACCGGTGCAGCTCCTCGAGAGACAGAGCAGCGTAGAAATGAATGGAGAATCAGACTCACCATTTTAAGTACTAGATCTACACCTTATAAAATCAAATACAGCTGGCATGTTTAACCCTGTGCTGCAAATATTCTGGATATCGTTCTGTTATTTCAGTGTAGACTAAGGCCTATGTTAAAGGGCTGATAAAACAGACTCCTGCAATACAACTCAACTGATCTTCACAGTAGAGGCTAATTCAAAGGGCACATCTTTTATGTGGGTTTTTATACATAAATTATTCTATAAACATTTGTTACAATAAGTAATTTAGGTTACTTATGACTGGAAGATGTGCTTAAACAACATGTTTTAAACAACATATTATGCAATAGTATGCTGGTATGCCTACAAAAGTGTGTATGGAATACATATGTGTATGAGAGAGATAGCAGGTAAACCACAGGAGCGTATACTCTCTCTAAGTTTGAAAGTAAATTTAGCCATAAAGGAACTTACAACTAGCATAATTACAGTTTTAATATTTAGTAAGCCTATCAGTGTTGCACAAAACTTAAAAATTAATCACTGCTGACTATGAAACTACTCCCCAGTAGAGCTTGTGAAACAGAAAAGAATCTGGAGACTCAGAGATTGAAAGGACCCAGTCCTGTAAAGTGACTTTCTTGCCAGCTGAGTGCCTGAGAACTTGTTAGGATTCAGACGTGCAAAGCTTATTAAAAGGATTGGTAATGAAACTGTGCAGTGTGCTGGCACTGCTGGACTCAGAAGACACCTGGAAATGGTCTCGTAGTCACAGCTCAGGTGTGCTCACACTGCAGACAGCTACTAGCCCTCTGTGGCCCTGCTCAACGCAATTTCTCTGCTTGAATTTTCACCGTTTGTCTTTCCTCACAGAACTGAGTCCTACAAGGATGATTTATGCTTATTAAGCTCTCTGGACAGGAAAAGGTCAGGTATTTGCATTCAGAACCTCCTTCTTCCCTTTGCCTAGATTAGCTCTGGGGAGTTTAGGTCTGGCAAGCAGCACAGCCCTGCTGCAATCAGTGCTTCCTCACCGGAGCTCGGTAAGGAAAACCAGAGGGGGACACAGTCATGCTGGTTCGTTGTACCAAACAGACCTCAGCCTGCAACACAGAAGCAGACAACTTGTGAAGGAAGAGTCACTAGCTACTAACGCTTCGATAAGAAAGGACTAGATAGCTTTTCAGCCGCGCTAGAGAAAAAAAGACCAAGTGTACTTACTGCTGTTAAGATAGATGAGGATTCTGGTTTTGAAACATTGTGGCTGTTGAAAAATATTGATTCTCTGTCTGGAATTAAAAGCAGGTTGTAAATAACTTTATACCAGATTTTAATTTCCAAAGGATTAGTGCAAGGAACAGTAGATGGCACTGCAGCCCCGGGAATCTAGCCTTGATCCCCACCGGGCAGTCGCCCACCACCCACCCACCCACCCACAGGGCCTCTCTTGCCCGGCACCCAGCTGCCTGCACAGGCAGGGACCCTCGGCCAGGTCACCCACGGCCTCGGACCACTGATAAACAGAACTGCACGGGGTTAGCAGAAACCAGTTTCCTTTCATTCACCAGAGCAAATTAACTAAGTTCAGTAAGATACTGAATTTCTAATAAGTTGCTACACTCAAAGTGACAGTTCCAATGGGAAGGGGTGTGATAAAAGGGGGAAGCTGCATTCACTGCAGGCAGTAGATAGATAGCACCCAGGGTACACTGAGATCTCTGTGAACCTGGGGAGGGCACTGTCACCATGGAGGAAAGCATTAAATTTCATGGCCAGGACCTGTCCCCCTTCTGGAGGCAGCACAGGAATGCAGGAGACACCCCGAGGTGACAGAAGCCACTAACGCACCACAAACCATGGGGAGAATTGTACCAGCACCTCCTGCCCCACTCCCTCTGTGCTGGAGGTTTTAATGGCAAGGACAAATCCACCACAACACATCTCCTCTTGGGATTCCCACCACAGCACAATGATGGCATTGTACAGACAAGCTACATGGGAACACCCAGACCAAAGTCTCAGCACGCTGGTGACACCTGCTACGCCAGTGCCTCTGAGTGGACACTTAAGACCAGCCACAGGGCCACATACAATAAAGATGGGGGAGCTGTGAAAAGCAAACACAAATCCACTCTGCAGTCTGACACCACCATATACACTTCCTGCCTTTCCTCCCACTTAGAAAAGCCCTGTACTTTCAGACAGTCAGCTCCTGGAGCACCTCACAGCTGTCAGATTTGCTTGATCTTCATTTCTGCCTAGTCAGGTGCCTGCAGCACGGCCCCCTTAAACTCTGCTGACGAGGGTAAGAAAGCCAGACACTCATCCTAATCTGCCCACAAACCTAATTTTTATGGGGGCTTCCAGACAACTTTCAAGTCTTACATTAATAGATGAGATATTAGCTAAGGCATTTTTAGAAAGATACCTTAAAACATTCCCTTTTAGCAAAAGCATAGACCAACTGTCCTAACAGTTTATACGAACACAGAACATGGCCTACTCAATTTGATCAGGACATGGAGCAGACCTAAACGCAAATACAGGCATACGTACCTATTGACAAGGGCTTTTACCGGGATCCTACTAGACCTACACTAACCAAATACATTTGTGTGCGGAACGCAATGGTGAGCCCACATGGGCATACTAAGATCAGCAGAAACTATTAAGAAAAGTTATCTGAAAATGGCACTTGTTCTTTCATCTCCTTTAGTTTGGTACATTCTCCCCTTCTATCCCCACCTCCTGGATTTGTCCAGTTGCAAGCAGATCATGCTGTTATCCTAATTCCTTTTTGCTTCTGATGGGCCATGGAATGCAGTTGTCTGGAAAGGAGCTTTTTTTCCATAAAGGAAACTTAAGTAATCTTTAATGAAAACCCTTCAAATACTGCTTTCTAGTGACATACAGGAGGATCACTGTCATCACTGACAAATCGATTCCTCCTCCCCCCCCAACACAGCTGGTATCTACAACCAAAGGACACTTCCCACCAAGGTTTACAACACTGAGCCTCACATGAACAGAGAGGCTCATTTAGGGGAAAGCACAAGTAATCTTTAATTTAAACACACATACATAATCAAGGTAAAAATAGGGAGAGGAAGTTCTAAAACGATGGAATCCAGGAAATTCTCTCCAAAGCACATTTATAAACAAACTCCGGAACAAATGACACATGAACTTACTGTGAAATGAGAGAATTTCTCTCCCTCTCCCCCTTTCCACGTGACATAAAACATTGTTTCTAACAGGTAAGACTCAGGTTACCATTGCATAAATATTTACTATGCTAATGTCATTCGTATGTATTTCAGAGCAGATGAGTTATCTCCCTTCTTATTGAAATAGTACAGTAGCGGAAACACGGTATGTCAGAACCAGCTGCCTTCACTTCAGCAGCCTTTTCAAATATATTTTTCTTTTTAGCTGTTTGCTGCCAAGGCTCTGAGAACTGACATTTCCTTTTAAATTGGCACAACATACCTGAGATTCCTGCAGAGAAGTTCTTTAAAGATGGTCTTTTCACCACCGTGTAGGACTCCCCGACCACAAAGACTTTATACAGCACGGCATTGTGATTGATGAAGCTCTGAATGACGCAAGGTGGGCGCACAGCTTTCAGGCCCTCCTGGTTGAAGATGATTGCCATCTGGAAATACACACACACAGTTGTGCACCAGTCTTTCAATGATTTCATGCTCACCCACCGCTTGACTACAGTGAGGGGGAACATCTATTGGTGGACATACATTGACCAAGTGTGAATTCCCTCTCAGCAGCTACTCCTATTTCATTATGTTTCATTTCACTGACACACAACTCTCCAAACACAGCCAGCAGTGCAGCTTTCATTTTCAACCAACATTTTCTCCTCAGCTTTTTGCAATTTCATTTGCTGCTTTTAGTTGGGAAGCTACCGCAACTGCAGGTACAACAAAAGAGTAAAGCATCTGACCATCACAGATTACAAAGTCTGTATTGAACACAAGCATGTATCATGAGAACAACAGAAGGAGCAGCTCTGTGCACTAACTATACGAGTTCTTCCACGCAGCTCTATTTCCTGTGGTTTGCTTTGGTCCAGTTGCAATGGCCTAAGCACCGCGGTTTCCCCCACATAATCAGAGAACTTTTCTCAGACTCTAGTAGTTTTTACTGCTAGCAAATGCTGGCCTAATGATTTTCCTGGCTTGGTTTCATCCCATTACTCCAAATGGATAGTCCTCTTGAAAGGACTGGAACAAATACCCCAAGAAGGAAGGCACTTACAGGGCCTGAATGACGAACAGCAGCTGCCTCAAACAGCATGGAAGCCATGCTGGTAGGTGCACAGCAGTACTTTGACGAGCCAGCATATCTGAAGCACATATTACGCTGCTCTTTCAATCGATCCCTCCATTACCACGCTTACATGCATACGCAATTAGTCCCATTTTGCAGATTTGTTGTTGCTGCCATGGCTCTGACACAGAACCACCAGCAAGCACCATTCTCACATAGGTGACAAAATTACTTTATAGCACTTTATGTGCCTCTACACAGCAGTGAGGGTAAACTTAGGTTTGCTCTCCATCCCTGAAAACCTATGCTCTAGTTATCTGAATATTGACCTCTCTTCATTACTCCAGCGATGCTGGGCCTTGTTATCCACAGTAGGGCATGCTGGTAGTCAGGCAAACATGAGTTGAGGACTGTTCAAGGCCAGAGAACCTGACATACGTTTTGTCTTCCTTTCCTCTGAACAACAAAACCTCCCACAGGTAGGGCCATCCTGGTTACAGCACCTTCCCCCTCTGAAGAGCCTTGAAGACAACAGCTAACCATCCAAATCTTGAGCCTGCCGCCCACCTCAGTCAGCGCAGGAGGCACAACACTTACCAGAAAAGTTCTTAAGCTATGCAACACAAGTTTTTTTTCTTATGCTTGCTAATATTTTCTCACTGGTCTGCTTGGGCCTACTGTTTTACTTGGGATGCAAGACAGTCCCAAAGAGGCTAAGAGAATTCCTCTGGGTCCCACAGTGACTCCACAGCAATATACAGAATAAAGCTGGAGCTTACTGTTTCAGCATGGTGCAGATGAGCTATACTGCTGTCATACGCTTCCTGTCAGTTTTTGTGCTCTGAGATTAGCTGTATCTTAGTGAAGTCAGGGTCACTGGGATTTTACAAAGAAACTTTACTACTTTGTGCTCTCTCTCATGTATTATATGTGATCAGCTGCTCATCTGATGGACACTGTACTTTCAGACTGAATTTTTGCTAACACCTTAGTTTGTTCCTGTAATAAAAATAGTAAAAATAGTAAAAATATAATAGATTTTGCTGTTCAAAAGCATAGCCATGGCAAATGATGCAGTGACTACATATTCACAGTTAAAAGCCTGAGCACATTTTTGTCCTTATTCCTCCTTATCTGGTAGACCACATTAGATCATATAATTGTCCGCACGCATGCACAATGACTCAGTAGATTAATATTTTCTGAGTTCAAGTCAATGCATGCATTCAATACCTACTACTTGTAGCTGATACTCTTATTCTGTCTCTATTATACCACATGCTATCTATCTGACAGCACAGAGTGAATCTGTGAGTGGCAACAACCTGTGCAAGAAACCTACTCTAACCAGCAGAATCATCCATCAACATGATTCACGGCAACAGCAACATCATACCTCATTTGTCTCTCACTGGTGGCAAGAAACACTGTGCTCTGGCTCCTGTGTAGACTGTTGGCATTACAGTACCTACAACACCACACCAGCAAGAACTCCGCTGTTCCTACAGCGTTCTCTTCAAATATTAATTAATTAATCCCCACAAACTCAAGATGAGCAGGTATCCATCATCCTATTTCAGAAGTGTGGAAACCCAGACAATTTATCTTCTTGGCACAGAGCTGACCTAGGCTTCTGGAAACCATGTGAAACCTCTCTTCTGCAGAGCTCTGTGCCGACAGCCCCACAGCCTATAGAGCCCATAGAGCTCCCATGGTGTTGCATTATGCTGGTTCATTGCGATGTCTCATAGTTTTTAGCATGCATGAATACAGCTCCAAGAATTCGCTTGCAGGGTGCACTTGCTCTTTGTCCTCTAGCACAGACCTGCTGTGTCTGGCAGTAACATGTGAACAACACTTTGGATCATAATTTCCAAATAGCATTCCTTATTATACATGCAGAGCTCTCTTGAAGGCAAAACAAAACATCTGGCACCAAGAATTTTTACTGACAATATCCTTAAGGAATTTAGTCTTGGAAAACATAGTGATTCTCCACCTCTTCATTCCTATCTGCTCAACATTTAGAGAAAGAGTCATTCTGGACACATTTCTTCAGGTTATGGGTCTTAGTGATGTGGTCCGTTTTGTTCTGACTTGCTGGCTGCTGGGAAGGACAACCTTCAGGGATCATCTCTGATCTAACAAAGGGTGCTGGCAAAGTGGGGTTCAAGTGCTGAACTGCTGAACTTCTAGTGTGAAAGCTATAGAACTGTGGGACATCACAAGAAGACTAACAGCACCTTGGCTTAACTAGCTTGTGTATTCACCATAAAATGCAGAGTCTGTGAGCCTTGGCTGGCACCAAACCCAAACTCAAGCCTGCATCTTCAGCTGTCCCTGTTAGCCAGTATTTGAACTTTCTGAACAGCCATCTGAAGAAGAAAACCAAGTTTCTGGTCAAGCTGTGTTCTAGCTCCAGTATCCACAGCTCTGCAGTGGGAATATCTCTACAGAAAAGGATGTGATTTACCAAAAGCAAAAGAAGGAGTCATTAATCAAACAGGACACAATTTCTTGCTTCCAAACCTATGCTCCATCTTTAGACAGACTGTACTGGAAGCAGAGTATTTAATCTACACTTCCTCTGCCATTATTAACCATAAAATATCCATTATAAGACAGTTCCTCTCTGATCATATATATACTTTTCGATCACTCCTGAGAATTCAGCAACTCCAAAAGTGACTACTACTACTAACTACATAAAGTACCATGCACAGCTTCAGGCTTTTTTCCAAGGGTCCTCCTAGGCTCTAGTCTTAAGTTCCTGTGATAAAGTGAAGCTTACAACTGTATTTTAGTCTAATTTTTGCTCAGAAAATAAAATTCTGTCAGGAGGTTGAGGTATATCTGCACTGTATGAAAGAACGGTAGAGAGAGATTCACCAGGGAAACAAAGTCCAAGCCTGACTAGACAAGCACTGAAAGATTAAAGCATTTCTGGTTCCAGTTGCAGAAAAATCTTCTACAGAAAAATCATCAGGAAAGCTAGAGTCTTAAATTCATTAACAATCCAGTCCCTAAGTGTTCTTAGGAATTACAGAAAAATTCATAATGGCAACAAACTAATAGGACTGTCTGTCGTCTAGTAAAATGATCCAAGCTAAGGCCTGCACGAAAAATCTCGCTGCTTTTTTAAAAGGAAGTAGTGATCACCCAAGATTTCAGCCATAGCCTTTCTGCTCATCCAGATTTACATTTTACTTCAGGGCCTTCAGCTCTTGGAGACACTGCAGCAACATACTGCATGTTTCAGGTGCAGCTGGGAAACCTGGACCAATGACCACATTGTTAACAAAGGAAGCCAGACATCAGGAGAGCCAGCAGTGAGGGCTGGATTCTCAAAACTGAGCTGCGATAAGCAGGAAGGCAGGAAGCACAAATGGAAAAGAATTATAATGGGACTCAACTTGCCTAAATTTAGAGGAAGCTAGGCTCACAGGGAATGCACTCCTTCCAGGAATACACAACCATTTTAACGGTAATTGCCTTACGGGAAGGCAGGCAGTTCTACCAGCCCTGTTCTCCCCACAGATCCAACTGTGTTATTACAACTGAACGTGCCTGGAAACCGTCTCTATTTGCTCTTCCCTTCCCCTCAAGGAGAGGAACCAGCTGCTTCATTTGCAGCACAAAACCATTTCTCACCTGTACCACATACACATTGGAAGAGAAACATGGTGAGGTGGAAATATCACTTAGTGTGACCTCCCACCAAAGGAAATGCAGAAGGAGATTCCTTGCAGACAGAGCTGACTGGAGACTGCAAACTGCTAGAAACAACTAGATGACAGAAGCTAGAAACTGCTAGAAAGAACTTCCGTGTCAAGAGGTTAAAGTCATATTTAAATAAATTTCAGATAAATTGGAATAAATAATGGTGCCATTAAACACAAGAGAGAGGCAAGGAAAGGGAAGTCGTTTGGGTATAGCCCTCATTCTGCCTACTACAGGATCAGAAAGCACCAGCCAAACCACCATGGAGGGACTGGAAGCAGGGGGATAACACTACAAAAGTTTTTTTAACTCACCTCGTGAGAGTTGGTTCCGTGGGCCACTCTGGTTTTACAAACTGGATAAATAAAAAAGAAAAAACAATGCACCACTGAAACAGGACACACAAAACCTTATAAATCCATTCCCATCCAAACGTGCAAATACTGAGTTCACCAGACCAAGGCATTGACTGTACCAGACATCAGTGACAGTCTCTCCTTGAACAGTGTCCTCAATCACTACAAAGCTTTGTTGGCTCCAAGCCCTACTCTCTCAACTTCTCCACGTAACTAAGGTGCAAGTAGAGGTCATTATTAGGACTGGGCAGAGGTGCAAATCATCAGCTATGAAGTTAGCACCAGTACTGGTATTACCATCCTGCCTACTCAGAGAGCACATTCCCAAGTATGTGATTTTGCCTGAGGCTGGAACTACTTTACAGGTGCCACAAAACACCACTGTCCTGAAAACAAGGGAACTTGGACACAGTGGAAACCAACTTCTTTTTCTAACCTCCCTGTTTTTGGGGAAGAGCAGAAAACAGAATAGGCTGAACCAAATTAAGATGCAACATATTTTTTTGCAGGCGACCATAGAGAGGAACAAAAAAAAAAGCAGAAAGAATCCAGCAGTTCTTCTTCATGTACCTTACCTGCTCTGTATATTCTGGTTCATACCTCCATCCTAAAATCAGTAAGATAAAAGAAACAACATGCTCCTGCTATTATGAAACCAGAGAAGAGCTGAAGTCCCTGGGACCCACACAATGACTGGAGCTGATGTTATTTATACATTAAGCAGAGAAGATGAAGACTTGCAAGTAGTGAGGTGGTGGACAGGACAGACTTCTTTGGGGATTGTTGGAACAGTCAAATTTCCAGGCAAGAGGACATCACGAAAGGCAGATGACCTGCACCAGAGTCCAAAATAAGCTGGCAACTCAAAATCTTGGAAAGTGATATATGATGTCTCACAGACACATTCTCTGGAGAGCAGGAGGGTTTTTCAGGAAAAAAAAAAGGAGAGGGGAGATAAAAAAAGCACTCCCACAATACCATGTTATATTAATTGTCAGTGTTATTTTTTAATTTCAGCACCATTTAGAGGGGATGATTGAAGCTTTCTGAATATATGGGCTATGCTGCTGCCCACTGAGTGCTAGCCTGCCTGAATGGAGAGGACAATGTGCATGTGTGAGGAAGCGAGGTCAAAGCCAGTCAGCGGGCTTTAACTACTGCTTCACAACCTAGCTTCAGGAGACCTGCCTCATTTGGGAAAGCGATGGCAGGGAGAGCAAAACATGCTTTTTCCACACAACTTTACCTCTGAATCTTACAAATGAGGCAAGCACCAAGGGAACAAACACCGACTAATGGATTCTCCTCACTTTATACTGCAAGGAATCAAATAAAGGAATGAATTACAGCACAAGCCCCACAATGAAACCCTACAAATCACAAACAGTTCATAGCAGTTGTTTGAAGCTGTGGGCTCTTGGAGCCTGCTATCTATGGTAATTTGTTGTACCCTCTAAGACTGTATTTGTAGCCCGGACCAGGGAAAGAGAGGGGTACGTGAAAAAAGGGAGTAGAGTCAGCAAGGCAGTGATTTTCCCAAGAAAAATAGTGAATGTGGCTAGCAGGAGAAACTTCTTGCACGAGTTCAGGGCAAGAGGCTAACCTTGTTAGAACTATTAGCATTTCCCAGGAACACATGTTTACTGTAGCAAGGTGTTTAAAGTAAGGAACATCAGTAAAGGGCAAAATAAAAGCAGCTAGGGAGGAGTTTTGTTCCACATTCCAAGTAGATTGCTTCAGAGCATTTGTTTCAGGAACGTTTTAACATTCCTTACACTTTGGCAATGAAACCCACACTCCTACAGTGTTGGCTACGTTTTGGGGGGTGCACCTGCAATACTCAGAACTTACTAGAAGCACCAAGGAAAAGCCCATGTACATACT
The DNA here is from genome assembly GCA_009806455.1 of Tetrax tetrax. Classification (NCBI taxonomy): domain Eukaryota; kingdom Metazoa; phylum Chordata; class Aves; order Otidiformes; family Otididae; genus Tetrax; species Tetrax tetrax. The sequence continues at coordinate 434,294 of WHYT01017884.1, forward strand.
GAATGGGAATGCCAGTCCATTCTTCTCTATAAGCTGCAAGGTATCTTCTCCACAGGCACTTGTCAGCTCCATAAAGGGTGGTGAACAGATCCTCTCATCTGCAAGACAAAAAAAAGACTCAAATGGAGATGAGGGGTTTAGCTTCTCAGCTGCATCATTACCAGCTCTCTCCACACTAACTGCTTCTTGATAGTCAGCTTTACTTTAACGGTTGATATTAAAGCACTGGAAAGACTTTTAGACAGTGAATTTGGGTTTGTGGAAACAGGTCAGAAGAAGGCCCAATTTTCAGATAATCTAAATGGAAATATAAAGCCCATATTTTCACCATTAGGTAGCAAAAACAATCACCTATTTAGGAATAAGTAGCTGCAGAAGAATTAGCCAGTGATGGGAAAAGCAACTGGGATCCTAGCTCTTAGCATTATGCCTTCATGCATAATCTTCTACAGCATTTTACAAAAACCTGAATGGTCAGCAGGTGTGGCTGGAGTAGTCTCGCAAAGCCATCGTTACTGTGGGGTCCCTCAGGTGGCAGCTTCCACTGTGGACTTACTTCAGCCAAGCTGCCAGCCATGTACTTCATCCTATGGTCCACCGGGAACCTCTTGGCCATGAAATCAGTGCTCATTTGGTCTGACAAAACCAGTCAGAGCACTGCTGAGACACTGAGACACCTTGGCAAGGCTGCTCAGTGGACTTTGATTAAAGAGAAAAAACAGGGAAACCACAGTAAAATTTAACAGAGTAGGTCTGCTCCAGGGTGTTTCTGATGATGTTCTGCTTGTTCACACGGGGTTGTGCGAAGGCTGGAGTCAAAACTCAGCTCTCTTAAAGACTCAGTGGGTTGAACAGCTCTAGGATTCATGCTCTGTTGACTGTAGAAGAACTTTGATTCCTCTAGGAATGAAGCAGGAAAAGGGGAAAGCATTGTAGGACTCAAAGTACTTGAGCATAAATCTCCACTGCTCAAGAGGGCTGGGTTGCAATTTCAAGCGTAAAGAGAACCTTGGCTTTAGCCATGGCTCTGGGACAGGTCAGGGGGCGCAAAGACTTTCAGACAAAAGCTGTGCACACACTGACAAAGTCAAAGCAAGAACATCACTCAGGTAAGGGCAACTACCCAACTTAACTCCTCCGTGAGCACAGTCTTACAGTCTTACTGCCTCCATAGAGTTTTAGCTATGGCCAGGTGAATTTCGGAGTCACAAATGAATTATAACTCCAGTTAGCTGTGCAGTACTGAACTGCAACTCAGAACAGGTCTGCCAAAACTTGTTTCTAAGATTATTGAAGAGAAACAGCATGACATCTTGCTCCTCGAAGCAAATGGAGACCAGCACAAATGATGGGACCAAGTGTATCTAGCAAACTCAAGTCACAGGTTTATATCAACCAGCAACTTGTCTTGAAAATAAGTGAAACGTGACTGCCACTACCATCCACATCTATCCCACTGAGCACACAGAATCCAAACAGGTTGGAGTCTATGCTGTGTAGATGGTGTAGAAACTGAAAAGTACATGTAAACTAAACCCCCAGTAAAACTATACTCTGAGAGCGCTGTGCATCCAGAAATCACTTTCAACGCATTGTTTAGATTAATGCTTTTCACTTCATTATAAGTATGCATTTATGCATGTTCCCTCACACAAAAGAGAAAATTGAATCACTGAAAATAACAGAGGCAAACTCTATGTTTTGGTATGCATATCGCAATACATGCTTCAGCGCTCCAAGAATATCTGAGAACTCTGGCCATTAGCAATACTGTTGCTGTGAGAAGTTTTCTGCAAAAAGAAAAGACTATTTTCATACATCCTAAAAGGAGCAGAAAGATTGATGCTTTAAGGTCAACCTCTACAAAGCTAAACAAAACATCCCAGACTTCAAAGCTTTCAGTTCGCTACTATGAAAACAGAAAGCAGCATCCAAAAGTGACAGGTACTGTAATATTTACAACCCTTTGCCAGAGCAAAAGTTCCTTAGTTGGATGAATTTAAGGAATCAGATGCAGTTTACAAATACTTGGGAACAACTTTGGCTTGGCAGCTCTCTCACCCATATGCTTAAGGCTCACAAATAACTTTGCCTTTGGAGTGCAGATGCAGAAGAACGTATGGTTCCACCTCACTTCCCTCCCTTTCTCTCCCATGCAAAAATGAACAGGAGACAGGGAAGATTCAGCGCTCCTGCCAATTACATGACACTTGCATGGGGAGATGAAGGAAGGGGCAAACAGTAATTTCTTTGACTTTGTACTTAGAAAAGACCACCTGGATCAACAAAAATTAGCAGAGGAGACTCTTAGCATCTCAAAGTGCTCCTGCCGACTTTGCACAGCACTGGCATTTTCTCCAAGAACGCAATTCTAGCCCACTGAAGCCTCTAAAACAGACCATTAATTCACAGCCAGACCTGAGGACAAACAAACCCTCGCTCAACCCAAGATTGCAGTACAGCCTACAGTTAGAAAGCCTCTGCTCTGAGTTTAACTGCACACACTGCAATACTGCAGCTAGCTGTAGGTTTTTTAAAAAAGTCCTCCAGCTGCCAATGATGATCCTCTCCTCTTTCCCAAGGGTGGCAAATACATGCTGAAGCTTTCTCTCATTCTCTCATCACCCAGCTCCTGCTGTCAGAGCGACAGCAGTCTCGGCACACCTTCTCTGCACTGACATCCAGGACAGACCTCATTCAGCGGCTGAGGGTCAACATCAACATTGTTTTACATCATCATGGAACTACACCATACGATCAATCCACAAAGTGCAAGCGAACACCCAGTGGTACACTGAACCCTTCCCTCTCCTCCCATCGAGGTAAGCTGCTTTACGAGGATCTTACTGAGCTGCGGTCAGGCGCCGGACCCTTGGCCACTGTCACTGCTTCTTCGCAAACCAGTAGTGACCAGCCACCATGGGAAACCATTGCCGAAAAGGACAACAATAAATACACAAAAAAATAAACATAACAGTCTAGAGGTGAGAATGGGTGACACGAGTCTGGCCCCACCACTGACCCTTCGTATTGACACTACGGCCTAACCCTCCTGGCTAAAACCAGGCAACATTCTCATTTGCATCAGAGAGCCCCAGTGAAGCACTTTATAAAAGCAATCTGAGAACTATTCACGTAGGAGGCCACAGCTGTGGCACACCTCCCACAGAGCTGCATTAGCTGTGCACCGCAAGCAGAACTGACTCTGTACGTGTGTCAGGACACAGAGGTGATACAACCCAGAACCCATGCAAGGAGCCAGCATCATCACTCTTCTATCATCGGTACTCAGCTCTGAGCTGGACGTTGGGATGCCGCTGTCTGGAAGAGACTTCTAAAATAGCAAGTTTGGAGAAGACTGCCTCATCTTCCATCCTTGGCTACGAACAAGTGCCCTTAGTTCCCAAGAGATTATTACAAAAACAACTTCAATGCTTTCCACTTTGGATCTCAAACAAAAACTCAGGCAATTCCTTCCTCCCTTTGGGTACATACACAGAATCACAGGATAAACAGATAACTGTAATTATTAGCCCTATCTTCATGCAGCCTTTACTGAATCAAAGATATCAGCAGGAAAAATATCTCCATTAGTCAAAGGACTGCTGTGATATAAGAGGCTGGACATTTTTATAAGGCACACTTAGAGAGTGGTATTTCTTTATTTTCCTAAGTGCCTGGTAGTCTCTCAGAGACCTGCCTTTGAAATATAGCCAGGACTCCAGGTGGACCACGTCAGGTCCAGAACTGCCCACTTAACAGCAACAAGGAAAGACTCTTTAGGTCAGGAGAGGGTTCACCTCTCACTTCAGACAAGTACAAAAGTATCTGTAGTGTTTCTGTTGTTAGAAACAACACATCATAATTGAATTTAAAAGTCAAAATACTGTCACTGTGTTCCTCCCCTGTCTTTGTCCTCATTTTTATTGTATGCCTTGGCACAAACTTTGTGGTATCTACTTTCTATACTTTCTCATAGGGAGCTCCCTCTCTTCTCATTTTTTATTTTTAGCATTGTTTGTCACCCTCATTCCAATTTCTCTTCTATGCCAGTCTTCCTTTCAATTGTCATTTCTGTTCTTCCACTGCTACCTACATGTTATCCCTCCATCACCTTTGAATGGAGATCACAGCTGGGATCACGCTCAATGCAAACATGGGGGGAGTGTCCGCAGTGCGACCTCTCAAGAGAGCAGGGAAGCTGGCACCAACGGCTGACAGGCAGCAACCACCTCCCTTTGCACAGCATGTGGGTAGTCAGCTCTGGCAGGTCCTGCTCTGGGGTGGGCATTGTCAGAGCACTGCTCCATTCCCATGGAGCAACAACATTATTATGAAGGTGGAAAACATGACTGATGAAGGCCAGTTTACAGGATGAGTAACACAGCTAACCAACAAGAGAGAGCTGAAAGAGCACAACACAACACAAGAGTGTTGGTGCCAAGGAGGGGATTATTCCAGATAAAGTTCAACACTAGTGACAGGAGCAATGGGATGTGAAGATGGGGAAGATGCAAACTAAATACTGGCTGGGGAAAAAAGTTTTCTGTTAGTGAGAACCGGTGTAAGTATTTATGCTTGGGACTTGCTTTAGTAAGAGATGTTGAGCAGTGCTCCTCTACCCAGGGCCCGTGCACCACTGGTGGCTTGCAGACAAACTGCCAAATGGTAGCAGGGTATCAAACTCCCAAAAGAAAGAAGGCACAAGAAGCCCAAGACTGAACACACCTACATGGCTGTTACCAGCTGAACCAAATCTTACGTGATAGTAAATGGGAACCACTGTGACAGGACTGTGTAAGGCAGTCCCTGGGTGGTTTTTGGTGAGGGTAGATGGTCCTTGCACTACAAACGGTTCAGAAGTATTGACACAGAGGACAACTGCGGATCACTGTGGGGAAAAAATAAACCATAAAACCAGAAGAATAATAAAATAGTTTCCTATTCAGATTTCTTGGGTCCTTATGATTTTGGAGGTGTAAGACAACAAATAATAAATTGCAGATCCAATGCTCTGCATTCATACATCAAAAAACTGCATTTCCTTGTCTTCAGAAATGGAGTTTAAAAAGAGAATTCATGGTCACCTGTGAGGATAGCTCAAAATCTGTGGCTAGGAAAAAAAAAAACACATAAGGAGGCTACTGCCTATTAAAATCCAGATTTACAGCCTCAACACGTCTCCGTACCTCATAATACACCATCCTTCACTACCTCAAGAACGTGTATTTATTCCCAGCACCACCAACCTCTTATCACGAGACCATGACCCAGTCACTGAACACATCCTATCTCTGATTTCCCATTTGCAAAGTGGGGAGAAGTCTTCATCTCCCCTTGGCGAGGGGGGGCTTTATGGAGCTGGTTTAAGGAGTTTAAGGAAAAAGACTTTATGATGCTACTGGGGTCATTAGAAGAGCTGAATAAACTACCTGTTTAAACTTCAGTCTGAGCGTGAGCAATCAAAATCCTGAAATTGTTACAGGAAAAACATTAAAAGGGAGTTCATTCAAGAATATCCTGTCTTCTCATCAGGCTCTGTACTGTCTCGTTAGCAGCACCATCTTCTCTGTTTATACACACAGAAGGTGTGTAAGAGGGGCATGCTGAGGAGAATGGAAAGGTAAAAGAAGCTGGTACAGTGAATTTCTGGAACAGGTGGAGGAATGATGCAGTTTGTCAAAGGAGCATAAGAGGAGGCCTGGAGTCCCCTGAGTGTGCAAAATGCTTGGCCCAAAATACACAAGTGTGTAATCACTTAATTCTACTTAACAATTACAAATGGAGCACAGCTTGTGCCTGAGTTGCTCCCCGTGGAGGATTATTTCTGAAGATACAGGGTGCACGACCTCCATATCACCCAATGCTCTATGCAGAGAAATGACAAAGCTACTCCTGAAAAGTGCTGGACTCTGCTGTAAACACCCTTAAGATGAGGAGAAAAACATCCATGTTAAAATCAAGACTGGCCTAGGTCAGTCATCATCCATGCTCGTGGAGAAAACGTTAAGCCTTAAGCTATCTGAAAGATTTACAGCTCTAAACTCTAAACTTCCTACTTTGTTGAGAAAACCCACTCTTTAATAGAATAGTTGGCTCTGTCATTTAAAAATGCTTAAGCTTCTTTAAAAATAAATATATTTTCTGTAAACTCTACTTCACTGGAGCTTCCACCAGCTTGCACTGCTGCACTCTGCTCCTGGGGGGATAGAGAGGATGCACAGCCAGGGCAACGTCTTTTTCTCCTAATACAATAAGGGGAGGAAATATGAACTTCCAGCTCACCCCTGCCTCCTAAGTTCATTTTCAACCAAAACCACAACCAATCACATAGAGAAGCTGGTAGGTTCTTTTTTTAGCATGTAGCTGAACCTTATCTTGAAGGTATCTTAATTTAAATCACTACATGACTGGAGTTTTTTGTCCTTCAGAATCCCTTTAATCACTGTAAACTTATTATAGCTTTGGACTGTTACTTCTGCTGAGGTCAAAAGTTGGTACATCAAGGAGTCAGCCAAGCTAAGACAACACATAACTTCACAGCAGTCCAGTCTCTATCATCTGGAAGAACCTCTTCCTCACTCCTGCCTCTAGCAGATAATTTTTCAGTTGAAGCTTCATAAAACCCCACAACTTTATTCGTAGAGTGTTCCATCAGGTTTATTTTAGCACTTCTGAGCTGTATTAAAAATACTCTCAAGTTGTTTTCCCTTCCCCTCAGACATGCGTGTGCATGAGGAAAACTGGTACAACGGATTGATTTCAAACGCACGTCAGTCCCTACTCATCACCGAAAAATTAACCTGTATCTGAATACCCCTGTCTTTGCATCTTACTCTTAAGTCTGTGGGGGGAAATTTCCAGTTCTTAGGACAAAGCCGCTGTATTTGGGGAGCATTTGGCAGCACATTCCAAAGACACAAGAGGGCAGAGTAGACTCAGCTTTGAGGGCACAGTTTTAACCTTACCCTAGCTTGACATACAAGGAATTGTGCACTAAATATCTATGTTAAATGGACCACCTGCAGAACAACAATCTTCATTTCTAATAAAGTAGCGATTTTGAAGCATCTTGGCAGAGAGTGAGGAAATCTCACAATTGAATAGAAGTAAGAAATTATTCAAAAATTCCCAATAACTTGCCATTTCCATGCTATTTAGGAATGCTAATTACGGTTTTTGAACATGATGAATTCAGCTTAGATGGAAGATAAATGATAAAAGATAAAGAAACAAAGGCAAAAGTAAAAGTAAAGCCAACCTGATGGAAGTTTTTTCCCCCAGCTGAACTCTTCTTCAGAGACAACCATTTCACAAAGCTACAGTCTGTACAGGATCCTTCCTTGCCTTTCAAATCTAGACTTACATCTTATGCCTGCTTTCCTCAGTGAGCAAGATGCTCCTTTCTGATTCCCAAGAAAGGAAACCACCTCATCTCCTGGGTGCTCAGGATGAAAGAGGCAGGTTTTGCAAACAAGGATTCAGCTTACTTGAGGTGAAGGAGCCTCATGGGTACCTGGCAGTAGACAAGGACAGCTACAGACATACCTTCAGTTAAAATAGACCTGTGGTGAAACGCATTCATTGACACAGTCTGATAAAGTGAGCTCACAGCAATGTAACAAGTTACGAGGTGAAAGATTATCTTGTTCAGGAGTCAGAACAAGACTGGGAGATGTCTGTTCATTATCAAATCATCTAATTTTTCAATATGTAGGAGCAGTTACTCACCACATTGCAAATGCATGGGACAGGAAGCTTTGCAGTTCGAGTTTAAAATAACAAGCACAGCTCCAATTGTTAAAACACATGGCTTCAGGTGTCTGAAAAATGCAGCATTTTGGCTATGTTTATACACTCACTGTACACAAAAACTAAAGCTTATTTCCTGCAGTTTGACAGGATTACCCAAGCAACCGGACTATCTACCAACTTCAATTCATCCTCCTCCACTGTTTTTCAGGTTTGTCAGCAGCATCACATGCAAAGGCTCTTAAGGAGACACTCTAGCACACTTGACCATGGAAAAAAGGAGGCAAATGGACCAACTTTCCAGAAGGAAATAAACCTTCTGGTGCTTCTTCTGGCAGCATCAGATTTGAAGCAAAGATATTGTTACACACAACATGTTGGGGCTTGAAGGAAAGGTGTGAACACCAGGGCCCTCATGTACTTGAACAGATAAGATAGCACCAAATTTCCTCATAACCAAGTGATGCACATGAGAAATTCACAGTAAAGCACCAGTTGCTCCATGAAGCGGGATGCTTATCATACCCAGGAATCTAAGCTGAGCCTTGAAGGCCCAATGCTGAACTTCTTACTGATTATATTTGCACATAACTCTATTGACGTAGTGAGTTACTTGCTCTCAACTGAAGTATCAGTCTCTCTGTGCCTTACATAGAGTACATTGTCTAACAAAAAAACACTAGTGAGTATATTTATGGCAGGGAGCATGATGACAGACATGACTCAGGCCGCTTTTTATTGTCCATGACAGAGTACATTTGCAGACATTACAGTATCCAGAAGAGTAGAGTCCACTGAAGTTCTTTATAGCTCTAAGGTAAGAGGGTTGATGGCCCTTAACCAGATCAGTTTAATGAGCTTTTGGAAGCCAAATCCTGGGAGAAACTACACAACACACGTCCCATGCTTTCAGTAAGTATCACTTCCAATCTATCCATGCTGGGTCAGAGGCAAAGCAGCAGCCCACAAGGAGTGCAGAATAGTGACAAAACTCCCTCTGAGCTAGAGAGGATCTCAGGGACATGCTGGAAGCGGCTCTGACGGTATCAGCAGATGCCCAGATCAAGCCCCCATTGTACAGCAAGAGTCCTGCAGCAGCTGTGCCCCAGCTTGAGCCAGGGAGGAACAGGGCTTTCAGCTCCTTTTCCAGATCACACCACTGATGACAGGGAAAATGCAAAATCTGCCTTTTATTACTTTACCAGCTCACATATATGCGAACACAAAGTGAAGTGTGAGAGATTACGTGCAGATCTATAAAGCACAGTAAGATCTGGGGCTAACAGACAGGCATATCGTTGCTGCTGTACCGCTGAGCAGGGCTGACAGCAAGGCCTGCAGCTGAGCATCTCCAGTCAGCTATGTTGTGGGTCTGCCTCTGTGCTGTGGGGTCAAAAGGATTTTCCAGAGACTTGGTGACCATTGAGTTTCATTATGTAAAGCAGCTCCCCAGAACACAACTATACAATAGCAATGCATTTCTTACTGCCTCACGGATTAAACATAAGACTATAGTATTTCAAGAACAACAGCAGAAAGAACTGTTTAGTCTGAAACAGATGTATGTTTAAACAAGGATAGAGAAACTTAAGCAGAAACTTAAATATCAACTCAACAACATATGCAAATGTTTGTTGGTCCCAGATTTACATGTAGTGTGTGGGAAACAAGAAGGTAACACCCTACCCTAACACTGTCTGCATAGGTTAGCAAACTTCTCTAACACGTGGGTGACTTTTACCTTCTACACTGCTCATCAGTCAGAGCTTGCACTTTGTGGTGTGGAAGGAACACCACCAAACGAACAGGTTTTTCTATTAACAACACTTTGTATTTTCAAATGAAGATCTTAAAGAAGACTTGTAGACAATCCTGAAACACTTAGGAAAAATGTAACTGTAAAACACTGGTTCTGGCCTCGGAGGATTGTGCTCTGCACTTGTTTGCGATGGCTTGACTGAAGTACAGCACACCAACCAAGGCTGCTGCCTGCTACAGGGACTGCTGCAATGTGATGATTTTCCCAAAGTGGGGTGGATAGGGCCTACTCTGAAACCAATGAGAAGAAATAACTTCTGAGACAAACAAGCTACATGTATTTTAAACACCAGAAAGAAAAAGAGCAAAGACCTGTCTACGTGGGAAAGCTCTGTCGGTGTATGTTTTTCTGTTATCACTATGTTAGTGTAACTATAGCAAAGGAATGCACGCATACCACTTTGTTTGCATTGGATTAGTTTCTTCTGTTAAAAAGTCTTCAGACAGCTCTGTGTATTTTTTTTCCTGAACAACTGCAAAACAGTCTTCTGCAAAACAGCATTCCCACACCAGATCCCAGACGATCAAAACACTGTGCAACACCTGTGAGAAGCTATTGGGAGGCAAGGACCATCAGTCCTTACCCGCTACCCTGAAGCTGTTTTGTTTGAGGGAGCTGACCCTATCTCCACGCTGCTGACGGGCTGCAAGGAGGAAACCCTGTGCACCAGGATTCTGGATAGCACCATGAAGACAAAATAGTGGCTGCTGAACTGGAAGGGGTATGTGTCCAAGCTTGGCATTTCTGTGCATGCCATCTGCTAAGATGGCAGCCCTCTAGCAGTGTTCAGAACAAAGTGGTTTTTATTTCTGTTTTCTCTTGTGATGTGAGTCTGCCTCTTTGGTCCCATCTTTTGTGCAATCAATGCCTGAATCCCTAGTTTGATGCTGGGTGTGTCAAGCAGCTAGCAGTAGCCAGAAGCCCTGAAAAACTCAATGTTTCAAAGCAACAAGTCCAGCATTTGATTTCCTCCAATAACACTTGGGCAGGAGGGAGATGGCAATAAAAAGGCAGTAGGAGTAAGGACAACTCCACCAGAACGGAGTCCCTGACCGATGTGCCAGCACACATGACAGCACCAGGAGCCAGGCGCCGTGTGACACCAGCCTCCTGAGTGTGGCTGCGAGCTCCCCAGAGCTGTGTGTCAACGGGTAACCATGACAGAAGGGGGAATTCATCTGACTTAACTCCAGCCAACTTGTCTATGCGAGCTGTCTGTGCATCAGCATAGTCAGTGGAAATGGGCACATCTGGATGGTGATTCACCTTATATGTTCAACAGTTTAACATTAATCACTTCTGGACAGATCTATCTCTGCCCATTGATTGCAGAGAAATGTCAACTCCTAGTACTGAACACACATGCAACTTTTTTTTAGCTAGGTAGTGTCAGGTGCAAGGAACTGCCCTTTGCTGCCAGACAATTACCTTCAGAAGAACCATTGCTACAAAATAATCTTTCCTGAAATGTGCATTCCTGTCTTGCAGAGAACAATGCTGACCTGTATAGTCTGAATACAAAGAAATACATATCATTTTCTGACTTCAGTTACTACACTGACTCTTAATTCATGAACGTGCTACCACCTCCTGTCAAAGAAGCAGGACAGCAAGGGTGGAGGAGATGTCCACATGCAGAAACACCCTGAAGGAAAGCCCAGGAAGGACAGAGCTTGCGGCTCATTTCCTCAGTTTATATCTAGCAACACTGGCCAGGACAAATAGTCTCCTGAATCATATTATCCACTTTGGCAAAGATTAGCTCCCAAATAAACTTTCTATGATAATTTTACTTGTTTAAAAGGGAGTGCAAATATTACCCTGGTTCCCCTGACTGTAGTGTCCCTGGTTTTGTCTTGGACTCATCAGCACAGGCTTGCTGCTGCTTACTGAATCTTTTGCTTGTAACAACATATTAGCCCCAGATTACGCCTTCTGCTCTTGCCTAACTGATTAGTATGAACTCATGCAGTGAGGGGAATTTTTTTCTGTGTATCTCTTTGTGCTGCATTGGGCTGGAGGAGTTGTACTGGCCTCTGCAAGTAATTCCCATCTACTGACATAAGGACCAAATTTACTTTTTTCATTGGTTTATCCATTTAAAATTTGATATAACAACTATATTTGTGATGCCTAAACACCAATTAGTCAGGATTCAAGGTGCATGAGGGATGCTTCCCCTAAAAATTAAAACATTCTAAAAATTGCTATGCCTTCTACATATAATGGCCGCTTCTGCATCTATTTCTTCTTTATCCCCTCCCTTTTATGAATGCAGCAACTAGGCCCTCTCATTCTGGAGGTCTTTCAGTTAAAGGTCTGGCCCCCAGGTCTTCTCACACACTGTTGGTTGTCCTTTTTGTCCACTCCAGAGTCCCGCATGCTCTTCTAACTGACGACTCAGCCCTGTCGCCATCTCTGACCTTCCCCTTCCCACCTACACTGCTGTCTTGTCAAAAGCTTTCTCAAGGATCAACTCCTGTGATATTTCTAAAACCAGGTCCTTACTCAAGCCCCGTCTGACAAAACTCAAGCTTATACAATCAGTTTTTTCCTTTCCTTGAGTGGCTGGATCCTTTTTACATCTCTTTTCGTTAACTTGTCTAACAAACTGAAAGTTGTAAAGAAATGGCTTACATTTACTAGTCTCTGTAATGAAGTATATGTGAAAAAGCCAAGTAACTGAAGAAAACAGAGCTGCAGTTTTAGCCGTAGGCTGGATCATTAAGGCGATGGGTGTTGAGTTGATGCAGGGAGCTCTGAACCCTGGTCAGCTGTCCACAGTTGCCCAAATGTACTGCATCTATGCCAAGAAATACAGGGGATGCAGGCTCCTAGTAGGCCAGACTATATCATATCCACCCCTTAGCTACTCTACACAAAGGGGGCTGGAAGCCCTATGAGTTTGTAATGAGATAACAAGGGTTTCCCCTTTCCCAACAGCCAGTGACAGGATGCAGTTAGTGACTGAGAGACAGACCCTCGGGAAGATGCCTTGAGCCACACAGACACATCCATGTAGAAAACACCACCATACTTCGTGGCTCAGAGTATCTGATCAGTGAAGAGGAAAGTTCCCCTTCTGTTCAGTGTCTATTCCCGGTTTTCACCAGATCCTTTCCCAAAGGAAAAGGAACATCCTGTGTCTTCAGGAAATGCACTTCTCTGAGAACTAAATAGCTGCAAAGACTTAGAGTATTTCATTTGCATCTGCTGACTATCTTCCAATCCACTTTCTGGTGGGTGTCAATGCTGCAAAGGTATGTCAAAATCCTACGCTCAACACACCATATGTCCTGCACAACAGCGTTTAAGTTACTAGCAGGATAAGTAAGATCACAGGTGAAACTCTATTCTTAACTTTATTGTAATCAAAGAAGTATTCAAGACTACCCAGTCAGAAGAATGCTGGGTTCATACCACACCAGTTGTAGGATCTGAACTCTGCTGTGCAGGTGGATTAGAAAGCTATGGAAAGAGCTAAATTCTTGGCTAATTTTCAAGGAGAGAAACATTGCTAAGCTCAACAAGCTAGACAGCTCTCAGCACGACCCATCATGGTTTGTATAAAACATCTTTGATTTAGTAGACATGCTATTTCCTTTTCGTCTGATCTATTTAATGACCTTTTTCCAGGCTTTTGGAATCTGGGTACTCATTTTCTTTTTGACAGATTGAAAATGTAATGAAGTCAAGGTGATAGAAGACATTCAGAAACACAGCATTTCCAAAACAAGGAACATAACCATAGGTCTGGGAAAGCTAAATACTTCAAGGGCAATTAGTAGATTTCTGAGACATGTGGTCATGTCTTTCAGTCAAAGCTTTGCTAATCTGCTTCCTAGTAGATGAAAAGAATTAGCTTGTATTTGCAATGCTTAAAAAAAACCCTAAACCACCACAGAGTAAATACTAAGATTAAACTTTTCAACTAGCCAAAATGCAGACAAAAGAATGCTCATGGAAAATCCAGGCTTCTGCCACTGATGCATATTTCACTTATATAAACCTTTTCAAATACACAAAGTTTCACACGCATCAAAGATTCCTCCGGCAACCCTGAACTGCCCAATGGGGCTTTCGTTTTCCTGCCAACGAAGCTGAAGCAGACCCTCTGTAAATTGACCAAAGCAATGATGGGTTTCAGCAGCAGGCTCCGGCTTAGGATGTACCGGCAATTCTCCCAAGCTCTCATACAGCACTCCTCATTTGGAGATCCTTCCCTTTTTACAAAGGCAGTGCTCATCACCACTCTGTTTTACAGACAGTGAAAACAAGAGACAAAACCCTATGAGGGCTCACCAGGAGACAGCCTGCGGACAGGGGTGGTAAACCTCATCTTTTGTGCCTTACTCCGTCTGAACCAAGAACTTACCAGTTCCCGGGTCTGTCTCGAGTCACCAGCCACTGACAATGCAACAGCTGAACGATGTTTGTTGAGGCATTTAAATATAGAGAAAGGAAACAAATATTGAAGTAAAAAAGTGCAGTGGAAAAGTTTATAAAACTCTGACCAGTACATAGAGTATGAGCCTTTTAGTTTATTCCAAAAATGTAGAACGTGATCCTAAATAATGATAGGATTTGCAAAGATACATAACACAGAGACAGGGCTCAAGCTTTACATGAGATTTCCTCATGCGTCTGGAAGTTCAAATCCTTGTCCATTTGTTTGGTTTTAGCTTTATGTTCTTGCATTGTTGTGATTACTAGAGATTGCTTTTTTGGCCTTTGTGCCCACGGATGATTTCATGTAATTGTAACTGTGCCACCAGCACCACGTATCCAGTTCTGTGGAGCCTCTCGAACACAAGGATCTGCACATGGGCACTCAAAGCACTTCAGAAACAAGCAGGACACATACTGCACAACCACATCAGTTCTCAGGCGGGGAGGGTGCGCTTCCTGACTTAAACTCCTATTTGGAGAAGATGAGATTATGCAAACACAAGGCTTCTGAGACCACAGATTTGCCCTGACAAGAGCATTTGAGCTTTCCTTCCTCTTGCCTGAGGCCAGCATGGCGTCATTTGTTAGCAGAAACCTGAGTGCCACGTGTTAAGCAGCAAAGCAAAGTACGTAGAGCTTTTCTGGGTAATTTCTTTGTGTCACCAGAAAAAAAGAGCAACAGAAGACATGAGGCCACTGCGGACAGGGTGCTGTAAAATTCAGCACTGTGCTAAAAAGCAGGAACGGTGTACCTTCTGCCTCATGGGGAACAGCCTTCAAAACCTGACCTCAGCAGCTTCTCTCCGAGATGCAATGCGGAGGAGGACGCTGCTGCTTCTCAGTGCTGCTGAATTCAGCTCAGCAAGAAGGGGAAAGCACTCGGGAAGGAACGCTGTGTATGTCAAACAAGGACACATCAGCACCCTACCAGGACACCAACCCGGGCAGTACCAGCGTTTGTTTTGTTCCAGCAGGTCTGACTATTAGTCACATTTAGGCACCAACTGCAGCAGCCAAATGCTGTAGTTAGACATATGAGACTTGTGCACGCAATTCCAGAGACTCATTCATGCCGTGCCAAAATACAACGTGCTGCCAGTTACAGAGGGGGATTCTCACTCCAAGAGTAAGGGTGATATTCTGTTTCCAAAAATGTACCAGGAGTCAGAGGCGACACAGGACCTGAAAACAGGCAAGAATGTACCACTGCTCAGTCTGACAACACACTTGCTCTCAGGAAACCTTTAGTTTTAGCAGAACAAGAGGAGGAAATACCCTGAACACTCCTCGCAACGTCTCCACAGGAAGAGGCATCAATTGTACTGCTGAACTGAGGGGGGGTGGGGCGGGGAAGGGGGGAAATCTGTGTTGAGAACTAGAGAATCATAGCAGGTGCCAACATTTTCCAGTATTTAGGCATGTAACATCAACATTTCAAGCTTCTCCGTCAAGTGTTTAATAATAGTCTCTTTAGGTTCCTTAGGAATTGTCTGCACAGCAGATAGCAGAGTACAAGGGCAGGAAACCATCGGGAGACTTGGTACTTTACTAAAAGAGGAAGCAGAGAACACACCAAGTTTCTGTGAAAAAAAAGATGATCGCACGTTGGGTAATGCTGCAAAGGACATCACTGTGATTCTGATGGTGGTTGGGCTATCACAGCTTTTGAAAGTGCCAGGGAATCACAACCAAGACCACACGCTACCAGCAAGGAGCACGCAGCAGTAAGCTTACGCAAAAGACTGTCGCTACTGCTATTTGATTTGGAAGACCACCTGCATACCAAAACACACAGGAGGGACGCATCCTGTGTACTTCGTTCATTGGAGAGCAACAGTTCAGGCTTCCAAGGTAGGAACAGAGAGGAGACAAAGTTAAACAGGACTCATACCCTGCTGCTCCTTCTAAATGAGAGATCAAGGACATGATCTTGGTGCAGAGCACTTAATACAGTTGTCACTGGACTTCTAGGGCTGTACTAACTAAATGCCCCCTTATAGAATAAAACTCTTTCATCTCCTTCTGTTAGCCTTGTTTGGGGCACAAGAACACAGCCTTTACACTCCAGCAGACTCATGGAAGGCAAATATTAGCTCCAAGACCGATCGATGAGGAAACCACAACCAGAAAAGCCCCTTCCTTCCCAACAAGCCCTCATCGTTCATCGGCATTTTTCTGGTGTGAGGCAGGGGAAGAGGGCAAGCACCCATCCACAGCTCAGGAGAGGACGTGGCACTTGTGACATTCACATTTACTTCAACCATAAGCTATCTGTGACAGTATAGTAACCAGTGTGCAGATGTGCCACTGGAACAATCAGTGGGAAACCAATGCAACCACCTTGCTGGAGGAGCTGGGGAGATCGATCCTCCCGTGTTGTCAGCGCTGAATTTTACTGCAAAAGAAAGCAGAGGTAAGCTGCTTCCTAGATGGACGCAACCTCATGGCCACGAAGGCAAAGTGATATTCTCAGGAGGCTGGCACTGCCACGGCTTCTGCTGGCTCAAACAAAGCAGAAGACATCTCTAAGCCAGGGCACACAGATGATAACCTCAGCATCTTTTGAAACTGTAACTCTTTTTACACTCTGTGCTTTATTCAGTTCAAATTCTTCCCCCATGAGGCTGAGTTAGATGCTTATTTGAATTTCCTTTTAAATCTGCAGCATGACCCCTGCTCTGTATACCATGAAACAGTAATTATGTTCATTTTGGCAATGGTTACTGGTCTGTTATCGAAATGAATACCGTGTCCTGAATGCCTGCTTCTTAAGTCTGCCCGAGTAAGAGAATATTCTGTAAATATATCCCTGTCAGCTAGCCAACACACTCACGTTATTTTCCATAATATTGGTGCACTTTTACAGCTCTTTCCCTATAAATACTTTGCAAGTCTATCTCAAGACAAGAAGAAATTAATTTTCTGTATGAAAAGCCAATAGTAGGATAGATGTTCATGCAGCACAGTGAAAAACAAAGCACTGCAAACACATCATTGCCAACTGAGCAGTTATTGTTTCTTCCCTTGCAAGAGTTTGAGAGCTAGGTAGGACTGAAGTTACTACCCTTTCCTCTCCCCCTTCTGTGTATCCTACTAAGCAGGAAATCCCAGAGAAGTCGCAGAGCCCACACGGAATAACCAACTTAAGATTTTTAAAGCATTTTCATTTATTACAGGCCATGATCACTTCCATTTGTCCTTGTACTCATTGTACTTCAGCTTCCCTCAAAAAATACCCAAGGATTTTAACTTCATTTTATTTTTAACATTTACATTTCATTTCAAAAGCGCTTATATTCTGCAGCATGAGTCTAATCGTTATGTTCTGCCTTACATAAAGCTGCTAAAATCCGGGGTTAAACTGCAGTCAGCCAAATTTCAGACTGCTTCTTCAGGAGAACACAGCCCAGGAGTGGTTCAAAAGCCACTCCTCAGCACAAGGTGGGGTTCTCACAGGCAGCATCCCACCTCAGCCAGCAGATAAAACCTGCAGGCATCAGCACAGACATCTTTAAAATAACTTCATGTGCATTTCATTCCAGATACTCATCAGAGAAGACTAGAAAGGTGTCAGCTTTTTATTTCAGTGCCCACCTGACTACAGTATGACCAACAGGAGGAATGAGAGGGGATGAGTTTCTAGTTTTCCTTATGCCCTTAGGGTTATCCTAATGCACAAGAGAAGAGTGGTCTCTCTAAGAAACCAAAAAGATTCATCTAACCAAGCTCAAGAAGGTGTTTTTGTTCCCCATGATGAGGCTCATCCTTTGCATTCCAGATTTGCAGAGCCCTGTGAAGTTTCCAAAGGATGGAAACTTAAATGCACATTCATAGTGATGAGGTACACGTTCACACTCTCCTGCGGAAACTGTACCCTAGTATTCATTTTGTTTCTCTGTATTTTGTTTTTCCTTTAGGTTTCCCACTTCCTTTAATCCTTGGTCTTTGCCAGGGAGATTTCCAGTATCCCTTGCTCATTTGTTTTGCTTTTGGGTTTTTTTTCCAGCATCAGGATGATGCCTGATCATAACAGGACAAATCAGTAGACACAAAGGCTACTGGCAGATGTCTAGGGAAGACTATAAAATTACAAAAAGCTTACAATTACCTTGTCCATGTCATACCCCATTGCAGCCGCCATTTAGGGACTTCTTCAGGAAAGTAAAGAGTTTATATGTTCTCAATAGGCTTTTCTGCCATCAATCTACCAGCTTTTTCAAACCCACACAAATTGGCAGTCGCAACATCCTGTGGCACTGAGTTTCCTTGTTCAGTCATGTAGTACAGGATAGTGGAAATGTTTTGTTTTGGTTTTTTTAAGCTTACCACCTACTACTTTCATTATTTATCAGAAGAAACAACACATTGCTGTTCCCATTCGTCATCAGCATGCTGCTTCTGATTCATACAGGCCACCATTGTGCTCCCCTCTCAGCTGTTTCAAGAAGTTTTGAGTTCTGCATTTCAGTTCGATCAAATGCTCTGTCAGTGAGGCTACTGCACTGGGGATGAAAAAGAAATGGTCTGGCCACTGTAGGGAAGCATTTCAGTAAAACAGTGCAAGTTTCTGACAGAAAATATTTTATTTTGCCTGCAAAGATTTATTCTGAGTCTTTAGAAGAGACTATTAACAGCACAGGCAACGAGGTGATCTTGTATTTATTGCAGAGTACATGGACGGGAAAAAAAAGAATAAGAAAAAAAAAGAAAAAAAAAAAATCACACTTCTCTAAGTTTGCTTGGGGACTTTAAGCTACTTAGGTTGTGTTTCAATGTACCAGGTTATCATGTAGCCCTTGTAAGGGTAAACCAGCAACTTTCTGAAAGAAAATGAGATATTTGGTTGGAAGAAGCTGGAGAAATGCAAGAGAATACTATGCTCATAGATGGAGGTCAGATTCTGAACATAGTCTCCTACAAGTCCCTACATCTCATATTAAAGTGCACTAAACCAACAAGCCTAGTTATCAAGAACTAGAAACTGCTCTAAGAAGATAATGAAATACTTAAGTTAGCTCTATTTAAATTTTCCTAGTTTCAGAAGGGAACTAATTTCAGCAGTTACAATGAAGACAAGAAGCTGCACTTACGCAGTTACAGAGCATTAAACATACCACATTCCTTTTGTGAGATTTAGAAAACTAACTGGAGGCCATCACAGAATCTCTTTGATGAGATTCTGTAATACCTATGCAGTTAGCTCAGGTTGTAAATCCTTCCACCCTTGTCTTCAGAAGGAGGGAGAAGATTCCTGCTCCAAAAAAGTGCTGCAGGCCCAGCTCACTACCCAATTTGGTAGTGCAGGTCAGGCTCTGACTTTCAGCCACAATTGTGTCTAGATGTGAATTTTCAAAGACCAATCTGCAGGTGGGCAGGGAACAATGTTCAAGTGTGATGCCTGCAGGGAATCAGTTTGCTTAACACCCCCCACCGCCCAAATACACCACACACCCCCCTACTCCCCAAAAAAGCCACTTGCCTCATTTAAAATAAAAAAATGCCATACTATACATGTTCTGCTCATCAATTCCCATTAACAACACAGGCAATAACGTATAGCTGGAAATAAGCTTTAACTTCAGGTTAACTTTAAATCAAGGAGTAGATTCTGTAGCTGGATTGTTGTGGGGATTTTTGGTATTTGCTTTGTTGCAGTAGATATCTGGTTTGGGGCTGAGCTGGAAGATCTCAGAAAGCTGCTCAGATGCTGGTGTTGAATCCTGGATAAACTCCATACAACTGTCCCGTTCTCACCACTCCCAGAGGAGATGCGCTCAGCTGAGAACACAGGCATCCCCAGTCCACTACAGTGTGAAAGGAGCCAGACCTGGGTAACTCCCTTCCACAGCCCATCTTCTTCCTCTTACACTGAAAAGGAGCCTCTGTAAATTCAGAGGCTGCTATGATTCCGAGCTAACACATGCCTGGCAATGAGAGCTACTGTATTACTGACAAAAAGATATGGCCTGGAAGAAAAGTATGTTCCTCCTGCCTCACGCAATGCTCACGACTAGATGCAACCGTGAAGCAGAAATAACGAGCCCCTGCAACACGACACACAGCACGCCCTGTACAGCAACCACCAAGGACTACTGCTGCTTTAGGCTTCGCCTCCTGCAGCTGAGCATAGTATTTCAGGGTGTTTTAAGACTGAAAATGAAAGCAAACAGACCTCTCTGATCTTGGTAATATTACATGAGAGGTGTTTGTTCTCAGGGGAGTCATTCAGCAGATGACAGTGAGAATTTGGGCATTTTCCCACTACAAAAACCCTTCGGTAGAGGCACCATCGTTCTGTACCATAAATGTACGCTGGCAAAAGACACTTCAGAAAGCCTTGTGACAAACGGTAATCCCATCTCAATGTTATCTTACCCTGCCAAAATAACAAATTAATCCTATTTTAGGAACAGCAGTTCTCTGGCCAATTCAGTGTACGAAAGTTTAGCTGCAACTTTTCACAGACACATATATTAAGGTTAATTAAGAAACAAATATACAGTCTGGCTTATTTTAACCACATTTGGTGACATATCACCAGCCCATGGACTTTTCGTCCCCTACATCAAACGTGGACTTTAGCATATGTAATACTTAACTTAGTGCAAAAAGTCCTCCTACAGGATAAGGATCATTACATTAAATTATCATTAATTTTAATTACCATGTTATCTCAACTCAGGATGTTTCCCAGCACAAAAGATATGTTTTGTTTCAAGCTACAAAGCAGTCTCTCTCTTCTGGACTGTTTTTAAAAGCCATGACATTTATTTAACACTAATGACAATCATTACAAAGGAGAAAGCTAAATAATGCCCCTGAAACGGTCAACGCCAAGTTTCCAGTGGTGTTAATCTTTCTCTGATCCCTTCTTCCAAGAGGCTGTTTCTTGCAATCTGATCAAACTTGAAAGCCCACAAGTACTTTTGGAGATTAGCTGGTGCAGCAGAAAAGCGAAGCATGAGTTAGGGTGGATAGTGAGTGTAAGAAGTGTTTCATTGTGCAAATTTCTTCACGCTCGATCACAATATTGAACACGTTTTATATTGCTTGAATGACAATCCGTGCTGAATTTCCATAACCCCTCTTCTGCCAACAGTCAACAAAACCCAGCACTGATATTGGCCTTAATTTAACACTGAGGAAGCAGAAGACGATGCAAGACGACAGGTAGCCAGAGGTCCCTGTAGGTCTCTTGCACATCTTATGTCACATAAAACACTTGAGCTTTTATTTGGTTTGAGGCAAATTGAATAGAGAAGGGCTCTAGAGACAAGCATAGGACACTACAATTTTGGAGATGTTGACAGACGAGGGTGGGGAAAAAGTCCCAGTGCTTTAGGTTTTGGCTGCTTTTGGAGATGTGAAGGTTAAATAGTATCTCTTCTCATTGTTCTTGCTTGTCAGAAGTATTCTGAAATGGTGAGACAAACATCACCGTCTGAATGACTAAAAACCAAAAGACTAGGCATTAGACCCCGTGCATAACACAGCGCTACTAAGGAAGTACAGATCTACTGCTGCTATGGAAAGACACCTATATTGTGCAGTTAACTCAGATTATAGTCTTATCCCAGATGGTCTGAACACAGAAATCTGTGGCTAGATTTGGAAGTACTTTAATTCAGGCATGGGTTAGATCTGGGACCCCACTTCCACTCCAGCTACTTCATAAACTTACAGTTAAGATGCAAATTAAAACTAACCCTAAAATTTTCCTTAACACTGTAGGTCCACCAAGGTTTGTGCTACAGTCCTGTCAATCCTTCTATAAACACATTTCCTCATTGACAATAGTGATGGAAAAAGTTATATGGTGCCCTGGAACTGCACACCCTTGGGCCAAACCCCATGCAGACTGGTGACTGCAGCAATGGGACACACTGGGACGGGGCACTGGGGTTGTTCAGTGAGGAGACCTCACATGCATATGGCCATATGCTTGCTCAAGTGGCCAGCATTCACAAGAGCCTAGAGAAGCAACCCCATTGTCACCAGCGTACCTGTCTTTATAGAGAGAGCTCTCATGAAGAGAGCATAAAATGCACTTATTTCTCCTTCACCAGCCTGGTGGGAAAAGTGGCTACTGCCAGCAATTCAAGCTCACTGTGGAATTAACCTATTTTAAACTGGGAAATATTGTGTAGGTCAGAAATCCTCCCCAGTGGGGGCCCTGGCACAACTAAGAGTTAATAAAATGGAAAGGGAGAAATGTGCACACATTTCCAGGAACTTAGAAGACAAACAGCATCTGTCAAGCTCTGCACATAGATTTAGCATGTAGGCAAGGCATCTGCATCCACATATTGGAATATTTTGTCTATTGTTTTTCTGAGAATAAGCACTCTTTAGTGGGATTCATTCTCTAGTCTTGCACATGTGTACAACCTAGAATTAGGTGGCCTCACGTTCTCTTACAAATAGCCTTGTTTGACACTTGCATCCATTGAACCAGAGCAGATGTTCTCCAATCATGTTTTTCTTCTCACTAGGGTGAGAAGAGAGCTGCTTCCAGCACTGGTGACACCTGGAACTGAGGATAAACAATCAAAACCTGCTTCACTTGCTCTTAGAATCACCTTTTAGCATGCTACTTGATATGGGCAGAGAAAACAGATTTTTTTTTTTTTTTTCCCCCAAAAAAACCCCAACAACCCCACAAAAAACCCAAAACAAAAACAAACAAACAAACAAACAAAAACAAACAAAAAAACAAACTAACAACTTTTTCACTGTTTGTTCTCCTGAAAGTCTAACTACTATGATCATGCCCTGACAGGAAGATTCTCACATTTGAATATCTGTTTTCTCACTACTTTGTAATAACTGGCATTAAGTTCTATCAAATAATTTGTTGAATAATTAGGTTTTAGATAGCTTCACACAAAAAACCCAAACTGCCTGAATTTTAACTACTGACTTCTTCTGCAATACCCCTTTCAAAAAGCAGTGTGATGGCTAGCAACTTATTCTCATGATTATTAATGCAAACCCATTCCGCAGTTTGAATTCCATGTTCCTCTGAATCTGCCTTCTCTCACTCATGTTTCCTGCCTCCTATTTAAGGGAAACAGATGAGTATTCTCCCAGAAAGGATCCCTGCTCAATCTCACATTCATAGATCACATAGCAAGAATGAAAAAGGGAAAGCAGAGAAATGACCAAACAACCACCAAAGGCCAGAAATCTGAAATTCTTCTGCAACACCATTCTGTGTCAAAAGGCAGCGAACTTCAGATCTGACCCACAAATGTTAGAATCAAGTCAGCTGGATGAGAAGTGGTGGAGGTAAACCAGGATGCCCTGAGTAATTCCATTCATCTGTCACTTGCCTTTTGTAAAACAACAAACTACCCCTACTGCACCCAGAACAGGAGTAACTCAAAGCAGAGCTGTGCACCACAATTCTCACCTCACGTACAGCACAGAGGTGAGATCTGGGACCTGCAAAGAAAATGGCATTCTTGTAAAATGAACACTGCAATCCTGCTGCTGCTTAAAATCAATGCATGTTTCTTCCCACTCCAGTGCTCTACAATAATGAAGGCTCTGCAGGGGTCCCAGGCTGGCTTTTCCAGGGGCAGGAGTTGGGCATCAAAAACCCCAGCGCCCTTCACAGGAGACAGGCCTCACTCCTCCAGAGCTGTCTGAGCATTCCTGCCTTGCTGTTCTGCGCACTGTAATTTTCTTCACTTTCAAGGTTTATTTTAAGGTCTGAATTAGGTTCTATGGAGTTTGGCTGTTAGTAACAGGTCTAACAAGCTGCAGTTCTGTTTCTTTGCAGAAACAAAATTCACAGCAATTACCAGTACAATGATTTTACAATTCTATTTTTCAACTTGAAGCAGGGTGTGCAGGACTAAAATCAGAGATATGAAGGCATCGAATGGGCTGAGGGAATGGTAGACTGGGCACTGCGACATCCATCACTTGACAGAAGACCCTAAGGCAAAACTAGGGTTGCTCATTTCTGAGAATTAAGCCAAAACATTCGCTTCCTAATTAAATCAGTTCTGAGATTTCAGTAAGACTTTCTGGCGCATGCTTGCTACTTACACTCTTTCGGAGCTCAGCTGCACCACTCACTCCCATCTCCCTGCCTTCACTCCAGTTTGCTTAGTACCACCTTGCACCTACACCGAGCTTTGCACCTGTGCTTTGCTACACTGATACCTGCAAGTTCTATGCAATACCCCAGCAGTTACTGTTCATAACTGCCCACTGTTCAGATAATTCCTCCTTCAGCACCTATCTTTTTTCTTTTCTTTGTTTTTTTTTTTTTTCCTGCACTCAAATGCACTTGGACTTTTCAGTGACCAGAATATTTCAGTCCAGAAAGAGAACTGTGAAGTTTTTCTGTTTTGTTTCAGTCAAGATACCTGCATTCAGGAGACTGACTACAGCACAGGTCTTGCCACCCCGAAGAACTCTGCCTCACATACCAACACTTCATCTATGCTTTTTTCCCCTCTCAGTTATAAAACATACCTTCTCCCAATAACTACATAACAACCAGGACTTTCGCATCACTCAGTGTTTTGGTTTTATAGTCTCAAGCATTTCTAAAAATGGCTGTGAAATCCAAACTGTAAAGGACAGAAACATTCAACTCTATGCTTATGCTCACAGCACTATGACAGGCTATCAAGATATTTAGCTCAAACCTTTTTAAGGCATACAACTGTAGAGGTGCAGTACCAACCCTTTGCATTTCACAGCTGACTGAAGAATTAAAGGAGGATCCTCCTTAGCCCTCTTCAGATTTGCCTAGATACTGGAGAAGTGACAAACTAAGCCATGAAACGATTGAAATGATACTATAAAAGTAGAATCTAAATAGGTCTAGGAACTCTCATTCTAATCTGTGTTTTTCTACTCAATTTTGGTTTGCTCTGAGTAAATCCCTTATGAACTGCATGTCAAGACATTTCTATAATGATCGAGTGAACAAGTATTATTTATGGCAAGATTTATATAACTACCTACACGTGGGAAGCTCAGCACAGTGTATTTTTAGCTTCAGATACTGCAGGCTTCGAAATAATGACGAAACCTGAATGTTCGAAGAAACCAGGTCACAGCTCAGAATTCAGCTTTCACTAAATGCTGTTTCAAAGCATTTCCTCTGTACACAGTTACAATGAAAAGCTGTACGGACAGCACGGAAGCCCTACTATGTTCCCCTAACATTACAGGATCGTTTGTATTACAAGGGTATTGGAAGGCAAATATTTTGAGCACTGTGCGAAACGCATGATAAGAGGTAGTGTCTCCCTCGGAGAAGTTTCAAACCAAACAAATAGGACTGATGAAGGACGGAGCCGTGAAATGAAGAAACAAGAGGGTGGAGAGATTAATACCTACCCAGGCACCATCCGAAAGGCTTGGCACAGGCTCCAGCCTTTCAAGTCCCAACACAGTGGCTTTCTTCTACAGGTTTTTCTTTGGCAACTTCAAATTTCCTTCTGTACCTTCCTGGCTGACATGATACCTTTGCTCTAATGGAGATGATAATGGCGTAGTTCCTAGATTGATACTATGTGCCCTACAGCCACCAAAAACACCCATCAACACCTTAATCTTCACAAGTTGCAATACATAGTGGATACAGCTGGGGGGGGGGAAGGAAAAAAAAAATTTAAAAAATCACACCACCACAGCACAAATCAGAAAAGAGCTGTCGTTTTTTTTAAAAGTAAAAAAAAACAAAACAAAACAAAACCAAAAGAGGAAGCCTACTGATGTTTAGGTTTCAATGAAAACAAACTTCCCCATAAGCCTGAACAAACATTCGGTGCCTGTGGATCTACCTTCACAGAAAGAAAAATGAATTTTCCTATAAAGGCTAACCAAGTATGGAAAGTTATTAGAATACATTCTTTTAGACAAAATAAAATGAAAAACAAAGACTGCATGAGAGCATAGAAGGAAAATGGATCAAAACCAGCTGCATATGACTAGACATTAAATCCCATATGAAATGCATTTGTTTTACTCTTTAGTTCCAGGCAAGCTTTTACTTTCACTGCAACTAAACAAACACACACGATTTGATACAATTCACTAACTTACATCATTAGAAATCTCCCTAAAATTTTGTATATTTCTATATAATATAAAGGAGATAAATTTTGTTTAAGGATTCTTTCCTATTCCTAAAACAGAAAGAAAAAACAAAATAATGTGATTGTAGGATTAGATGGAGAACTATGACTGGGTTTTTTCCTAAAGATAAAAATTACTGTGGTAAATCAGAGATATAAATAGGGAAGATAAAGCAAGTACTGACAGCTTCAGAGAAGTGTGCGCATGTCTAGATGTGATTTTCATCCTATTATGCCTATTATGCTTTGAATTCCAGCTCTGTCTCAATAAGAGTTGGTTTTGTCTGTGCCAATGTTCAGGCTCCAACAAAATGTGAAACCGTCGATGCAGACAGAAATCTGTGTTGTTAGAAGAAGACGGTACTTCTTTTTCTGGGTAAAACTGACTGTGAGTCGATTTGGACTT
Source organism: Tetrax tetrax (assembly GCA_009806455.1). Classification (NCBI taxonomy): domain Eukaryota; kingdom Metazoa; phylum Chordata; class Aves; order Otidiformes; family Otididae; genus Tetrax; species Tetrax tetrax. The sequence continues at coordinate 460,824 of WHYT01017884.1, forward strand.
GAAATTAGAAGGGATTCTCAAATATTTAAGTATTCAGGCTCCTGAGCCACCTGTCAGTTGGAATAAGGTGGAAAGGAGGAGGAAAGCCTGACTACTCTTCCCACTGGTTCACTGATTTCTGGAATGGGCGGAAGACGAAGTGCCACCAGGCGGGCCATGACTCGGTAAGCCTGGCTAAGTTGTCCGTATTGATCAGCCTGGGTACTGAACTAACACAAAGTATTATTTCTTGTAGGAAGAATTTTAAAAAGGAGGATTTGATGTGTATAATCAGTCTGTCTGTCTTGCTCTCTCTTTTTTGAGGCAGGCAGCCTCACAGGCACACATGTGCCACTTGTTGAAGTTCTTTCAGCTACTTCCTATCTTTTCTTTCAGCATCTCTGGCTTTTCTGTGATTTCTCCCAGGCTGAGGTTTAACATTATGAAGGGTTCAGCAGCAATTCTGCTTTTATTTGTTCTTCCACCCCGTGCCTCACAAACATACACTCCTGCTTTCTTGTTTCTGCTTTCAAGCCCTGGCATAGTGCTTGTGAGTTGTACTGGGATAAGTATTTGTGCTGGAAAACACACCAGGGAACCAACCCTGAGTAAAAATAAAATAATGAGTGGAAGGGTGGGGACTGGTTTTAAAAGATGGATTAGTTCTCTGATCTAGTTCACTAGATGAACAAGGAGTGGGGTGAGGGAATGGGACACAGCAAATAAAAAGCTTAGATAGCTACTTAGATAGCTACTTCATGGTGCATGAAGCCAGTCCCAAGTAGCCAAACCTTCACAAACCAACCATGCAAAGTCCTCCACCCAGCACTTGCCTCCACAGAGCAACATATAGTACCACTATTGTTTCAGCTACTCAGTTACATAAACAATTTTGAAAGCTTATCCAGCCACTTAAATGGTGACACCAGTCACACATCTCCAGCCTGTTTCACAAACTATTTGTCCTAATTCACAACAGTGTCTTTGAAAACAATCACTCTTTGGAGTAAGGCAAGAGGGAAGAGGCAAAGTGTTGCACGATCTTGGCTCAGGACAGGCATGCATTTGCAGTTCCGGGGTGCAATTACCACCTGGAATGGTTACCTTGCCCCAGCACCTGCACAGATGCAGTTGCACAGACTATAAGGGCCCCTTCTCCTGGTACAGTTCATCCCTCCTCCCACGCAGGCAGTTGTGTAAGAGCATCCATATGAGAGCTGTCATTCACTGGAAGGAATGAAAAGCAACACACCTAATGCAGACAATCTCAAAAACGCTGACTCTATCCACCACCCCTTTCAGGTTCATTATAAATGATCACTTATTCAGTGAAAATCAAAGGGATATTTTCTGATCTCTTCTAACGTTATTTTCTTTCAAAACCCTGATAACCAAAAGCAATTATAATCAGCTCTAGTGTCTAGGACATTTGATTTCCTACAGCACAGAACCTTGAGGGGGAAGCATCAAAATCAAAGCAACTTACAAAATTGCTTGTATTTCATAAACAGGTCATAAAATTAGAAGGCATACAAACATTGTGAGGCGGTGTCGGAAGACACAACACTCAGAATGACTACAAAACCTAGCAAATGCAGAGCTCTGCACTGCCCTAAGCACTTCTGCTATTCAGGTAAACACATTTAACAGATTTTACAGTTTAACTAACTAGCAGCATAACAACTGATTAGAAAACTCAGTGTCATAATTCATTATAACTGCCATAAAATGTCAGTATAGATCTTACCCCCAAAACTCATACCAGACTCTGGGTTGCAAAGGCAGCAAAAAATCAACCAACCAAAACCCAATCTGTAGTGTGGCGTACCTGCACAGCAACCTAGAACAGATCTATGCAATGCCAAAGAGTTTATGATAGAATTCAGCTCCCTGCAGCAAAATAAAAGGAAAGTGCACTTGAACTGGCTAGCTTTCTTGGTGGAAGCACCCCTCCTGAACTCCACCTGCCTTCCTGCCAAAACTAGCTATTTTTTTTTTAAAAAAAACAACATTTTCTTAAATAGGAACTAAAAAACTGTCCCTTAGGAGCAACAAGAGCATCAGCAAATTACACAGTACAAGAAATGGGCTGGTGTGATATGCTTCTCTCCCTCTAGAAAACCAACACTAATTGCCCAATACTGAAGTAACTGCAGTTTATCTCCTAGCAAATGCTTGTGAGGATTCCCAAATCAGCAATTAGCATCTGTCCCATTGTGCTTCTCTGCCTAATATCTTATGCAAATTATACAATTTATAGCTTTAGATTTAATGTGTGGTTGCCTAACTAATGCTGCAGGGCAAGAGGAGCCTGCTGACTGTGGAAACACATTGCTCAACTGCCTCACCCTTGTGAAGCCAGCGACAAGCTCATTCCACAGATTTCTCCACTAGGAAAGAAGTATTTGCTCCTGCTGCTCCATGTCCACAGGAACAGGTGCAGCCAGCCCACAGCTCCTCTCTCGGCATCCCAAAAAAGAAGAACGAAGCCAGCCTTGGCCTAGAAGTCATATAGCCAAAGCAATTTTACTGTGTCCAACTATGGCATACTGCTTTTTGTGAAGGAGCAGAGCCAAACATATTCAAGGCGGGCTGCGCCAACCCATGGAGAATTTGCCCCAGTGGGAGTCCAAGACTACTTGGACTGCTCAAATATCCCACTCACGGGCTTCCCAAGTGCTGACTAACGCTCCACAGGTTACCTTGGTGAAACAAGCAAGTTTGGTTGGCATTTTAGATATCAAGAGAGGAAGTAGGGTTGTCATCAGAGCCCTGAATCCAAACAATAGAAATAAAAAATGCCTAGTTCCTGGGCCTGAGGCTCTATGCGCTGCATTTCTTCGGAATCATCAGGTAACATAAAGTGAAACCGGACCATTAGAAAAATCCCTGCAAACTTGGCTGAAATGAAACTGTACTGGCATTACAGATTCAAAAATTAACCTATACCTTGCCCACAACGCTGCATGTAGATTAACTGTATTACATATGAACCAGAACTTAGCACAGGATGGGGCTCAAATTCAGCATCCCTATCACTCATCTGGATGGGCATCTTGTTAACGCACCAGCAACTAAGTAACCTGGTGTGATAGAGTAAGCTCTCAGTTTTAAGTGAAGAAATTGTTTTGGTGAAGTTGAGCTTTCCCACACAACTAAGATCTTCATGGACCTTCAGACATTAATAAAATACAAATTAGAAAGGACAAAGCTCTTCCCGAATGTTAACATCTTCCATCACCTTCATAATATGTTTGGTGTCCCTTGCTCAAGAGAAAGACCTCACTCAGAATATTCACATACCCATCATCAGTAAAGATGCATGGGAGGGTAGATGTCTGCTGGACTGACACTTTGTGTCTCTGTAGGATAGATTTCATTGCTGGCTGCACACTGTGACTCAATCAGACACAGAGCAAACACCCTCAATGGCATCCTCAAGCTGATTAAGAAGGACCTGAAATATGAACACTCCCTCATGCAGGAATCCCGATTCCACATCTAAAGTTAACACCCTCAGCAACAGCTGGGTGCTCCCTTCCCTCGTTGCCCCAGCAGACACTGAAGAAGCTGGCAGTTGAGCTGCAGCTATTCTGATCGTGGAGCAGGCTTCTTATGGCAGGCAGGAGGGTGAGACCCATGAAGCGCTACCTGTTCCATCATTTTCATATTTACACAAGAGATAAATTTTGCAACTGGTCAGTCTTCCTCATGATTTTGCCAGGTAGGAAGGGAGGAAACGAAACAAAAAGTTTAAAAGTTGAAAAGCTAGTGTGCTAAGTAACACCCTGTCCCAGACAATGCAGCTGCGTGATCTGGAGGACGACCTCCTTCATCCTCTAGAAGAACAACGGCTAATAGATAAACTTCTTTAAGTGTGTTCAGTATTGTTAAGTCCCTGCCTTTTATTACAGTGCCTGCCCCACAGTTCTGTTCCCTCACGCACACCCCCTTGTCTTGCTCCACAAGGTTTTGTGTGAGCTTTAACAAAAAGAAAAAACTATCAAAGAAAAAATAGTCATAAACACATCATCCAGCTGTATTTCTGAAAGAATAACAGCTTCAACACATCAAGCTGTATTTAAAGTTCCTGTTTAAATGCAGAGTGCTGATAATAGTTAATATAAAATCCCAAGACTTCATATACAAGATGATAAGAGTGCCAAAATGCTACTATTTGTATCGGGTTTAAAATTTACACAGAACTAGAAAATGCTTTAAGTCAGGCACTCCTACTTCCTGGGCAATGAGAACTGAACACAGGAGCTACCAAACCAGATGAGGACCACAGTTCAGCTGATACGGCATCATCTCCACTTCTGCTACTTGCCTGTAGATTTTAAACCCAAGGAAAGGGAATACATACCTGTCTCCGAACGTATCCTGAGTTCAGAAAGAAACTCCATTTATGAACTCTAACATCACCAGTCAGTACCACATACCCCAAAGCACAATGGTTTGTAAACCTTCTAAGCCTAGGTAGCATTTCCTACCTTTTTCAGTCCAGCTATGCCCTTAGTTAATACTTACGGCAACTGCACAGATATTCAGTGGAACTCTGCTCTGACATGGCAGGAAAGAGAAAAAGGGGACTATTTCTCTATTTATAAATATTTTGTTTGCTCAGGTTCTGTTCCACCTCTGCTCGTCCCAGTTTAATTTCAATCTCCCCCTGTGTGGCCATCTCTTGGCACCAATGATGTCCCTTTTCTCCAGGATTCCTTTCATTTCTAATGTGTATTTTTAAATTCAGGAAAGCAGCTCTGAAAACAGTGTTCTGGAGAAAGAAAGCACTTGATTTCCATAACTGTATGCTCAGTCTTTTCAATGCTATTTTTGGCCACCATAATCTTTTTGTTTGGTTCTATTGGCATGTTCTCTTTTGACTACTGAGGCAGAGGGGACAGAAGTTTCCAGAGAGCTACCCACTGTGACGCCGAGATCTTTCCTGAGCAATAAGTCAATGTAGAAGTTAACAATGCATGAGCTGTCCATACTATTTCTTTAGGGGCCCAAGAGACTGCGATAAACTGAATCTATCATCACGTTGACTCTTCACTGACTTTTGGTAGACCAATCTGATATTGCTATCTCCCCTATTGCCTGGAAAAAACTAAACAATTTTGATTTATCTGAAATATTTGCCATCCTGTGTTCATCTGCCTTTTTCAGAGTTATTAATAAATGTCCTGGAACATCATTAGTATGGGATGCTTGACTTGCCACATCGAAAGCAGTTTATTTATCTCTGTCTTTGGTCTGCGTCTCGCACTTTCTGATGCTTCAGTTTACTTAACATCTGCCCTCAAAGGAGTGATTTTTCTTTTCTTTTTTTTTTTTTTTTTAAAAAAGTTATTTCAATGTGCTGACTTGTATCCAGTTATCCAATCTTGAGCTGACAGCTTCGAAGAACTCTAATAGGTAAGAAGACCTGAAGGCAACCAAGGCAACAAGGTCACACAGTGCCATTTACGATACGCACAATTTCTACTATGCAGATTATTTTAACCTGATTTAACAAGCAGTGGTCACTCTCAGTGTACACATCTAAACAAGTTGCATATTTCCCTACAAATGCTAGAAGTTCTGAAACATGTTCCACGTACACCAAGCCCAAACACAGGATGACAGGATGCAATGTACGCCCGTAACACTACCACTCTTTTCAGCATAGAGTCCTTCTGTTTTCACGGAGCTAAGCTGTATGCTGCAGAATCAGTTTTGCTACCGTTAAGCAAAAGCAGTATAGTGACCTGAACTGTGATTACTGACCCTGCAGACGAGATGACTGTCTCCATACAGCCATGTTTGTCTATGGATATATTTGGATATCTCCATTTCCACCCCATATGCAACTTTTACACATCAGAAAAAAAGCCAAACAAAATTAAAAATCAGCAGTCTCCAATCACTATTGTAAGAAGGGTAGCACAAACAGGAAGAAAAGCAGGATGTTAGAGGTGTATCAAATGACAAAGACAAATCAAATAACCTTTTCTAGGAAGACTGTCAAGCAACCAACCAGAGAAGTTTGGTTCCATTCGGTCATACCAACCCAAGGAAGCAATCGAGTGACTAAACCTGGGAATATTTAAAAGATGTGTAGATGTGGTGCTTAGGGACATGGTTTAGTGATGGGCTTGGTAGAGTCAGGTTAATGGTTGAACTCAATGATCATGAGTCTTTTCCAACCTAAATGATTCTACAGTTCTATGATTCTGTAAACTATATAAGAAATTCAGATAATCTCATGTCCTTCTCATCAAACTTTACACTTGCAGTCTCTTCTACTCCAGCTTCAGAAAATCATTTGGAAAATTCATGAGACAGAACCAACTACTGACATCATGGAACACAAAGGCACTCAAGCTTTAACTATTTTCTTTGCTGATAAACTCAAATGTTGTAACAGCTGCACAAAGCCAGTAGAGAAGTGAAACAGGAGCTGATAGTACTTTTAGACTGGATGTTAGGGGCCGTGGCAAGGGAAAGCATCCTCTTCATGTATCTCTCAGGCACTGTTATCATCAGCCGACTCCATGCTACCCTGATAAAGCCTTAAGGTCCTGCTGGACTCTCTATGAGGAGAGATTAGATTCTAACCAGGGGTGTCTCATGTTGGCTAGATCCTTGTCTGAGGAGATGCGAGGGATGCTACTTTTCTTGTCCACACTAGACTACTGTATCACATCTTACAATAAACTGCGTCTTCAGCAGCAAGTGTGACATGAACACATCATGCCAGAACTGGAATATCGTTCTACTAGCTGAGTTCTGGTTTCTAATTAATATGAAAGGTCCTATTTTTCAAGGCTTATTTCTTGACCTCTGATCTTACGACAATATGAGTAGAAACATCAGGGAAAAAGATACTTGCTGCAAAAAGTATTCCCAGTTAAATTTCACACTGATATTGTGAGCAATTTATCTTTCATTACCCCTTCCTTAATTTTTCTAGCACTCAGATACTTGGGAAAAGTATCTTCTCTTGTTGGATCCCAGAAAATGAAATTTCTGCTGAAGAGGATCAAAATAACTTTAAATACAACTGTGCTGAAATTTTAAACATCCAGTTTATTCAATGAAGACTTCCTCATTAGAATAATCTCTGCTTTCCCTTCCCTAATTCTAGAAAGAGAATAATCATCAAGAATTAATCCATTTTCTGTTCTTAAAACCCAAACTGAAGATGTCTTAGGAATGCCCCATGACAGTGGAGTGCAGTCATGGCTTATATCTTTACCCCATAAAAGCAGATTCAGTCGTTCTTACAATTCAACCAAGCTCCAAACACAAAACTGATTGAAGCTCTTGCTTAAATTGCTATAAACTTACCCACCTTTTCAAGCTTTATCAAGCACACAAATGCTTTGAAATGATGCATGTAGATGTAAAACAAGAGTTTCCAACACTGGTATGCAATAAATGGCTAAGAGGTCCAGCCTTGTTTCTTTTCTGAGTGGGAGAAGCAAAGAAGACTAAGCGGGATGCAGATTGCCCATATCTGGCCTCAAAAGTGCACAAGATTTAAAGATTAAACCTAAGTGCATCCAGAAGTAACATCTGAACTTTACAGACAGGCTTATTTTGAAAGCTCAGTCATCATCAAGACTACTGGGATAGAAGATGAAAATTGTTTGTTGGTTCAAGGAGTTCTAGTTGGCACATTGTGAGCAAAAACTAACTAAAAATGCTTTCTATGTTATTCTCTGGGCTTTGTGTCTGTGTTGGACTGCAGTCAGCTTAACAATACCAAGCTGATGTATCTTAGCAGGCCAGTTGTAGTAGGACAGCAGACTGCCACTCCTGTCTGGGAGAACATGGACTGTGACCAAGTCTCTTCATTTCTGCAGAGGGCCCCCAGTTCTCTGGTCCCTTCTACCCATGCTGGGACAGAGCTGACAGCTCAAAATAATGAAAACCTAGGAAGGGGGAGGAGGAGCAAGAAGGTAAAAGAGTCTATTCATCTTTTCTGTTTATGAAATAGCAAACTTTCTGCATTCTTAGCTTAAGAAAATAATTTTGTAAATCACCTTAACAAAAGCAAGCAACAGTACAAGAGAGGAGACTCCGGGTTCCCTTTGAGGCTTCCTGCTTTCTTTTCCTGCCATCTCTCCCAGGACAAGACCAGTCCTTTGGAAGCAGCTATCTACTTTAAATTTCAAAGCGAGGGCTTGTTTATGGTAACATCCACATGCCCACGTCTCTTTGTCAACCCCTCCTACATGAATGAATGAGTTTTTATGAGAAAGATGTCAGGTGACACCTGACACCTGTCCCAGACGCCCGTTTGACAGAGCAGGGCTGAGACCTACCAAGTGCTGATAGCTGGGGTACGGAGCACGGCCACGCGCAACACTGCTATGTGCTGATGTGCTTTGGGTGAAGTCCTTCCAGGCACAGAGAATATGAATTCCATTCCAATTAATTCCCTCCACACTTGTACACTAGTTTTCATACAGGAATTAAAATGCAGTGAGTGAACATGCACCGCGCTTGGAGCGAAGTAATGAGACATCTATTTGCCCGCGTTCTTGGTGGAAAGATAGCATGCAATCAACAAGGGAGGCTTTTGCATCCAGAAACCGGTGCAGTAATTTGAAGTAGCTAACACCAGCCCTCTAACTCAGATACTTTACGGATACATACCTACATAAACAAATGAGTCTCAGGTGGGTGATTTAAAGCCTTTAAATGAAAACCAGATCTTTCCTTTCATTTTAACAGGAGCTTCAAATACAAATAAACGTGCCTGAAACTGACCCGGGTCACTATTCCTCTCCCTCCTCTCTGCCCAAAGCTGCTATGAAAAGTAGGCCACAGAGAGTAAAGTCCACAGTTTCAAAAGGTGAATGCCTAGAGCTATGTATATATAGCTATTTTCAGGCACCTTTAACTGGGTGGCCTGATTTTGAGAAGTTCTGAGTATGCACCACTCCAGCAAAGCACCCACTTAGTAACTTCCAAAAAATAAAACCAGACTCCCTACTTTGGCATTGAATTGTAAATACCCAGTTTTCTACTCAACAACAGATCTACAATTTCTGTTAAAACAGTATCTACACAGATCGCTTCGCGTCAGACACTCACTATATCAGAGTATGCGTATGTATATGTGGAACAGAGGTTCCTGCTCAGGAAAACGTGGCATTTAAAGGGAAAAGACAGGCAGATGAGTGTCAAGAGAAGAAACAGACGCACAGGAATGACATGCTGTGCCTAAGGTCAGGTAGCAAGAAAGAACTAGCGCCAAGCAGAAATCCCAAAGCCCCAAATCAAGGGCCTTACCTGTTACATTATGCCGTGCCTCTCTCCTAAGTCACAAAGCCTACATGCTGCTGTTTAAGAGTATTTTTATGACAGGTAGACAGATACTGATAAAAAGAAATCCAGGGAAAAGAGAAGGGTGCCATTATCTGTTCCGTAACATCCCCCCAAATCAGAATGGAGTGCACACAGCAGCAATAGCATCTCATGCGAGAGTAAACAATCAAATTATTTTGATTACCTGCTGGGGTGAAACTATCACAGCTAAAGGGTTTTACACTGCTTAGAGTGTATTGAAGGAATAGTTCTCCTATGTCAAAAAAAGATCGTTAGGAGAGAGAGAGAAATTCAGGAGTCGCAGCTTGGCTTATGCAGGAGTTCTCTCTTCTAGTGGAACATCATGAAGATTAGTTTCTGTAGAAATTTTAAATTTGGAGTTAAATTTAAGAACCTAAGAACAAGACTTTCAAATCATGGAAAAGAGCCAGATGGAAGTGGTTATAGAAATGAACTCCAGTGTCTGCAATATCTGAAGTTCAAATGTTATCAAATGTAAGTCACTTGAGAGAGCAAACAAAGCCGAGTGCCTGACAGGAACACTAACTAAGCAGAGCACCAAGTAAGTAGCACGTTTACCTCAGTTTTGGTTTAAATTCCTTCAGTTTAGATTATTACTTGTAAGATATATATGAAATTTTAAAAGCTTTTAATCTTAAAACTAAAAATGTAATGTAAAAAGGTTAGTTAGTGCCAAGTCACAGTGATTATCTATTACTATCTTAAGCATAATTTTAAAGTCAAATCTTGAATTCCAAGGCTGTAGGATCACAGCTTTTCAACACATCAGAGAATTCAGTTATTTTTCATGAAGTTAAATCTTAAAAAAGATACAGCTCCAACCCTACAACACCCTGCTAAAAATGAAATTTCCACTAAACAATCCTCTTAATCTTTCACCAAACATTACAGAACCTGATCTAGAGCACTTTTATATTAGAAGGAATTCTTCACAAATAAGTAAAGAAAACAATACAGCTGCTGAGAGAATTCAACTGGTACACTGTGGACACGGACCCGGGGACCCTGCTCTAGAGGATCCTGGTTCGAGCAGGGGAGTTGGACTATATTATCTCAAGGGGTCTCTTCCAACAACAAGGATTCTGCAAATCTGTGAACCTCTTATTTCCAGGACTGAGTAGTTACAGTGTCAGTCTAGGACAGAGAAAGCCCAGATGCAACTCCATGCTTTCCCCTAGACTGCGTGTATACCTCTAGCCTGGTTACTAGTTCTCCTCCACCTCAGTTCCTTTAGTGGCCACAGACTTTAGTAGCAGAGACAAGGAGTGTGCCACAAAACATCTTTCCAACCCATCCTCATGAGGCTGGATCAAAGTATTACCACTCAGACTAAATAAAGAGCAAACTACAGGACTTTTAGAAGGCCAATGTCCAGATACCCAGTTTTATACACTACAAATGGGGATTCCCTTTTTCAGGAAGCATGAAGAATTCACTGTCAAAAGGACAGGCAAGGCATTAACTTGGACAGCTGAAAGATAATTACATTTAAAAATCAAACTGTTTATAGAACACGGTTCCCTATTGCTGCAGAACGTAGTCACCTCAGCAACATCTGCTATTTTCAAAGATGCAGGCAATGCAGAGCAGGGAGGATTCAGCACCATATAAGCTGGAGTCAACAAAGCATGTGGTCATCTTCCCTTTAACCCAACTGGTGCAGACTTTTAGTTATACAGTTCTTGTAAAGTCTACAGGGTTGAAATGAAGTGTAAACTGAAGATCATAAAGACAGACTATACTTCATTTACAGTTACTTTAAAACATAATTCAAATAGAGATAATGATCACCTGAATCTAAAACTAGTCTGTAAATGAACACTGCATTTTCTTTTGAAAGGCTTTCAAAAGTAGAAGATCTCTCCTTAGACACTGCCGAACCCTCCAGAGTTTATGGCTTTCCTTTGGAAGGGATAATCCCTTGCACTGAGCTTAAGCCATCACATCCATTTTGTATCCTGTGCTAAACTGGGTGCTCCAGTTACAGCTAAAGAGTAGGATATTATTCTTGGTAGTGACTTCCATTTTGAAATTCCAGAATAAAAACAATGTGGCTCTTAAGACCTCATGCTATTTACAGATATATTACTTCTTGTTTGAGTTTTCTAAGTGCTCATGGCCTTGAGATATGACATGACAGCTGCAAAGTAGAAAACAAAATTTAGCAGGTGAAAACAAGGAGGAGGGAAAAAAACCACATGCTGTCTAGAGGGATGAAATGTTTTTGGTCTCCTGAACTTCTCACTGCAGATCATTACGTGTGGGAATACAGAGGTTGATCTACTTAAGCCAGAATGAGAAGTTAGCCAATTATGCAGCTCTCCAGAGATTTCCCCTGCTAAATACAAAGTTGGTTCAAGGTCTCCGTCATGATATTTCTGATGATGAGACAGAAATAAGATGAGGGGGAGGAACAGGGGGACACAGAGACGGGGAAATACGGTCACCTAACACTGCAGCGGACAGTGAGAACAGCTGAAGCTTTTCCTTACCTCATTCCTCAACTTTATTTAAACAGCTTCTCTTTAAAGTGTTAGTTTTAACTGAATAAAAACCTTACTTTTTCTTTTTCCCCCTTTTTCTCGTCAGTTTGACGAGAGAAGGTTGAAATATGCACTAGACAATCTACTTGCAAAAACTAGATGTTCCCCCAAACCTATTGTTCTCATAGAAACAACAATAATAATACTGATAGTAATTTAAGAAAAAAACCAACCCTACTGAATCTCTCCAGTGCTAGAACAAAACCCCAACCATTTCCTCAGAGCACAGGTTTCCTTCAGCACCTCTCCCCCACTCACAAACAGCAATAATAACTCAAAAACATTTTCTTCTAAAGAGATTCCAAAAGACAAGGGAGAGTGCCGTGAATTATTAGTCTTATTTTTACATAGACACTGCTGATGGGGTCAGGCAAGTCAGATGCAAACAGTATGTCTACAAATCCACAACCATAAAAATACAAACTGATGAGCTTCTATCTGCCCATCACGGCAGTGACAACACAATCACAATGGTAATTCCAATAATATCCAACTAGAACACAGTTCAGCAATGCAGTTTCCTCCAAGTATAGTAGTCATCTAACATATGAAACAGTTACTTCAAGAGCTAATCTAGTTTTAAACTCAAAAGCCAATTAATGTTTCAAGAATTTGACAGTAACAGCAAAGTAGAAAGGGAATGAACGACTAACTTAACCCAACAGTTACAATGGTTAAAACGATAAAGATACTATAATTACACAGGTTGAAAAGGCATGACTTCTAAAGCTGGGAATACAACTCAAATGATGCCAATTAAAGGCAACAGTTTATGTCAGGTAACTAATACCAGAAGTGCATTTATCTTCCTCCTAGCAATTAATTTGTGCAATAGATTCCAGCGCTTCTCAAAGATCTTAGCTCCATTTACAATTTAATTTCTTTCAGTCCTTTCCAAAACCAACTTCTTCCACAAATCTCTCCCAGATTCAGGCCTCAGGATTCTTATGACAAGCTGCTAAGTTTGTACAGTCATTTCAATTCACCAGCATGCCCAAAAAGACAATGTTTCCCAGAAGATTTCTCGGAGTGCTCACTGTAGTAAACATGCTCCCCATTAAATCCACATCGTATTTTTAACCAGATGCAAACCTCCTTTGTGTACACAGAAAAAGAAGAGCACGAGATTCCAGAGGGCAATGCTATGACACAGGAATTTTTTGCTTCCATGGAGAGACAGAACATGAGGGGTCCAAAATCACTACTTCAAACCTCACATCCAGCCTCCAGAAGTCAGCTGCTTCCTTCTCTAGTCACAATAAAAGCCTTCATGGAGAGTAGGTATTGGCCTACCTTGCATGTATGCCTCTATTTGCCGAATTAGCTCGTAAGACTTGGATCGGTCCAGAAGTGTACGAATAGCCGGGAGAGGGTCCAGGATAATGGTTTCTGGATGGGCATCAATATACTCCTGCAAAACAAATACACAAGGAGGGGGCGGGGTGGGGAAAAAAGGCATTAGGTTGGCTGAAGAGTGTGGAAAAACAGTGAGATGGGGAAGAGAACAGACAATGTTAAAAACCTTAATGCTCAGCTTCTCTTCAAGGGGAGGCAAATGGACATGGGTAACAGAGGAAGTCACCAGAGAGTCTAGACATTGACATTTGAAACAAACACAAATGTGACAGCTAACTGTTTTAGGATGGCAAATTTCTCCTGTGGACTCATCATGAGCAGTAAAACCTGTGCTGCAATCACATCAACTCAGAAGGGAGCCAGTGGCAAAGTGCCACAGTAACAGCTGTGAGCTGGGCTGAGAAAAGCAATTAGGAGAAGAAAGATGACACACTGCTATCTTGGGGTCAGCCTTGCATTGAATTACTGCACATGTACATCACAACTGTCTGAACTAAGCTCAGAACTACATCTGGGTTCTTTAATGTTGTTATTATTGCTGTCCTCTAGCTGGGCTGAAGACAGTATTAAGAGTCGGATGATAAGGACTGGAATTTTTTTTTTTGGCAGAGCTGAAGAGATTGCTTCACTATGTCTTCATTGAGTTTTGAAAGCATTTATCTTGCTACTTCTCTAAGTTCATACTCTCCTCTCCTGGCTACAAGAACAAAGCAAAGTTAAAGTTCTCATCGATCTTCATCTTGGGAACTCAATTCCCCATTCCATGAGGTCATGAGTGCACTACTGCATCTTGGCCATCAACACATAGCTGCCAGGTATTGCCTCTGCAAACCCAACAAAACTTCCTTCTGTTTCTCAAAACAGAAGCTGAGTTCCTTCATCGTTTTCCCAACCTGTCCCCATAAAGTCAGTGGGACATACACTCATCCATCTCACCCTACCCAAAATCAGACAAACATTTCCAAAGTTTGCATCTGCCTTCATTTTAACCAACTTGCCAAAGTCATCTATGTTTCCACTCATTTCTTTAAACCCATTCATGCAAATGCATCGAAAATGCTCCTGCAAATAATGGACTTCCATTAAGTCCTACTTCCTTAAGTTGGTTCGAGAACAAACCATACTCCAAAAGATACTTAGGAGCATGGTGAGGTGGCCTCGGGACATGCACTTTTCTGGATACTGAGCTGGAGAGAAAAGAACGGAATCATCTATTCCCACAAGTAATTTAGCTCCAAACACCAACTGGGGAAGAAGACTTCCTCCCCCCAGTCCTCCTAGCACTGGCAAAATACTGCTTTCTGCTGACTACGTAGTCTGAACTGATGGCTTGCAAAAAAAGGGATTATTCTTTTGAGGCTAAGAGGATCCAGCATTGGGGTTTAATGAACCTACTACATCACCCACAGCACACAAGTAGCTTTCCTTCACAGGGCATGAGGCACTTTTCAGTGATAATTCACTTGTCTGACGTATTTAATAATCCCCGCAGAACACAAAGAGTGAATTCCCTAAAGATACGCTCAACCTTGCTGCCACTTGGAAAAAACAAGGGACAGAGCCTTTTGCACAGTCAGTCATCAAGACCGTCAGACCCAGCTGTTGTCTCACCCTTGCAGCTCTTCATCTCACCAGAGCAGAACTGGATTAATCTCAAGTCATTGATACCCAGAATATACAGAGAACAGTTTTCATGAGTCTCCCGTCCCCAGTACTTTCACAGTCTCAAGCAGAGCAGGCAGCTTTCACATACAGAAGAGACAGAGTAATTGTTACCTAACACATCTTAAACAACTACGTGTGTCTATGCATACGCACCCTTTTACGCAGCAGGTAAAAGACACCTCGTGGAGCTAGGATGATCCAGTGATTAGGGCATTAGCTTAAACTTGCTGATCATGAAACTGTGCTCGAGTATCTCGACGTATTTAAAGCATAACAAGTCTTTTAGCCCCACTATGCCTCAGCTTAAAAGACAGGGAGCTACCACAGCGTGACGTTCACGGGCACAACACATGGCCAGTTCCCTGGAGGGGTGATGGGTAAGTACCCAGTAACCAGACCAAACCAGCTACAGCTCCGAAACACGACCTCAGCAGAGATCTGACAGCAAACATTCTGTCGCATTTCTGATGCGTGTGCTAGCTCTACCTTTCACACTGTGGTGACCACCCCTCTGCCTCAACTGGTCTCTGTTTCCACCTTCAATTCAAGCTCCCCATACTTCCATCCTGGCCCAGTCCCTACTCTGGACTACACAGGAGCCTGAACATGACCTTTCTTTATAAAATAAGGAAATTTCTCAGCATCAAACCTATTTCAAGGACTATTCTCCAGCTCTTCTCCATTTGCAGGCCTAGGTACTCAGATAGCTGGAGGGCACAGGAATGGCAAAACTCAGAGACTGTCAGGAGGGCAACGAAGATCTGCATCATCTGAGTACAGGAAAGGACTAGGACTGGAAATAAGCATCTCCTAAAGCTGATCTGGAGATGGGCTACAGATCTTTCATTTTAACTGAATTCAGAAACAGGCCTCCCCTCTCCTTTGAAACAAAGGAGTCTGCCAATGCAGAACAAGGTCAATGTATTTGTACAGGGCATTGCTATTTGAACACAGCTAGTCCTTAACTGCTGAAGCTGTTTAGGGGACAGCAGCATCAAAATGCACTCAAGTCCTTATAACTGCATTTCTTCTCACAGTATTGTCTGTTGCTTGGATTTCCATCCCAAAGCATTAACTCTGCATTCAAAAACAGAACCATCAAGTTGCACCAAGTTTTCCAAAGTGGATCACCCAGCCTCTCCTTGGGCCTGCACACTGCCAACGCTTTCCCAGTCTCCCAGACCTCACATCAGTACATCACCAGCACATGTCAAAGAAAGAGTTCCAATACTGATGCACAGAAAACTACTTAAAATAATTAAGTAATTAAATCCAAACCTTAACAAAAATTCCCCACAACAGGAAATTACAGTACGAAAAATCATTTTTCTGAGCTTCACAAAAACAATTATAGTAGCCAATGTGAAACCTTTCAGGAACTTTGATTCTTTCCTAGGAACTGCTGCACACTCAGGATCA
The DNA here is from genome assembly GCA_009806455.1 of Tetrax tetrax. Taxonomy (NCBI): domain Eukaryota; kingdom Metazoa; phylum Chordata; class Aves; order Otidiformes; family Otididae; genus Tetrax; species Tetrax tetrax. The sequence continues at coordinate 477,131 of WHYT01017884.1, forward strand.
CATTTTACTGAATATACAACTGTGAAGATCACTTAGCAGATTGGAAAACTCTTGTTGTAGCCTAAGAAGCAGCACTCTTCCCATAGCACAGAATGGCTCCACTACCAGATATACAGATCCGGATAAACGTGAAGGGTTTGTGTCTAAGAATTCTGATAGCAGACGAGCTGCTATGGATATGAACTTGAAAATGGAGCAGTCGCAGAAGGAAGCCAAGAGATCACTTTCAGTACTGCACAACCTTTCAACTCTGAATGTTCCAATCTCCTCTGGTCATTGCCACAAAACAGCTCTGCACTCTCCTTCAGTGGATTTACCCAAGACTGGTATCCAACAGCAGACTCCAACAACCCAGGCAGCCATCGGGAGGATATTTAGGCTCCCCAATAATATTTTGAAAGGGCTCTGTCCTTGGGCTACAGTTCAGCTTGACCCAGACAACGTCTATGTTTTCCTCTTTCTAATCTTTAACATAATAAAAGCAAACAAGAAGAAACAAAGACTTTCAGCAGATCCTCCTTTGTTTGTATTCCAGGCTTGGTGTTCAGCAATGCTCTGTACCAGCCCCGTCACTGGCAGAAGGCCAGCAATGTAACTTGAAATCAAAGAGACACCAAGTATTTCATGTTCCCTATTAAATACTTCTGGATATAACCCAGAGATTTAAAAAAAAACCCTGTTCTTGAGAAGCCTGTGTATAGATGAGAAAAAAGTTGTTTGTAATTTTACCCAAAAATGTAGCTAATGGGTTTTTTAAACATAATTTTTAACAGAAAGTTGATACAGTATCTACTCCAAATATTAGGTCATTAGATGATAACAGAAACTCACTGACTCATAGACTTTATTTTATTACTAAGTAATAAAACTTCTACAATCTTTTGTTTAATATTAAACAAAAATTCCATATTTTTAAAGAAGTCAGTAAATGAAACAATAACAGCATTTTTATTTGTGTTTTCCCTTGTACAGAAACATGAAGATGACTGCTTATAATAACCGACATCTTCCAACGGGGAAAAAGATGTAAAGCCAGACACAAGCTTGCCTAAGGAGTTTGCAACAGATTCAGATTTAAAAGTTCCTTATTTGTTGTCTTGGGCTGTGATGGTCTCTTTTCATGGACGCTTCTTTCCAAAAGGTAAGGTGTAGGCAAGTTGGATCTTGAACACTCATCTCAAAATCGTTTTTCTCTAAATCTAAAAGAGATTCCTGCAGTGGTTGGGAAGGATGAGGTGAGTGGCAAAGGGAGATGTAGACAGATTTTCTCTGTTACGTTTCTATTCATTGTACATCTCAAAGCAACTTCTGAGTACTTAGCTTCCCTGTTTTGCCTTCAAAAGTCCACCACTGCTTCATCTTGCAAATACTTCCCCACAGGAAGCTATCCTACCAGTTAGCACTTGAACAACTAATTTTTAATTAATTTTGCCTGCTTACAAGGCTCTTCCAATAAATGTAAGCATTATTTTTCAAGTGGTAAAACACACAGGTATTGGTCTGTGAATTCAGGTGCAAAAAGACCACTTCAAATTTGTCTCTCACTCTGTCCCCCGAACAGGAAAAAATTACTAAGATTTTATAGTTTCCTTTGATTTTTCACTTGCCTTTTCTCAGAAGAGCACATGAAAAGAAATTTGAAATGTTTAAGTATTTTCAGACCACAAAGCGGAAAGCTAGGAACAGAACAGGCTAGTATCTTTAAAAAAAAAATAAATTAAAAAAGGCAGCATTAAAAATCCACTGGCAAAATCTCCATGAGTACATACTCAAACCACATTCTCGAAGCTGAGACTTCTGAAGAAGGCAATCAGTGCAGGAAGAATAAGGCACTTCCCTTCCAAGCAAGAGCAATCCCCTAACCCCTTCCCTTCCAAAGTATCTCCCTAATTTTCCTTCCTCCCAGTCCCAAGCCCTTCTAAGGAAGCTTCTGACTCAAGAATAGAAGAGTCATTCCTGGACAGCTTCAGAGTGAGAGTCAACAGCTGGGGGGCAAGTGGGGAGGAAAACACTTTAAAATTTCTCCAACCTGAGTGCAGAAGCCTAGGCATAAAAACCACTTCTGATCTATCTTTTTAAGAAGGCTAATGCAAAGAGAATCTGTACAGAAAAAGCTCTGAGAGATAAATTAATAACTGTATTGATTTTTCCATCACTTGAGCCGTCATTTTGAATGGAACAGACTAGTATGAAGCTGCAATGAATGAAAGTACTGAAGTCCCTGTACAGCTATGATAGGCAGCTGCTCAGAGAGTATTTTGCTTTAATCCAAGCATAATAAAGATTCCCCAGTCAATGTCTTACACAAGCCAACATCTACTCACTTTTCAAAGTCATAAACTTTGTCTAGAAGGCAGGAACTGGGGTAGTTTGGTTCTCTTTCTTACCAAGATGACAGGAACAGAAGCACCGGCAAGTGAAAGAGACCCCGGGGGATTATGCCTCTTCCCATCTGACTTCTCTCCATGACTTCTTTCCGTTCTCTTCCAATAAGGAACCACCAAGGACTGTAACATTTTTTTATTAGACAAAAAAATAAGCTACGTTCAATCAGTTCAGCCCAGTGTAATAGCAGGTAGGAAGGGAGGCTAATCATCACCTGTACAAACAATCATCATCCTCAAAATAAGCATCCCATGAAGCAAACAGAAAAAATTCTCTACTTCGCACTGCACGCACTACCGTAGGTGCTGCATGTGATCTTTGTTTTGGCTTTGGGCACTCATCACTGATCTTCAGTGGAGAATAATTTGTACCCACCAACACTCTCCTGAGAAACTGCAGTCTAGACTGCATCCAAATAGCACGAAGACCTCAGAAAGCTCAGCCCTAAAGGACTTCTGCAGCTAAAAGCCTACTGGCAACAGACAACTCCTTGTCGTTTTCAGAGTCTGCTCTAATGATTATTTTTCACAAGGCAATTGAGAACAGTCATTAAACAGCAAGACAAAAAGGGCACAGTAAGAGGCTTCCTAGTCTATTAGCACTCTGCACCAGATCATACAACAGTTCTTCACAGCCTCCAGAGAGCAAGCACACACACTCATGTAAACGTGAAGCCAGTTTCCTCCTCAGCTCTTGCCGATGCGATGGTCTCTACCACACAGTTCTGAAAAAAGTTATTCTTACCAAGGTCATAAATGTAGCCTGCAGACTATTCCTCCTCCTCCTGTGGTCAAGGATCCCTTGCTCTCTCCCTTCCTGGAAGACTGCTTTATAGAGCCAACAGTAAAGACTGGTTTCATCTTGCCGTTACATTTATATTCAATAGCAGGAAAATTAGCACCATGAATTTTGGACTGTTTGGTTTGATCAAGATCATTGTAACTTTTTTGGTCAATTTAATGAACAATAAGGGAATCGCACTCTTTCCACTTGTCTGCGGGTGCCAGAAATACCACAGTGCTTATATGACATGACACACACCTAAGAAGCTCTCTTGAAAGGTGGTCACTTTACATTTTTTAGAGTTGCTCATTGATTTCAGTTAAAAAAAAACCAAAACAGCAACTTCACCCCATACACATTATACAAATGGATCCTTACAATTTATTTTTTATAGGGAATATACTTCTCTTCATTTCAAATAGTTCTCAGTATCTTAAACAAAAATAATACAGGGCAGACGGAGACACGCAGCAATTTCCTGCCAGTTTCTGCCCTGTACACAAAATTACGCGAGAGTATACCCGTTAAATGCACTTTGGCACATAATTCAATGCTGGTAGAGCTGTCCTCTGCTCCACCGGTTTCTGGGTACGTGTTCTACTACAATGAAAGTTTCCTGCATGCATGCAATGTGCCAGAACTCAGTCACACGTGGAGAACCAGAAGCCCACGGTCTTCGTTTACTGGGGAGAGGGTATCATCCAGAAGCCTGCTCATAGGGGTCTCTGCTCTCTGTCTCCGACTGTAATTTGGTCTGTAAATCAGACTGCTAGAAATTCATACCAGAGCTCTAAACAGAAATACAAATCCAAAGTCCTTATGACAGCTCTTCTGAGCTGACCTAAAGTGCTCCTCATATTAATCTCAAAGGAGAGTTAATACCATTTTCTTTCATTTACAGCTTGCAAAATAAAACTGATGCAAATGAGATGGTCTAGATCACATAAAACTGTGGAAAACCATGTGACACACATTCCAGGATCCACTTCCAATACTTCAGGCATTATATTGCACTTCTTTGCAGGAAGATGGCATCCCCAGAAAGAACAGATATATTAGATAATACGGTGTTTACTGAACAACGAAGAACTAATGACAGGGAGAAAAGAAAGAACATCAAGTTCTCCTCTAACATTCTTGGCTTTTTTATTATTTTCATTTGTGGTTAAATTTAATATTCCTAAAAATGAAGGCTTTGAAGGCACCAGCCAGCTGGATCCAAACATTTCGCAAGAAGAATTAGGCAAGTTTCTCAGTGCAGCTCTGCAACAGCTTTACTAGAGCATGCCTGGCCGAAGCTCGCTGCTGTGAGCACAGCAGTGTTAAACTGCAATTAGACAAAGTGCTCAAAAGAGACCAACGTGACTATCACCAGGAACATGAAATGAAGATAAAAATGTAGAGGAGGAGTCAAAGCATGAGCAGAATTCACCATTGTCCTCTGCACAGACATCACTGGTATAAGACAACGCTCTGCATCCATTGTGTTCTTTTCACAGAATTTATTTCCTTCTTATACAGTTCATACTATAGTTGAACAAGTTCAACTGTATTTACCAATCAAGTCTGGAGACAGAGAACTAGTTCTTCTCCACCTGACTTGCTCAGAAACTTATCCTCACTTCCATCTGTCTCCACTACTTGAGCTCTAGCAAAATACATACAGAGCATGCATTACTGCAGAAAGAGGTTTTCTAATGATACACTTGCTCATTGATTAACAGACCCACTGACGACTAAAGGGTGCTGAATTACACGCTGCATATGCCCCGGGTGTGTGAACAGTACCTTTGCTTTCTACAACACTTAACACACAATCCAAATTTCCAGTATTATCAAAATTAAAAAACGTTCCAACTTCCCATCAGCCTAATTACCTTCAGCAAATTACCTTCACAAGAACCACAGCATTATTTTTGCTTGACTACTGATATTCACAGGAAAATTATGAAGTCCATTATTAAGAAATAGAGACCAACTTATGAAAGGGGGGTGGTAGGCTGAGGCACAGAAAGACGTAAGCATTCTACAGCAACAAAACAGTGGCAATGGTAACAGACAGAGGACTGAACCTCAACCCTTGTATCTAGTCTCTAGATTACAGTTATTGCTGGTTTACTCTACTGTAACCCAAACCTGTTCCAGGCCAACTTATTTCCCCTTTTGTTCTGTTATTCTTAGAAAGTAGCTGACAGGTCTGCAAAAATATCTAAGGTAACTGAACGCAGATATTTAAATCAATTTATCACTGGGCAAATCCTACAGAAAGAATTTTGACATGCTGTAGCAAATACCTGGCAGCACTCCTCTTCACGATTCCCTGGGATCAACAACTGTTCTCAACTCTCCACGTTAGTTAAGGTGCCACAAGAAGCATATCCCCAGACCACCTCTGTGACCCGACAGCTCACCCATTAGTGTACATGCTTTATGAGATTAAGGCCACACTCTGAACAAAAACTCAGGCATAGGAGACGGAAACTGATGTTAACAGAGATGACCTTGGCAGTATGGCAGAGAAGAGCTGCGTCAGGAAACACTGACAGCAGTAAGATTTGTTTGCCTCAAATCTAAAGGGAAAATTTCTTACTGGTTTCTTTCAGAGGCTGCTAAAAAGAAAGCTCTGTCATTTCCAAGATTAATAAAGATAGCGAGAGCTGCAGCACAGCCCTAAGAAACAACACAGCACAAGGATGCTATTACCCAGCTCCCTTTAATAGGGGATAACTTTGAATTTGGTGACACTCTTGATATTATTTCTAATGCGATGGAGAGGGCAATCAAGGCTGAATTGTTGAACTTGCACACAAAGCTATACTCAAATAGATAAAGTAGGATTTTAGGGCAATACGAGTTTGGTTGTTCAGCTTTTGTTAAGGCTATGCACCAAGCTGCTCCACAGTTCTCAACAGGAGGAGTTAACCAGCTTGAGAGACGTGGAAATGTTTCAGTAAACTCACTGTAGGACACAGATAATCACATCTTGGAAAAAGCAACTGTGGTGAAAGGGCAGCATAACGCACTGCCTCCAAACTTTGATCAGGGCACCACCTGACAGGCGAGCCATACAGGAACAACAAGGGGGCACGTACACTAACAGGTCGCAGCTGCCAACAGACACCGGAGGGGTCCAAGTGCCACAGACCATGGTATGCAGGATTTGAATACAACTATTTCTCAGCTGCTCTGAAATGAGGCAGCTCCAGTGAGATTTGCCAGCACTAGCAAAGGTTATAATATTGTCCCAATCAGAATATCCCTGTAAATCACGGGGTCTGTAGCCTTTTCTGATGTGTGTATCTCCAGAAACTTCCACCAGAAGGATAGACTGCCATACAGAGGACATAAGCCTCCTGGGAGTATAACTTGTTTTTCTCATTAGTTTGGATGACGCCATCACGATAGTCAGACTTTTTCCCCTCTTCCCAGCTTCCCCCATATCCCAATCTCCTTATTGTTGAGGGCTTAAGAAGTTTGAGAGCAAAGAGCCATTGAAATATACACTTAAACCAAAGAGCCCTTCAGTTTACACCCTGAAATCAGGCTTACAGCCTAACAGGCTGCAGGAGAGCACTCCCCAAACTGCAGTCAGCTCTTGAGGACCACGAAAACAGCCCTAAGCATGCAGGCTGGACTACTGATAAGAATTCCTTGGGAAAACAGTTCTCTGTATCACTATGCCTTGCATATGTCTGACCTTCAATGTAAACTTGAGGAAAAAAAAAAAAAGAACAGGATTCTCAACACTAGAGGACAAAATCACTCACGGTAACCTTGATGTTACAGAAATCAGCATTCCAGGAACTGGGAAGTCTAGACAGAACTGGGCCAAATTGATTTAGTGGCTTCTGTTGTGGAGAGATGCATGTAAAGGACTCTGCAAATACCTGTTCCTCTTTGTGAATAGCATTCATGCTCTTGGAATGACATTAAGACAACATTTGGTGGGAAACTAGCTCTTACTAGCCTTACCAATACAACATAAAGCCTACTCAAAGGTGCAAGTCCATTTTAGACTGACAAAAATATTATTGCTGGGCTATCAGTAGCAGGGCAGCAGTGTGCCAGGGAGCGCTTTTCACCAAACCCTACCAGCTACACTGGAAACATTGAATTTGCTGTCCCAAGATCATCCTCCTGCTTGAAATGAAGAAGGACTATGATTCCATGACTAAGAAAGAATCACTTACCTGGAACCTGTGAACCAGCGCCAGAGACTGGCTGTCATTCTGGTCTGCTTCAAGGATGACATCTGTCAGTTTATGTATTATCACATCCAAAGGGCCCTGATCTTCAATGGGTTTGGTGAGGTCAAGCTGAAGAAAACAGAGAGAAATCTTTTATTAATATATGGAGGATCTGAGGTTCTTGTCCCTGCCACCATCCAAGGTGCTGCTGCCACACAGAAGGCGTGTACTTCACACACTGCCTTTCTTTTGGTATGTTACCCAAATCCCTGAGAATTTACATTTCACTCAATGTCAGAAAACTTTACTCAGACTAATGCCATGAAAAAGCAGTGCAGTCATTGGCAAGCACCCTTCATCCATACACCTTCCTGTGCTTCTCCACCCTGAGACAACATTTCCCTCTTCAGCTCTCTTTCCCAGAACTTACACATACATGCAAAAGGAATGAGCCAACGAAGATTATCACCACTAATAAAAGGAATGCCTGCTGTGCCCTTCGGCCTTTGGGATTGCACAAAACAGCACCCAGGACACTAATACAAATAATACAAAAGCAAGTGACTCAGGATCTTTGCAATTTAATCTGCTGCAGGGACAGTTGTCTAGCTGGTAAGAAGTGCAGCTCCCACAGCACTCCCACCAGCAAACTTTGGCAGTTAGCTAGATAAAGGACAAAGATCTGGGGTGTGCTGTGCAAAAACTCTGCTCCAGACAACATAGGAAGGCACGAAAGTGGTGGTGATGTGTCATAGGGCTTGGTCCTCAGTACCAAGACAGGGTTCAAGGACCAGAGGAGCCACCTGTATGGAAAAGGATTGAGTCAGGGCTCTCTTGAGGAAATCTTAATGTAAAGGAGGATACTGGACCTCATGGGATGCGTGCAAGTGTACTAAGATAACTGGACAATGTTATTGTGAAGGATTAGATTTATCAGGACATAAATCAAAACTGGAGATTCCAATTAAATCAGGAAAAAAAAATCCACCACAAGGACAGCCTGGTTGCAGCGGAGTCTCACAGAGGCTGTAGGATCTCCATCCTTCAAGGTTTTCAAGACCTGACTAGACAAAGCCCTAAGCAACTCAGTCTGAATTTAATACTGAATCTGCTTTGATCAAGATGATGTATTACGGACCCCTAAGGTCCCTACCAAACGTAATGATCCCAGGAAGCCACTTACCAGCTTTAAATGTCTGCCCAGTGCAAGTACCAGAACCGGCTCATGTTCTAGCCAACACACTGGGCTGGTCACAGCAGAAAAGTTGCCACATTATCAAGCACTGCTCTTCTACCAATTGTGAGATCTACTGCATCAGTGGCAACTTAACTTGTAAACTTCAAACCAGGAACATCTTCGGAATGATAGACAGATGTGTGCTCACTAAACTAAAGTTAGCATCTGATTTTACAGTTACATGCATGCTCCTTTCCATTGCTGCTATCCCTGTTATTCAACTCTGTCAGAGAAGGGAGTGGGGGCGCAGAAGAGAGAGGAGGGCTGGGCAGAAGAAGCTGCTGATGCTCTGTTTCAATAGAAGCCCGGTCTTCACTGTCTCATTAGCTTGAGTTTAGTCCTAATAAAACTTCCCATACTACAGAAATGGCCCTGCTTTGAATTAAGGACTGCCTTAAGGAAGGCTAATGATAAGACAGGATGGCTGGAGCTCAATAAAACTAAACCAGAAGAGATCTAGCAGCCTTATAATAATTTGCTAGTTGCTAATCTAAATGAATCACATAGTCAAATTGCTTTTCTTGTGCAGGCATTCTTATCTGGGCTAGGCTTACTTGAGCAGAATAACTGAAGTTACCTGCGACACAAAAGCAAACCAGAAAACTGCCAGTTCTTCCTGACAGAGACCACCTTTGCTTGCCCATTACTATATGCTCCCACTAACAGTTACAGGTTGAGGCACTAGATTATCTTTGAAGTACTTGCGCAGATTCTAATACAACTGGAAAACAAACTGTGCATCTATCTTCCAAGTTGACTCCCGAGGCACTGTTCACAGGTGGGCAGCAGACTTTCTACACACAAAGATTATGCAACGGTAAAGACAAACACGACAGACTTGATGTGGATGCTTGGTGGTTGGTAAGCTGGGGCTGGGTGAGGCAGTCCACAGAAGGTCTGGCTGTGCTGCACCTATATTTTCACTCCCTCAAGTAGTGCAGCACGAAGGCTAAGGGCAAATGAAACTGTCTGCAAAATCAAGGCATAACAAAGTCAACTGCAGCTTGGCTAAGGACATAGAAGGAGATGATCTACTTCCACAACCGAGTTCCAGAAAAAAAAATCAGTTAATATCCTTAAAAGAAATCTCAGATTACCACACTGCTTTTCCTGAGGTTTTTTTTTCATCTGCCAATCACATCAGCAAAACAAAGAGTCCATTTAACCAGGGCAGAAAGTTCCCAGTTGCCACAGTACAAAAAAACCATGAATTAATCCATTTTCAGGACTTCCAGTTCAAAAAAGTGAGAAGCAAATAAGTACTTGAGACTGGTTATCCCTCTACATTCTTCCTGCACTTGCAGCTCAATCTGCACAGAAACACTCAGAAAACAGTCCTCCCTTTCAGCCTTGACCCAAGAATAGAACTAAGCCTGCAAGGCATATCCAGGCTTTTTAACCACAGTGTTTTCCAGAAGCATAAGACATCTGGGCAAGATAACTTTTTCACAACAGTTGTACCAGCTAAAAGCAACTGGCGTATTTTGAGAATGAAACCAAAACCCACCTACTCTGCACATCAGAAAGTGTTAAAAAGGGCCCCTGTAGCAGTGTTCTGATTCCCCTTCACCAGGAAAGCAGTGCTAGAAATGACAGTATGCTAAGGCAGCTCCTCCAATAGGAAGTTCAACGAACACTTCAATGACAGCAGGTACATTTCAACCACAGAAACCTTCAAAATTTGACCCAGTATTTCGTGGATTGGAGGATCAAACCATTTGCAAGAATAAGTTCTCTGTGTTCTCTGGGCCATGCTGCAGAAAGCAAATATTCCTGGGCTGTGCGGAATTTGGAAGAGATCCACCTTTCTTTTATACACTAAGAAAAAAAAAAGTAAAAACAGAACAAAAAGAAGAAAAATTAAAAGATTTAATGGAGCAAAAAAGAAGCTTTTTCAAGTGGAGCATCAGACTCAAGCAGAAGTCAATGAAAGTAGAGTGCAAAATTTTTGACGGCCTCTGCTGAGACAAACACTGATTCATTGTTCGTCATCAGCTGGAATTTGAGCCCTCCTACTTCCCTTCTCTTTCAGTATCTCTGTCTCTCTAAACGATCTTTGCATTTGACATGATCATCCAAAGGTTTGTTTTTGCACAGAGCTGACACCATAGCAACAGAAGGGAGAGAAAAGATTTATCAGCACCAGCTTGAAAAAAACAGAGAGATATGGCTATGGTGCCTCTTGTTCTGTGAAGCAGCCTACAGCCTATTCTGCTTGCCCTTTTATATACTACCCCCCCCGCCCCGCCCCCAAACAAGTAATGGTTTCATGGTATTGTCACTTGCCACCAGACCTCAGCAAAACTCAGGTGAATGACAGGGAAGACAATGTCAAAGCTGTACATGATGTACAAAGCCAGACAGAAGGCACACGCCTTTCTAGGTCTTACAAATCCATATATGGAAGAAAACAACCACTAGATAAATGCTTTTATCATAGCTGGCTGTAGCTAGACTGCTCACCTTCTAACAGAAAGACTGGCTGGGAGTTAAAAAATGCTCCAAGCTTAGAAATGCCAGAGTTCCCTCCATAGGCTTCCCAGAGCATCCACTGGAGAGCAAGTTACAGGCACACAGAGCACCATCTCTGCCCTCCTCTCCCCTTCTCCCTTCCTCTGTCCTCCAGAAACATGCAGCCAGCATATTATCCAAATCATTACACAGCAGGGCAAAAAAAGTTTATTTCCATTAAGCATAATTTGTTTAAAGTTTTGGGGTTGTTTTTCTCCAGAACGCTGGCAACCCATCTGTATTGCAGGGACAGGGCGAGCGCCTGGCAGAGTGCCACGGCTCTCCACTGGTCCGAACTGCAATCCCACACACACACATTTCTGGAAGCCATGTTTAAAAATAAAACTGTGGCCAAGTGAAAAAAATCTGGATTCGTTCACTCAGACAAAAAAAAAACCAACAAACCAAACAACTGCAAATAGTAGATTTAGCAAAAAGAAATATCATTTATCTAAATGATTAAAAAGTGTTGTATTTTTGTTTTATTTGGCATTTCCAATCCATGCTATAATCAACTGTATTTCAGAATCTGGCTGAGCAGGATTTGTGTTTTTTTTTAAAAGCTCTTCTTCAGAAATAGTTTTTGGATTATCATTCATATGAAATTAAGTCTTAATACCAACCTGTTCTGTTCTCTGAACTGAAGACAGATGTGTCCACTGCTATATCCCAGAGGAATTTACAATACATCTCTCCTTTTCTGTTTATCCTCACTTTTCTCTTAAAATATTTTCATAAAAAGAAAAAAAAAAAACCCACAAAACCCCCCTCATAAATCTATTGTTTAAGCACTTCGCTCCCAGTCTCCATTCGGCTAACAAACTCCACTCACCCGGGTGCTGCACTAAGTTGTTGCTATGTTTCAGTTTTCATTTGATGTGCTTCTTAGGAGCAACAGAATAGGAGTGCATGTCCCTCCACAGCAGCCTGTCTTGCTGCAGGTGCAAAAAGCTCACAAAACTTTCACCCAAAAGAGGTCCACGAAAATAAGGAGAAAACCGTCAGAGATGACAGGTTTGTTCTGAGCCTTCTCACCAAATACCAGATACCACCAAATCATCCAGTGTTATCTCGAGTGCTAGAAAGCTTAACGAAATGCCACTAAAGGGAAAGAGTCAGTCCAGTTTTCCGGTAGGGATCTGTCAATGCTCTGCTATGCATTTCACAAACTGTAGTCCCTTTGTAGTAATTTAATCATTTTCCTCCCTGTGAACTGGACATACAGCACCAGCCTGACCTGACCTCCTCTGCTCTCTGACTCCTGAGGCGGTGTATGGAATTTTCTACACAAATCTATTGTATCCTGTTATTCAGATACTCAGGTAAGGCTGCTCTGACCCCAAAAGATGTGGTGTTTATTTCCATCTTAATCCAGCTTCTTAAACTGCACTGCATGTAGACCTTTAGGTTTTCAGTCATCAACTTCCTCTCCTGGGGCTATTTTCTACCCTGTATCTTCATCCCATACATTTATATCAAGTTTTGTAGAACAAGGCTTTTAAAATTCTCCTCTTCTTACCCCAGCCCCAGCGTTTAACTTTGCGAGGCATCAATGCTGAGCAAGTCATAAGGAAAAAAAGTCATGAGCTCTGGGTTGGAAAACCAAGTCTTCGAGAAGCTAACAGCTGATATATCGGTGGATGCTGTTCTCTCCCCAAAAAGCTCAGAGATGAAAGCCTCTAAAAATCACTTAAATGCTCTGGAGAGGGAAGAGAAGCAGTAAAAATCAATAGTATCAAGTTCACTGTTTCACCTTATCATAGAAAGTGAGCAAAAATACACAGGATAGTCTAATTACAGGGGAGAAGGTGTCTGTATTTGAAAAGAAGTAGGGAAATTCCCTGAAAGAAATCAGGAAAACAGTTGTGCACGTCCATCCATACATGTGAGACCTACTCACACAGAACGACAGAACAGAATGGCGCAGAGCCTGCCTGCTCTTCTGACAAACCAAGGGAAATCCACAGGACCAAACAAGACCAGCACACCTTCCTTTGCCCAATTAAATCCTGAAGGGGCAATCCCATCCTGTCTTTCCACCTGGACTATGCTTCACAAACCTCGTTGTCAGGCTTGCAAGCACAAAACTGACAGGAATGACTCCCTGCCAAAGTCGGTGGAAGGTGACAGTGACAAAGTCTGCATCGATATACATTTCCTCATGAGGAAAGATATTATGTTACCTGGTATACTTTCACTGAAATCCAGGCTCTCCATAGCTCCTAAAATATTCACATATTCAAACTAAATAAATATTTACATATTTAAGAGAATTCCTCCTCATTCTCTGGCCAAGCAAGAAAGCGATCTGGGCTGTCACCGTACAGCTATTGCAAGTATTCAGCACTTGCTGCTGCTACTAATGAGGCCAAAGGACAGTGAGGGAGAACATAAACCCCTCCAGGCAACAGAAACACAGCTCTGTCCCACTGCAAAGAGCAAACATGGACCCAGTCACCAAAGGCTATAAAGAAAGAGCAAGAAGTTCACCAGAGACCCTATATTCTCTCTCCACATCCCCGTTCCCCACCACCGAATTAACCTGCACGTCTTGTCGCAGCAGCAGTGGCACTCTGAGAAAGGAAATCCGCTGCTGTGAGAAGACTTCCCCCACTCGGCTCTCCTGCTCTCCGCTCACACGGACAAGAGGAGAGAGCATCGCAGGATGCTAACAGCCACCAGGTCAGAGGGGAACTCTTTCCCAAGGAGGAAGGAAACACAGCTTGAAAATACCCTACCTTTTTTCTTCTTGGAATCAAGGAAATTGAAGACCAACTGAAGAGCTCACCTTTCTATCATTGCAGGATGACAACTCTACAGATTCTTTTATTGCTCTGTCCACCTTAGTTTTAAGAAAACCACCGACGGAGAAGGAAAGCGTGTCCCACGCTGGGACACATC
>WHYT01017884.1:501852-522142 GCA_009806455.1 Tetrax tetrax
TCAACTTCCTCTCCTGGGGCTATTTTCTACCCTGTATCTTCATCCCATACATTTATATCAAGTTTTGTAGAACAAGGCTTTTAAAATTCTCCTCTTCTTACCCCAGCCCCAGCGTTTAACTTTGCGGGGCACCAATGCTGAGCAAGTCATAAGGAAAAAAAGTCATGGGCTCTGGGTTGGAAAACCAAGTCTTCAAGACGCTAACAGCTAATATATCGGTGGATGCTGTTCTCTCCCCAAAAAGCTCAGAGATGAAAACCTCTAAAAATCACTTAAATGCTCTGGAGAGGGAAGAGAAGCAGTAAAAATCAATAGTATCAAGTTCACTGTTTCACCTTATTGTAAAAAGTGAGCAAAAATACACAGGATAGTCTAATTACAGGGGAGAAGGTGTCTGTATTTGAAAAGAAGTATGGAAATTTCCTGAAAGAAATCAGGAAAACAGTTGTGCAAGTCCATCCATACACGTGAGACCTACTCACACAGAACGACAGAACAGAATGGCGCAGAGCCTGCCTGCTCCTCTGACAAACCAAGGGAAATCCACAGGACCAAACAAGACCAGCACACCTTCCTTTGCCCAATTAAATCCTGAAGGGGCAATCCTATCCTGTCTTTCCACCTGGACTATGCTTCACAAACCTTGTTGTCAGGCTTGCAAGCACAAAACTGACAGGAATGACTCCCTGCCAAAGTCGGTGGAAGGTGACAGTGACAAAGTCTGCATCGATATACATTTCCTCATGAGGAAAGACATTATGTTACCTGGTATACTTTCACTGAAATCCAGGCTCTCCATAGCTCCTAAAATATTCACATATTCAAACTAAATAAATATTTACATATTTAAGAGAATTCCTCCTCATTCTCTGGCCAAGCAAGAAAGCGATCTGGGCTGTCACCGTACAGCTATTGCAAGTATTCAGCACTTGCTGCTGCTACTAATGAGGCCAAAGGACAGTGAGGGAGAACATAAACCCCTCCAGGCAACAGAAACACAGCTCTGTCCCACTGCAAAGAGCAAACATGGACCCAGTCACCAAAGAGCAAGAAGTTCACCAGAGACCCTCTATTCTCTCTCCACATCCCCGTTCCCCACCACCGAATTAACCTGCACGTCTTGTCGCAGCAGCAGTGGCACTCTGAGAAAGGAAATCCGCTGCTGTGAGAAGACTTCCCCCACTCGGCTCTCCTGCTCTCCGCTCACACAGACAAGAGGAGAGAGCATCGCAGGATGCTAACAGCCACCAGGTCAGAGGGGAACTCTTTCCCAAGGAGGAAGGAAACACAGCTTGAAAATACCCTACCTTTTTTCTTCTTGGAATCAAGGAAATTGAAGACCAACTGAAGAGCTCACCTTTCTATCATTGCAGGATGACAACTCTACAGATTCTTTTATTGCTCTGTCCACCTTAGTTTTAAGAAAACCACCGACGGAGAAGGAAAGCGTGTCCCACGCTGGGACACATCACTCAGAATCTCAGGTGCCACTGACATCCCAAGTAGCAAGATACATCTAAAGGTAAGAAGTAGCACAGCATAAGCTATGAAGCCCTGCTGGGTTCTTGTTTTCTCAGATACTGAAACTTTAACACCGGAGGAGAAGATTCTGGGTTTAAAAGATGGTTTCTGCATGATTTCTTGTGCTGGTGCCAGAGCAGATTACTTTGCATTCTGCTTGGCACAAGTTGCCAGAAAGTATGTGCAAGTACTTTGCACATTTTCAAGAGTCACACGCTGCTGCTCCCCTGGAAGTTAGGTATGATCTCTGAAACATCTGTGAAGTTCTCACTTCTAGCTGTATTCTAGATAAAATGAGGTAAAAAGAGTCTCAGAGTTTTTTGCACTACATGTACTAACATACACGGACACCATTTATGGATCACTTCCCCAACTACTACATAAAATGAAGAGCCTTTGCACATTCAAGGCTTGTCCCGCAGTCACACAAACCCCCAGGACCTCAGAGAGCATCTCCTCCCCACAGCCGCCTCGGCACCCTCCCACAGAAGCAAACCACGAGCCAGGAGTAACAGTGACAGTGACTCGCGACTCCTACTCAGTGCGCAGAACGACACTGGGAGAGGTTACGGCACCTCAGTTACTCACACCTCTCCCACTGCCCCCCTCTCCTCATCTGACCCTGGCATACACACCTCCACTGGGCATCACCCTTCTGTTAGCACCACATTTTGCCCCTTCACTTCTTCAAAAGCAAAACAAGAAATCCCATCTTTGGGCGATCGCTAAAGCTCTTCATAGCAATGATTTTCTTCTCAGTAGAGTTTTTTTATCCAGGATTGGAACTTTGTTTCTATATTGCTTTTGACTTACAGTTCAATGCAAAAAAAAAAAAAAAAACATTTCTAGAAATTAACCTATAACTCAGCTTGGCTTATCTCCTTATCTCCTGTACAATACTTTGTCAGTTGCAGAAAGTTCTTTCCAGAACTTGTAAAGATGTAAGAACTGTTTCTCGGCACAATACTAAACTGAAGTCATGTCCCATCAGGGCTGGACTGCAGCGAGCAGGTTTTGGTAGGCAAATGGTTAGGCAGTGCAGTCTTGTTGAGGGATGGTCGGAAAGGCAACTGCTGATTTTCAGCACTGCAGGAGGAATAATCAAAGTTACTCAAATCCAAAAAAGCCTCTTGCCAAGGGTGTCTCCTGAGGTCACTAACGCTCCCATGGATTAGGAAGGGCTGCAGAATAAATCCAGAGATTAGCAGAGGAGGAAAGTTGAACAGAAAACCTGTGACATGGGAGGATTAGTGCTCCAAAGAAGAAAAGCAAGTTACAGAAAAACAAGAACCCAGAAGAACAAGCAATCGGCCTAACTTGCTGCTGAGAACGTCTTCCTTTATTTTCTGTATCTGTCAAAAAGACGGTGTTCACACACATTAGATTAAAAGGCTACATAGGTAATCCCAGTAGTAGAAGGTACAGGAAAATTACAAAGTAGTTAAAAAAATTTCTGGCTCACTTTTTGAACTTAAAGCTTTGGAATGGGCAGATTGGATCCAGAAAGACTAGAAAGACTTTACGAGGAAGATTTTTAATGTTTCTTTGAGCTAACTGGGTCAGCTGTAGCCCAGTTATTGAACTGACAGCTCAATCAATCCTGTAGAAGAGCAGACATTAAAAGAGGAGTGGAATGGAGAAGCCATCCATGCAGAACACTCCAGCGAATCCAGAATACAGAAATACTGCAGCACCACAGCCAGTACAGCCTGGGTAAAAGTAAAGGGAGGAGGGCACTTCACTTCTTGGAAGCTTTCACCGATTAATTATAACATCATATAAACATTCAAAATATCAAGATCTGACAGTACTACAAATACTTTTTTTTTTTTTTTTTAAAAAAAAAAATAACTGGATACAGAGAAAGTTAAAATGAAAAATGTGTTCTTCTGAAAGTTTCTCTTGGAGCCATGTAAATATGCACTGCATAACCTCCCTCCCTTTGGCTGTGAGATTAGATAACTAGAAAAGCTGATATATAATACACATCCCAGAAAGCCTGGCTACCACTTTTTATCCTAAGGGCTGAGGAAGCTCAGCTCTGGACTTGCACCACAGGGCTCAGGCTCAGCTTTAGGATAATTCTTCAGCGGCACCTGTCAAACAAGAGCAGCTGGTGCTCCTGTGTGCAGCTGCACTTCCCAAGAGGTGGTCAACGTCTCTGCTGTCATTCTCCCTTCAACAAAGCTTCCAGCTGGTGAGCGTAGAGACACAGCCAGCCCACTGGCAACCTCTTCACCTCTGTTAGCTGCTGCCCTAGCAGAGCTAGATTTCCAGGTGCATTTCCCTTTCTCAAGAGACTCTGGATGATGTTGAGTTGTGAGGAAATACAGGTAGTACCCAAAGTACATTTAATTTAGTCTGCTCATCACTTTGCTGAATTTATGTAGTCTTTATTGTGTACTAGGGAGTTTAAATACATGTAGAGAGAGCAATAGCTGTCAGGGTAGAAAGTTTTTATGCTCTTTATTTGCCCCCTGCCTAAACTAATTACGATCCCTTCTGAAAAAAAAAACAAAACAAAATGGAAACATATTTCTCTTAACAAAACATCTTCCTTTATCCTAAGATATTCCTACAGTGTTGCTCACAGACATTGAGTAGTTAGTAACATTTGTGCAACTGCAAAGGATAGAGGAGGAGGAGGGAGAAGTACACTGGAATACAACAATGAAGAAACAAAAACTTTAGAAAACATAGCCAGCCTAAGGGGGAAATAAAAATGAATAAGGTTGCTTTAAACAAAGAGAAGGCCATGCTTACGTGGATCTAGATCATATTCCTACGCTGCATGAGCAGAAATCAGACAAGAGGCCATGAACAGACAGAAGAGATTGTGGCATTCCCTTCCATCCTGTTCCAGCAAGTAGTATTCATGAAAGAGTGAAGCTGCCTTTCAATTACAAAGCATTACGTCAGCTTGAAACCACTGCTCCCAGTGAGACAAAATGATGAAATTATTCCTTCCAAGGATGGACGTAAAGGCATTTGAAATGGCCTGAAATGAACACAGCCACAAAAATGAAAGTTAGCCCATGATTTCTCAAACTGAGGAAGAGGAGCACGGGTCGAGATCACAACTATCAAGGTCCACCCTCTCAGGTGCTGCCCTGCTAGAAGGTATTGGAGAAAGGAGCAGAAAGTGAAGCCAGGAGAAGGCGACTGGGACACAGGCAAGGCTCTAACACGAGGAAGAGGAGCGCAGCGGGCTTGACTCATTGCTTCAGCAAACACCCTGGCGTAGAGAAGGTGATCACAATAGTTAATGGCCAACAGCTTGTTTCTTAGCAACTGTAAGGTATCTTTGCTTTTTACTTTCCACCGTGTCTGACGAGGTTATTGCAAGTGCTCCACGGCTCAGCCATGCATCAGATTTCTTTTCCCACCCAGGTGAACACACCTTCCAACACAGCACCTGCACAACACGTACAGAGAACCACTGGCACGGACAGGGCATTTTAGGTAAAATTCCCTTTAAACAAAGAGTGATAAAAAGTCTTGCTTTTGCTGTGCTGAGGAGGTTTGACAATCCTACAGTATTATTTTGACTAGCCAGATATTAATGAGAATGAAAACAAGAGGAACTGTCATTAAGAGAGATTAATTTCTTAAACTCAGGAGAACAAACGCTAGGACTGAGGTTATGGCCCAGCTGTTCTGAAGCAGGAAAACTAATATAAAATTTAGTAATACAAAGAATATTACATCAAGCTAGGTTAGTATAAATTATAGCATAAAATGATGTACAGCTCAAGCATTTTTTTTATGATCTCAGGATGACAAAATGATAAATTAAAGGAAGTAATTAGTGAAGACCTCTGAGCTCAAAGATTTGATCATGAAGGATGCTTGGCATTACTTGCAGGTGTGCCAAACAGTGAAACATATTTCGGGAATATATAAAAAACAAGAAAAATTGGGATCTCTGTGGAGCAAGTGAAGGTTTAATAGTAAAGATAATATAGGAATGGCCTCAAACTTTACAGAGATATTTGGCCTCGGTTTTCAGCAAGAATAAAGATGCTGACCATGGGGGCAAGGCAAGCTGGCAAAGATGGGTGCAGATGTATCAATGGGTACCAGCAGTCAAGGCCAGAACTGATGGAGTGAGATTAACTTTACGTCATTTTAAGAGGTCAATAACTACACTGTAACTTCAGGCTTCTCCTTGCAGTCACAGAGAAATTAATAAATATCTTTATGTTTTAAATTCATTCAGCCTGCTTTACACTAATATTCTAGCATATGAGGAACTGCACCTGAAATATGCCTGATCAGAGGGAGCCCAGTGGAGTGGCACAGATGTCAGATGACTCTGAAGAGCTGAATGTGCTGAGCTGAGTGGAAGCTGCCTCTCTCCCATAATTGGATATTTAAAAAAGAAACCTCTAGAAAACTAAATCCAAGTAACCAAAACATGGCATAGGAAATCACAGGATGGTGATACATGAGTTCTGAATAACTGTATCCATTATGGAGTGCTTCCCAAGGATCAAAAAAAAAGCAACTATATTAGGGAAAGAGTAGGAGAAGGAAAAACACAGCTACTGAGTGTTCATCTGACCTAGTACTGTGCAAGCATTTCAGCACATCTGAAGATACTGAAAAATAACCAGATCTCCAGAGCTAAATAAGAAAATTTAGTAAAACATGACATTAATCTACAAAAGATGGATCAAACCCATCTAACTGGCTGTATGACCGCTGATTCTCTAACAAAGAAATACAGCAAAGCTATTGTCTCAGACTTCAGGAAAGCATGCAGTCAGGTAAACTGAAGAAAGAAAAGGACCAGCAGAAGAGCAGGAAGGTGAATGAAAAACTAAATAAAAGAGAAGATGATAATGACTGAAAGCAGCAGTGGCAAACCAGAGAGGGTGTGCTACCGGCATTTCACAGGCACTACTCTGGTGACCATTTCATTTAATATCTTCATTAGTGGTCTTAGCACAGTAAGTAGATTACTGATAGACCTTAATAATCACACAGAAGTGTAAATGATAGCACCACCCAGACAAGAAGTATCCTGCAGAAGGCAGACATGACTAAACAGAAAATGAACGGCTACATATAGCTGGAGTCACAAAGCAAAAAAAAAAAAATCTGCCCTGTACTGAGAAAAGGATGCTAGTATGGTAGCTGAAGTATGACTGTGACAAAGATAAACTCAGTCTCACCAGGGTCAGGGTATTTTGAGTGAGGTTTATAAAAGTCAAGCTAGTACAGAAGGCACTACTGAGACCCCCCACCATGGAGCAGCTGCACCCACTTTAGGGCATTCATATCTAGAAATACAAACTTAAAACGAAAATAAATGCTTAATAATGCAACTAAACTTTGTAAGTTCTAGGCTCAAGAGCCTAGAAAATTCCTTCCACACTTATACGCCATGGTCATGGGTCCTTAAAAACTATTAATAGGAGCACTTGGGCTAATGCAGATTCTTAAGAGTGTTAACCAGTTTCTGGCAAGAAAAAGCTTACCATAACCATAAATACTGCTGCTGCACTTGAGTATTGCTTTACTTTATTCTACAAATGTGCATTCCAGAGTGCACAGTATAAAGAGAAATCTGCTACCCAGGAACACGTATGGTCCAGGAGTTCCCTAAATATTCTTTCAGGAACAAAAGAACTAGGAGGTGCAGGCATGGAGATCAAGTAGTAAACTCTCAAGTTTAAAATAATTCAAATTCCCATTTCACTTCCATCACAAACAGAGCGCTAAGTGAGCAGCACACGGGCAAGATTAAAAAAAGACCATCAGAAACATCACTCAGGAAGAAGCAGGCAGAGAGGCACTTTGTCATCGAGCTGTAAATCAAGTCTGGCACACACTCTAATTCTGCGTTCTTTCCTCGCCCACCTTGACTGACGAGCCTTCCTCACCAGATGGAGAAGGAAGCTGTAGCTCCTTGCTTGGCAAGGCACCCAGGCCTCACTGGACTGCTGCGAGGATCCTGCAGATACCTTGTCTCACTAAGATGGCTGCACTGACTTAAAGGAATATCAGCAACACAAAATTAGGCCAGAACTTCATTTTAATTGGTTAATAATAGTTTCAGGTGCTATCTCCCAAGCCTACTACCTGACTGTTGGAGCATTAAAATGATATTACCTGTCCCCCACTATTCATTTTCTTTTCCCTTTCACTGCTTGAAAGGCTCAAGCGAACAGGAAAATCACTTCCTATTCAGGGAAGATGGTGAATGCAGCAGTAATTAAATGAGCTAGAAAAAGAAAAGCTAAAATTGTAGTTCCTATTCCTCACTCATCTCTGTTTACAGGAATCTCAAGCATTTGTGTCACAGCAACAGGTCAAACATCCTCAGAAAATGGAATCTGTAAATTGTTGGTATTCCTTCCACAGACACCAAATCCTATCCTTAGTATTCATACTAATTTTAACAGGCAAAGATGGGAAGAGGAGAAAACATTTAAAACATAAGAACACAGCAACAGTGTGAAAACCCTTTCTGTGTAGCTTATAACCTCATGACAGAGAAAACCAGATAAACTCCTAGGAGGTCTCATGTGATAACCTAGTCTTCAAAGCATGTTTGCATACACTCAGTCCCTGAGCTCCAATATCAAGGCACTTGTCTTGACCATCACTCAACTCTCTGTCAAGACACCCTAACAACTTCCTACCTCCCTCCACTGCTTCTCGTCTGTCAGCACAGGTGATGCTTCACTTACTCTCACTTTCTTCCTTCTCCACTCCTTTCCCCTGGGGTAGCTCCAAACTCCTTCCCAATTTCACCTCGGCACCTATTCTGCACTGCTTTCTCCTGGGGAAGACACATCCTGCCAACTCTCAGAGAGGGCTGAGCCCAGCTCCCATCTCCTGCCAGGCCCCGGCTGTAGCAGACATCCCCAGCAGCCTCTCTTTTGACACCTAACTCTTTATTCCATCAGTTCTGCTTTTCATTGTAACTGAACCCAAAGTTCATAAGCCTAGTTTCTGCTTGTCTGCCTCTGGCTCTTCCCTCAACCTCTGCTCTTGCTCCTGTCCCAGTCAGCTCTCCCGAGCTCCCCGCGTTCACCTGTCTCTGTGAACACTATCATCATAGAGCCACCAGCCAGCTATTTAGAAGACATCATTAATTCTCTGAAGCTCTCGCTCTCTTGCAATCCAGACCTTTCAGATTCCTTGCATCCCTCACCATGTCTCCTTCCTTTTGGATCAGAGAGAAGCCCTCCCCCGTTCACCTTCAAAATTCTTGAGCTTATTCTCTCCAACCTCTCATCCACCCACAAAGCCAACTTCCACTGCCCATTTCAAAAACCCAACCGCTACCTTTGCATTTTCTTCCATCCTGCTGCTTCCAACTTCAGAGAACCCTGTCATAAACATTTACAAACCTTTGTCATTGCTAGGCTTCACATTCCTTTTTCCAACTCCTGCTTTGCTGGAGGGACATAAAGTCACTTCTAAAACAGCCAAACCCCCACAAATTCTCCTGCCTTTTCTCCAAAGGGCTACTTGACTCCATCTACTGACTTGACCACACATAGACACAGAGAAACTGGTGTGACGCTGCACCTGAATTAATATGACTACACAGCTTCCAGGTGGTCAGTGAGGACACACTGAACTACTAAGGGCAGAACAGCATTCACAGAGACCGGCTGAGCAGAGTTCAACTTAGAGCCTTGGCCAGTAAGAAAGTTGTTCATAAAAAAAGTGTAACATACACAAACATATTTTATGGTGTTTATGGTGTTAATTTGTGACAACAGTCACATAAGAATTGGCTTCATAAAACTTAAGGGAAAACTTCTATTTAATGCGGATTTTAACAGACCATGCTGTAAAAACCAAAAGAACAGAATTTGCCCCCTTTGCATCCCCTGACTTACTGGACCTGCTCAATCCACTAGCAGAGAAAAGCTAACTTAAGAGCCTCAGACGACTGGCAAAAAAAGAGTTCCTGCAGATGAAGTTTACCCTGCACATCACAGCAGTGTTAAAAAGCTAACCGCTTCCCAGCAGGAGCGGGTAAGGCAATTTCCAAAGGCCGTTTCCTCTTTTCCGTATTGCAGTGCGAGCACAGCTGATTTCGGGAAGGGACTCCCACCAGAAAGCAGTGGCTCCAGAGCTGTCCAACTCCTGATCCTCACCTTACCAGAGATTCAAAAGAGCGTTCCAAGATTTCTGAGCATGACTTCGCTCTCCGCTGCTTTGCATCTCTCTACAAGCGCCCTTTATTTCCCTCCATCCACCCTGGGCAGCAGAGGATTACTGCCGAACGGGCATCTCCCTCCCCTCCAGTCAGCTTGCGTGGCTGCGACTCCCCGCCGGCAGCCCGCAGGGCCACCCCTCGCTGCTGTTTACAGACAGGAAAGAGGGAGGTGTGTGACCCAGCTGGCCCCTGTTAAAGATAATGTTATCACAGCTCCAATTGTTCCTGTCTACATCTGCTGATGGGAGGAAATAATCGACTTGTCTGAGCTGGAACAGGGGATGTTGGAGAACTATGAATCAGAAAGCTGCTTGTGTCAGGAAACTTCGGCCATATGTTGCATTAATAAAGGATTTTTTTCCCCACAGCTATGCTAATAAAAAGCAACATGCCATTATTTCTCTGTATTTCTTCCTATTTGCATGGAACCAAGAGGCAAGGTGTGGGGGAGGCTGTGTGGGGAAAGGCAGAGACCTACATGAAAAACCAGAGGAAAACCTTCCTGGTGCCTCGTACACAACTGCAGCCACGTGCAGTGCCTAACGCGTACAAGAGCTACGCTGCAGTGAAAATGTAACTGCCAGCAAACAGGAAGTGCTACAGGACCTACATGCATGTCCTGAAGCACTGAACTCTAAGCCAAGTTCTTAGAAAAACACACAGACTGAAAAACAATGGAAGCATCCTCCATATCGGCTTCCTACCGACCTACAGCGGGATCCGCTGTGGGGCCAGCTCAGCCCTGGTTGCAGATGCTGGGAATGCCCTTTGGAATCAACTTTCAAGCATTTTTATTCTACATAGAAGCCTTTCATAGGAAAAATACTAGGATTCTAACTGATCGAGTTGCAGTGTTTTAATTAAAACACAATAGCTTATGCCTCAAGGCACCATACTCCCCTCGAGAAGGCTTGTTTTCTGTCCCATTACTTTAACTAGTCCACATTACCTTAACTAGTTTTAGCGGACTGGCTTCCTTTAAGCTGCAGTAGTTGCTGTGCTTTCACATCTGGAAGTTCACTATCCCTGAGGTCATTTAAATGGCCCTTCGAAGTAATTTCCTCCACCATTAATTTTTATCATTAGCCCATTTTACTTGGTGTTCAAATACTGGATCGGGACATCAGAGATGCTTATGAAGCTACAGCAGCTGTGAGCCTTACACGAACAGAGGTGACACCCAGGCTTTTTTATTACGCCTCAACTCCTTGAGATTTTCAGGTCTCTGGACCATCAGCCAAACTCGAGGATCCTATAGGTTGTTACAAGTCGTGTGTTCAGCACAACTTGTTTACTCCACTTTTGCAAGTAGCCAGGAGCAGAGTCTGTTACTAATTCTAATAGTAGTACTATGGTAGCAGCGTAAGCTAACTCACCCTCCTGTGGTTGATTAGAAGTACTAAAATATCTCTTGGCACTGATTATTCGCTAATGTAATACCCAAGTAGTCTACACAGTATCCTGTTCCACTTACTGAAAACTTTGTTTTCTCCTCTAAGAAACAAGCCATGGGACTAGATGACTCTGAAGTGCAACTTTTTGCAGTGGAAGCTCTCAAAGAGGAGAGAACCCCATCCTGCAGTCCCCGTGCTCTGACCAGCTCTCCAAAGATGCTGAAGGTTTTGGAGCTGCTTCCCTGTGACAAAACTCCACACTGTTGAGTGCAACTACCAAATATTCCTTTTTCAGCAAGACAGTAGGAACCAATCTCTGAAAAAGCAGACTGTTTAGGACAGTGACTGGTTGTACTGGGTTTGGCGGTGATGACAGTTAATTTTCTTCACAGCAGCCTATATGGCACTGTATTTTAAACTGGTGACAAAACCAGTGTTGGTAACACACCCATGTCACAGTTACCACTGAACGCCCAGGCCCTCTCTGCCTCTGAGGCTGCCCTGCAGCCAGTGGCAGGGGTGGGCAAGAGGCTGGGAGGGGACACGGCCAGGACAGCTGAGCCCACCCGAGCAAGTGAGCGAGCTCAGCTGCTGGCTGGGGTCACCCCACCACAATGGCCTACAGAGTATCTTCCAAATTTGACCTCAACTTGCCGCTAAACACAGATTTAAAATCATGTTATAGGGTTAAAATTAGAAGCAAAAAATATGTTTTGAAACATCTGGCTGGTATACGCCGGGTATTTCTGCTGTTCAGGTAAATGTCAAAGCTCTTTTTGAAAGTCCCCTTCCCACCTCTACACAACCGTAAGCACACATACTTCTAACATGGAAAGACACGGAGACAGCAAACTTATAACTACATTTAGCATATTTACGGCAATGTGACATTTTCAGTTCTGCAATTTAAAACAAGGAAACTCATTTCAGTATCGATGGATCTTGAGTTTTGACATTCCATTTTTTCCCTGTTCCATTTTTTCCACCAGTTATTTCAGTTGTTCAAAGATTTTCGCATCCTTCAAGAAATATTCAAAATAGGCTGATCGAATATGACCTTTGCAACACTGGCACAGAAACAATTTACCTAATTTATGGCTAAGAAGAGGGCCAAGAGACTTTCTCAATTTCCTAAGAAAATGAGTGGACTATCTGCTAATGACCCACTTAGCTAGGCCACGTCATTACTTATGGCTATGATTGCTAAACGAGGCCTGGCTAAAGACAAGATAAGAGCATGCTTGCCTTAAGTGAGAGCCACTTGTGCAAACTCTTTGCCCACATGGTTCATGTCACCACTCTGGTAGCACAGGCTCCTCGAGGAAGGGGGTTACAAAACGTGTGGGGGATAACCAACCTTCAGCAGCAAGGGGAACGGTTCTGTAAAGGCAGCTGTTATTCAGAGCAGTAACAGTAGGACCACGGCTGTTTGCATCATATAAGGAAGTGAACGCTGCAGACACGGATTAACGGTGGATGAAAAAAACAGAGATGTCTTTTGCTTTTGATGAGAGTGTGTTTGCTCTGAAACATATATTGAAAGGCATATATAAAAATCTGGCTGAGCCGCTTATTCACACTCTCCTAAGTGAAATTTAACTGCAACAATTTACTCAAAATCAGTAAAATTTCTCTTCTGAAACAGATAGTTTAACTAAAGACAAAAATAGCCTCAAAAATTTGTATGAAAGTCTACACATTCTCCTCACAATTACTATAAAACCTCAATCATAAGAAAGGAGAAAAGCGTGTTATTCTCAGGTTACTAAAGAGCTCATCGGGCTGGGCTGTCACCATTTAGTAAGTCCAAGTCTCTAAACAAAATATCAACAGGGGGAAGGGGGAAGATGGAGAAGGAAAGGCTCAAAATAAACCAGTGTTATTCAAATGCTGCTAGATCCTAAATGAAACACAACAATACTGACCAAGCGGAGACACAGAAGACCTGGCATGGCTCCAGAACACAATAACCATTTGTCTTCTTTGCCAGAGGCAAGCAGCAGCTGAGGATGCCACTGGGGGGGATAAAATAGCAGCATGCTACAGCTGGAGGATTACTCCCAGGAGCAGTGCAATACATAAGAATAAAAGATGACAAGTTAGATGAATGGCCTTTGAGAACCTTTTCAGAAAGGACTAAGTGTTCTTTAGGAGAAACAGGAAAATTAGGGATGCAAAAAACTGCCCACGTAGTTTTTCCAAATTCGCTTGAGAGTGAAAATGAATCAACATGCAAAAGGCTTCATCTGAATCGGCCTGAAATCCTGCAAGGAAACCCTGGCAGCAAGATCTCAAAGCAAGAGAGACACCCAAATGGTATTTTGTGAAAATAAGAGCTAATGGGAACCCTTTGAAGCAGTCCCCAGAGTTTGTAGGATGATTATACACACTGCAATGGGAACTTTTGAGTGACAGAAAACTTGGAGTATTTTGTAACATAGCAGGGGAAAGAAGTGGAAAGCTAGAAAGTGGTTGGTATTTATTAATTACTAATACCTGCTTTAAAAGTAATGTTGTAATACTATCTGTAAACCTGCTCCACAGCAAAATCAACCTTTTGGGGAAAGCCATAAGACTGGAATTGAAATACAAAATCCTTCACAACGCTACGTGCCCTGTAACATTGCAATCATCGTTGCATTTCCT
This sequence comes from Tetrax tetrax, assembly GCA_009806455.1. Lineage (NCBI taxonomy): Eukaryota > Metazoa > Chordata > Aves > Otidiformes > Otididae > Tetrax > Tetrax tetrax. The sequence continues at coordinate 515,599 of WHYT01017884.1, forward strand.
ACCCAAGTTCATTCCCTATGTGCCTGCTTCAATACAAATATACTAAGTGAAAGCAGGACTGTAGGTGCCTCAGAAGCATAGCCTTCAGGTAATACCATCAAACATGCAAAAAGGACGAGACCAGCAATACAGGAAGCTTTTCTGCTCTGAGTGTGGGAGATAATCCAGGAGAGTCTTCTCAAGTACAAATGGCAGGGAAGGGAGAAAGAGAACAAACTTCCACTGTATGACATCAAGCTTTACATAAAGTAAATTATAGCCCTTTCTAAAACACCATTAAGTCAATATATGATATCCTTGCTAATGACATGGAATGGAAACAATTTTCTGCACCTTTGAAGGCTGCCAGGAAAAAGAGCACTACAACCCTGGAAGGAACGTGGTGACCAGCAACAAAAACCAGGCAAAAGGCCTCCATTTCCACCAAGAAAGCTAAACATAGCTAAGATATCCAAGGCAACATAAGGATTTAGAGTCCCAAATCAGAGCTAAATTTATTTACGTTCCTAAATTTCCTAGGCAGTTAGTTTGAAACTCTTAGGTTACAACCAAGCAAACAAATTACCATAAGGTAAAGTCTGTGGATTTACAGCTCATCAGCAATGCTGAAATCAGGCAGCTGTGGAGCAACCCTACTTTCAGCCAAGGTGAACAGGCAGTATGGTGAAAGAGTATCAGCATCTGAGAGGTGCTTTGTCCTAGAAGAGACATAATGCATAAGATCAGCAGCATACAAAACAGGTTAACTAGGATGGATGGGACAAAAAGAAGGAAACGTACTGGCTGATTAGCAGAAAGACCTCCTGGCAGAAAAAAATGTGTTAGACCATGGAGCAATCTCCCACAGGAACTGGTGAAAGCCCAATCAGTTAGAGCTTTTTAAAAAAAAAATACACCAAAGAACAGCAAAACATAGGAAGGAATCCTGCACTTCAGGGAAACAGTGTAGCTATTTCTGCATCTACAGAGTCCCTCCTCCAGTTCAACTAACCAGAAAAAAGTTTTATGCATGTCTTTTTATAACTGGGTCCTTTCCTTGCTGCAGCAGCTTTGCTCCCAGCAAAGCACGACGCCAGCCACCATGTGGGGGAATCAAGCCTGTCACTTTCCGTAAGGCAGCGTCAGTTCCGTGACCAAAGGCTGCCCGGCTTCCATCTCCGCACTGCCTGCTGTCAGTTCTGGGCCATGCCAGTCTGCAAGATGTGAAAGTAAGGCCAAGAAAAATTACCTCCTGCATTTGAAAATGAACATCTTAGTCCACACTCTTAAGAGACTGCAGACGTTTGCCATGTCCTTAACAGAGGTAGGCAGGGTTAGCGTTCTGGGATATTAATATATTGCTTACTACAAATATGTGTCATTCAAGCTTCAACCAAAGCTTTCCAAATAAATCTGCTGAGATTTAACAAGCCCTTACACAGCTCAACTCTGTGGCATTCACAGTGCAGTAGACAGCAGTACATCTGAATACACTAATAAAAAAAAAAAAAAAAAAAAAAAAAAAAAAAAAAAGACCTATCGTAGTTAAGAGTTAAGCCCATTAACTATCCTGTACCAATACTGCTCTGAGTAACCGCTGTTTTATTAGCAGCTATTTACAAAGACATAAACCAAAGTAAATGCATTTTTGTAAGTGCTATGTGCTGTAATGTGCTCTGTGGTTCCAGGCACTTCCTTGTATCAGCTACCAAAACCCAGGATTTTTAAAAGTCCAGTTCATTTCACAAAAGGACAAGAGCCTCTCCCTTCACATAGAAACTTAAAAGACGTGACTGTTTCTAGTATTTGGCAAGTTCATAGTCTGTACACCATATGCACTTTGACACCAAACAGGCTACCCGTGCAGCGAGGAAACGCCCTATGCAAACATAACTGATTTCATTTACTGTCTGATAAGAGCTTTCAGAGGTACCCATGGCTCACCAGCAGCCAGGCAACAAAGATTACAGAACACGCACTTCCACAGCACATCCTGAGTCAGGTGATTCAACACCGAGGGCATCTCCATCTGATAAAGATGCTGTAAGAGGCGAAGGTTGGTCATGAAAAGGATGCCCTGTCATATCTTTTACCGCAGCGAGTAACTGACAATAAGACCTTGAGACTCACCATCCTTTCTCCCTGAAATCTATCACCTTTCTTCCCTTTACACACTCTACAACCCAGGATGACCCCAGAAAGTGCAAGCACTAGACATTTCATCTCCAGACTGCAGTGGTAATGAGTACTATGCTGTGGGCAGGCTCACCTTTGGCTTTTCTGCTAACAGTGGCAATTTCAATTTTAAATATTTTATTGCCTATAGACATAAGCAAAGTGAAAGAGTAGCTGAAACATGCTAAGTGCATTAAATTTATCAAGATAATTTGCAGCAGAAATTGTTTCTGTGATTAAAACCAACAAAACATATGTACACATATAAGATGCCTCAATCTTTTTTTTTTTATTTAATGTTAGCTGATCCTATAACACAGAAGAAAACAGAAGAACAGGATTAACCAGAAAATTTCAAAAAGTTACTTATGCTTATTTTAGATTCACCTTATTTACACTTGCCACAGTTAGTAGTGCAGCAAGAGAACAGAAAGGCAGCACCACCCCTGAGCAAAAATTAACCACCGCCTGTAGCACCCACAATAGGGTGCAGCATGTGAGAAAGTTCCCCAGGCAACTACAATTGCATGAGCACATTCTTAAAATATAGTGATTTCGCATGAAATCTCATAGAGCCGGTGTTGCGAAACTAAAAAAATCTCAAGAAAAGCAAAGGAGAAAGCAGCAGCTGGAACCATCAAGGCTGGTGTAATGGAAAACCAGGTGCAGAAAGGGCGGTCGGCACTGGTGGAGCTGAGGCACTGCAATCGAGTTGTGCTACCACCACCGCGGTGGGCTTTGTGAACAGCCACTTCAGCTAACCAGAGGTGCTTGAAGGCAGGGGCAAGGACAGAAGAGAAGTGGCTTCTCTCTCAGTTGCCTGGCACTTGCCAGGCCGCACGGCACAGAGCACTGATGGTACACGCTGTGCCTGCAGAATGAATGAGAGCAATTCTGTAACAAGGATTTTTAACCAAAAAAAAAAAACCCAGATGACCACTAGCCCCACACGTCATTGTAGCTTTTCTTCCCCTCCTCTTTTCATAGCCCCTTCCAGTCATCTTTGTCCCACGGTCACTAACAGACCTGTGCCCATGTCTTTATCATAGCAACTGGACGACAAGCGGTGATATGGTGAACTAACTAAGGAAAACACGCTCTCATTGTGCAAAGGTGTGTGCCAAGCAATAGAGGGCAAATATAAAATTCAAACTGCAGTAATTCCATTGGGAAAAGTGTTTCACTACTGCTCAGAGGATCTTAAAACCTCTTCGATCAGTTAAAGGCTCCTAAATCCCTGATGAGGTTCAGATCAATACGGCTAATGGGCCAAATTAAGGCCCAGAAAAATTATCCAATGTGGGAGCAAAACCAGGTATTTTAACTCCTTGGAACACTCAACCACAAACTGGCTTAAAACATGTGTGGCTAGGGTTTTGTTTTGCTTCCTTTAGCCAGCTGTCTCCCCAGGGAACAATAAAATCCAGAGATGAGCCAGCCAGCCTGACCCCTCCAGAAACCTCCAGCATCACCCCATCGCGCAGAGGGACCTGCTTTCCCAGCCATTCACTTCCCCCACTGTTTTTTCCCTTCTGCTCCAGCAGGATGCAAGTCACTGAAGGGGGCACCTCCACTCCAAACCCTGTGCTCGCAGGCTATAAAAGCTTATAAAAGGCAACTTGCCAAATGTCTGACCTAATGACCTCCTGGTTAACTTGAACCATGATTATGATGATATGTTTGGGATCAACAGGCAAGAAGTTTAGAATAGGAGGTTACAGCACATATGCCTCCTCCTCCTGATAAAGCTTCCAAATTCTTACTCTCCATGAGACAAGTGGGAGGAGGAGACAGAAATACAGACGGAGCCTGTCAAGGGGAGGAGAGGGGGAATAATCAAGATTCACCCTGCAGCAGAGGCTAAGAATATATACAGGAGAATTCAGCTGTTTTCTTCTCTGCCAAAAATAAATGTCTCAAAGAAGTGCTTCAAGTAACTTTTAAGTATTAAAAATAGTTTATGAAAAATGGGTGCCTTTCAAGCTGTCTCCTTCTAGGGAAAAGTTCCCAGCACGCATGATGAGAAATAACTAAGATCTAACAGCAATTGATTTCCAGTCCATCCAGTAAATTGCATTTTATCATTTTTATTTATATCTCACATTGACAGAAGACAGCTAGACAGAAGCTAACAACCTACTACATAAAGGTGACAGCAGCAGAGTAACAATTTACTGAACTTATTCTAGGCTCTTTGATTTGGTTGTATTTTACTTTAAGAACCAAAAGCAAGGGAAATATTTTTACCAGGGAAAAGTTTCTCCTCTTCATCCTGTGCCTCCAGGAGGGGTGACCTTTGTTTTCTCGGTAATAAAACTTCTCTTTCCCAGTCTTTCTTTATGTTAGACATACCAAGCTCATGACATTAGTCTGCTATTTCAGAATCAGAAAGTTGTCCAGAGTTTTGGAGAAAGTGGGTGGTATCCTCAAAAACATGCCTGGGGCTGCTCTGTCTACAGTACGTGGTGTTTTAAAATGCAATGGGAGACACGGCTGGGGCACAGGTACACACTTGTGTTAGTCTGAATCTTCTTAATAAAATGAATGAAGGAGGACACGGTGGCATTGACTTTGGTCCAGATTAGCAACATAACTACATATTTCATGCTCTTCAACAGATCGACCAGTCCGCATGGAAAAGATGCCACTGTTGCTACCGATAACGGCTAATCCTGCAACCCCACTTTCCCAGCTACACCACAGGAGCACTCCCACAGCCACTGCCTCCGACTTCAGGATGTGTCGGACTACAGAAAAGGTTTTGAACCTGCACAGATCTTTGCACTGTAAAGCTAGACTTGTCTACACAACTGGCCTAGTCCCCTCTGGCAAAACCAAACTAAGCAACAACCGACATCAGCCATGGATGAGTGAAAATCAGAACAGCCCTCTCAGTTCCTTCCTGTTAACTTTCTTATGCCCTGGTGTAGACTCACCAAACATCCTGCTGAACCTCTGCTTGCAAAGAGGTGCTGAGGCAAGACGTCTCTCTGTACCCTTGGAAAGAGCTCTCTCTCACTCCTTCAAACCAGCATATTAAAAGTGTGGGGTTTTTTTTTCCTTTAGAGGGGCAGAAGTTCTGCACGTTGCCATGCTACTTGGCTTCTATATTTACGTCTGCTAAATTTGACCAGTTCCCACAGAACCAAAGTTCCTCCCTGAATACTGAAAGTATCCTCATCTCGTGGTGAAAACTGTAGTGTAAAAAAAAATAAAATAGTTTTCTTCCTGAAATTTTTATCACTTGCCTTCTTTCCCTGTCCCACGTAACTAGCATGCATATGGAGTACACGTTCCTTTTGTATGGTGGTATCTCATCAACCACAAAGAAAAAAAAAGAAGTATAATCACTGAGACTTTAACAGAAATTTCTCATTCTGTGAAGCTACTAGGAAATAAAAGGTTAAAAGCCTGTAATTTCAGCTGTCTTCTACTGCATTGCCAATAAGTAGTAGACTTAAAAATGTAATTTTTTTTTTTTCATAAAGCCATGAGGAACAAATACCAAAATCATGCTATTTTGTAAAGTATAACTATGACAATCTTGTTGAGACTGGAATTCCGTTATGACACACAGGCTGTTGCATGTGGGATTTTGTATCTTTTGCTCTGAAGTTAGAAAAGGAAAAGTCCCTCAAAAGTGGCCAAAAAATACTACAGTTTCTATAAATATCATACAGGGAAGGACATCAATGGATTTGCTTTAGCACAGGGACTCAAGAGGCTCTGCCTTCCTGTGCCCCAAAACTAGAAGTCACCCACGCATGTTTACATCAATAATAAAAGAGGTCCAGAGCAACCCAAATACAAGCAGTGCAACAGTAAAGATAGTCAGAAAACCTGTCAGCATTCGAGAATGGAATTAATTCAGAAAAATTTCTCAGCAAAGACCTGAGGGGGGGATGAACAGACAGACAGAATGGGACTCAGACACACGTACACAGAAGTTAGTGCAGAGTGGGCTGCCACATTCATATTTACACCCAGAGGAAACAGCTGGAGCATCCGGCATTTTCCACAAACCTTAATAGCAGCTGCTCAGCACCTTTGAAAAGCGGGTTCATTACTTAGCAACTTACCCTCTGATTGCAGACACAAGGAGGACCGATATGGTCATCTGACTCGTCCGACAGCCCAAGCCACACAACCTTCCCTCACCAGGACCTCCATCATAACTGCCAATCTGCTGAAATACTTATCTTTGTGAAAATAATAAAATCATTATTTTAAACAGTTTCAATTGTGAAGCTAATGTGATACCTAGCAGTATCTTTTAATGATTATTTCCCTTTGCCTAGAGCACCTAATTTCCATTGCAACGCTTGCAAATTTCGTGTTCCAGCTACACTTTCTAATGCTATAAAAAAAAAAAAAAAAAAAAAAAAAAAAC
>WHYT01017884.1:522162-574195 GCA_009806455.1 Tetrax tetrax
TTTTTAAAACAAGAAAAAAAAAAAAAAAAAAAAAAATCACCTTTCAAAATATGGAGAAACACATGAAAACATAGCGCTGGCTGCATTAGTTCTGCCACATTTTTCTTTCAGAACATTACAGGCAGTCTCAGGCTGTAATCCATCACTCAGCAGCGGCCCAGCAGGCAGGAGCTCACACTGGGACTGGTCACGGGACACCACTGCAAGCGTTCAAACATTCAGGGTCCCACCTTCGGCCAACAGCTAGCACCACAGCAGACAAGCTGGAACGTGCTGCAGGTAACACATGAGGTGCAAAGCCCTCTTCTGCCTGTGTTAGTGCAGGAAACAAGGTGAGACAAACCCAGCAGCGTAAGGGGGTACACAGGCAGCAAGGAGCAGAAGGGAGCAGAACAGTTTAGAGGGGACTGTCCTAGCAGTTCATCGCGCTGCAGAGGGCTTCCCATCGTCAGTGCTCTCTCTACATAAACAGTCATTCAAACGCTACACTCGCGTTTGGATCTACAGATCCAAATCTGGATCTACAGATTTTGGGTAGGTCTGAAGTCACATACAGGCAGACATGCATGATTTGCCTCTTCTTTGCACAGCCAGAGCAGACATAACCAGGCTCTGCCAGGGATGCTGCCCGGCCTCACTGATGTGGCACAGGACTTGGAAGGCTACTAAGTCCCATGGAGAAACAAAGCCAGCCCTCTGCCACGCTAGCACAATTTTGCAACCTCAAAATGAAGAGCTGGCTTGCCTCCAGCCAACTTCAAGTGCAAGCACAGGACAGGCCCCAAAGACACATCCTTCAGTACGGCCTGTTCTGAACACCACAGCCCAGACGTTGTGAAGGGGAACAAAGAAGGATACGGAGCCAACGCTAAGAGTAGTTTGAAGTTTGATACTGGCTCTTCAAAAGCTCTGTCCTTCAAGCTTAACCTGCTTATGCCAACTGCAGAAATATTCAGCTCATAAGCAAGTCCCATATGCAGAACTTAAAAAAATGAGACAGTAAAACTCTAAAATAAGGGACAAACCGCAAACCAATGACTCGCAAGTTATACATATCTTTGACATAAATATATGCCTTCAGCATGGAGATTAAGTGACTTGAACTTCTTGGTAGACATGCCATTGCTCTGTTCTGAGCATTTTATCCCAAAACTACAATAGACAGAAAAGCGTCATCCAATGTTTTTAGCATTAACCATAATAAAACACATACACAAATACTATTTTAATGGTCTCAGTTTTAGAATTAGCTTGTATCGAGTTTATTCTTTTACCCATTTATTCTTGATCAAATGTGCAGCTTTTGAAATAGGTAAAATGACAAACACACGAGGCAATGGCTATTAAAGTAGATAGGTGACTTCTGTTTGCACAGGAATCAGACAGGAGTGAAAAGTCTGCTGCATAGTTCCCAAAACCAGATTAAAATGACAGGATTCACTGTGTGTGCTTTAAAAATGCAACAAGTGCAATGAGGACACTTAACTGAAAGCTCTAGCCACAAGTAATGGTTTCTCATTCCCATCAAATGTAAGTTCTTCAAATCCCCGACTGCTGCAAGCATCTGCAGAAAGGACAGCACCACCTTAGATAATCTCTTTATGCCACACATAGAACAAGAAAACCAAGACAGATTTGGTTTGACCTACCCCACACCAGGTTAAACAAACTGTGTGATAACCCTGCCCAAAATAGACTACATGTGTGAAGGCATAACCCTGCCCTACCTTCTTATAGCTCGTTCATCTCAGATAAACCCACAACCTTGACAACACACTAAAGTATGATTTTCAACATCTGCACTGTTACAAATAAAGTAAGTGTGCAGCATGAGAATCTTCAAGTCAGTTAAATATGCTACACCAAAAGATCTCAGTCTCTTAGTGTTAAATTACATTATAGACACAGTTTTGGTTTTGCAAATTGAGAGAGAGAATTCAGCAGACTTGACTCTTGTTGAACTGTTCCAACTTACAGGTTTGTTGTATGGCAGGATAAGTCAGCAATTCAGGAAAGACTTGAGGTCCTTCACTAAGTTAGCCTCTCTATTTTAGTAGAAAATATCACTGCTCATGCTCAGCACTGTATCTTCATACCTTCCTTACTATGAGAGTGTATTTTACATGGGATATTTTCCAAGCAAAATAGTAACATTCCATGTTCTCTTCTCCTTGAAGACACCAGATTTTAAGGCCAGAGGACTAAGAATTTGAAGTGACTGCAGAAATACCAGCAGCAACAAACTGAATTGCACCAAAATCTCACCTTTTCCATTAAGACTTAGATTCATACCCACACTCTAAAACTCAGATAACACTAGACCTAAATGAAAATATTGCAGTTTGGTTTCTTCTTGAGAAGCTCAAGAAATGGTAGAATTTCTTCATCCCACATCCCAGAATCAGAAAGAACAGTCAAAATAAAGCCTTTCAACACTCAACATTTCCCCCGCCTTCTATGTGCCCCTTGAACAATACGATCCATAAACACGATATCAGCTATGTCCCTGTCAAGTTACTGTCGCCTGCCAAACACAGATGTGAGGCATTTCCCATGTATTTACTGTCCACACCTCAGACCCTGAGGACAACTTTTAAAAAAGAAAATATTTTCTGATTGCATTCACCTTTCACTGTGCAATCTAAACTTTCCATTGCAAGCTAAGTCATTTAAGTCAAGCAAGTTATTGGTACCAAAATACATGGCCTGAAATATGCAGACATTCAGACTTGAACTATAATCTCTCTTAACCTCAAAAAAATGCCCGAACTCAAAGAAGATAAAAACCCCACCACACTTAGGAAAAGAAACATTGATTATTAGAAACAGCAGAGTCTTATAGCATTAGCACAGAGCTGTAAAGCTGGAATACCAGTCTAGATCCCAGACCCCTCCAGGGAACTTTTATTCCTTAGCTACTACTTAGTGAAGCGCTAATTAAGATTATTTAACACATTAAAGTGTGAGTTGCTTTAAAATCAAATTGTTGTTTCTATTTTAAATACTCAGGAGATGCTCCATACACCAGCTGCAGACATCCCATGAACACCTACAGAAGCAGAGAGTATCATTACACCAGGATGACAAACATGTAAGTAAAGATTGAAAGGCAAAGAATTTTACAAGTGTCCCACAGAAACATGGAACTCTTCAGTAAGTGAGCTGCTTTGTTTTGCTTTAAATTTCTATTTACTTGCTGTTTCTGGGTGTTTCCTCATTGTTTTATGGTTCATAGTACTAGCACGAGCATGTCATAGGCAATCTCACTGTGCCATAGGCTGTTGCTAAGTGATCCTCTGCAAATACACAAAGTTCTTGAGGAAAAAAAAATTATAAACAATTCTGATAGATTAAATAAATCAAGTTGTAGCACATAAATCTTAAGAAAATTTATAAGAAATTTAAATTCCTCATCATTAACAACTATGGTCGGTACTCTTATCTACTGAAGATGAAGTAAACTCTGTCAGCTCTCCTTTTAAACATTAACTTGATGGTATTACTGCATCAAAACTTGGCTACAGACAGACTTATCTGGCCAGTAATAAAAATGACCTTCAAGACAGCATTTCCATGGACACATTATTTTTCATGCATGATTGTGCAGTATTTACATTGCAATTCCTTAGACAAAGCAAAAAAAGACAGCATACTATTACTTGCAGATCACTTATGCCATAAGCAGAGTTAAGCGAGAGTGTCGGACAACAGTTTTAAAAAACAATCCTTAAAAACTGGGAATATTCAGCACTAAGGAAAAGGCAAAAGAAGTCAGATTCATTAATTTGAAAGGACACATCAAAAGAGTCGCAGCGCCGAAAGCTATTAAAAAAGCCACACAACAGACCCCTTTCTGGCTGTTAAGAAAGCACAGGACACCCCACAACAGCCTCAGCTGATCTGGGACTACCACAACCCCTGGGACATGACCATGGCTTAGCAGCTGCATGAGAACAGCTTTCAAGTCCCAGGTGGCTTAAGGGCAGTGGGCTGGCTGCACCTGCCTTCTAGAAGTGCCTTTGGTTTGAGCTCAGTCCCTCCAAACTGCGTAAACTGCTCTCCCACTGCAACACTGCAAGCATGGGGCTTCCAGCTGGTTCCCTGGGGCTTCGCTGGAGCTGCCTTCAGGTCAGGCACTTGCTTCTCCATTACGGTCTGGAGAGGTCCTCCTTGCACGCAAGGGTGTACGCTGGTTGGCTGAGCAGGGAGTTGGTAGCCAAAGCCAGGAGCGTGATGAAAGCAGACCTGCTGAAAACACCATTTAAACCCTCTTCATGTCTAAGTCAGCACTTCACCTTTTAAGAAAAAAGGAACTCAGCAATGCAGAAGTTGAAGAGGCAGCTGGGAAAATGCATTTCCTCTTGCTATCTAACTTTCCACAACGCAAACTGGCTACCGCTGGCCATCAGGGCATGTTGCTATCCGCTTTTCTTCCTTGCGCTATACTGAAGTGGGACCTATCCTATACTAATACAGAAGTAAATATAAGCCACTGAGCCACTGCACGAAGGACTGTCTGTCCTAAATTAGTAAAAAGACATTATACCAGCCAACCCTTAAGATGCACTGCAGGACCTGGACCGTGCCAGACAGGTGGAACATGCTCCGGCCCTAGTAGCTCCATACAAACCAGAGAGCAGCACTATCACATCCGTGCAGCACACAGTGCTCACACAGCCAAAGCAGCTTTGTGTGCATCCACTTCTACAGGCTCGGTTGAAAAGATGCAGATTTTATGATGCACAGAAAAAGCTCAAGACGCGTCAATCTAATCACACAAGCAGGTTGAAGAAGCTAAGAGATCCAGTAGACAGTAACATCCAAGACAAGCAATCACAGCATTTATCAAAAGAAAGCCAAGAACTTGAGCATTTGCCACCCTTGTTAGGCAAGACTGACCACTGGGGTGTAGTTTCCCCTGCAGCAGGAACTGAAAGCAGTGTGAGGACGGTGTACTTATTCTACTGGCAGGAAAAAAGTCCTCTGACCAATGCAGGACGTCACTGTTAGAAACCCACCGGCAACTCTAACCTGTCCTTTTTTGCTCCGAGGTGGAAAAACAATCAGGAGCAGGGATGGGTGGAAGGATTTGTTACCACCAGGGAGCAAATGCTATCTCCACCCCCTTTTTAGTCACTTAGTTCACTGATAACCAGCCATTAAGGCCTTGAATGGTACGCAAGCCATCACAGCTGGCTCATGAACATGCAATCTGCTTTGACTCTGTTTCAAACTGTTTTGTACTTAAAGTTAAAAAGTTCTGTTTCCCCTTTATAGCTGCTGCTTTTTTTTTCAGACACTTAAGGATGTTATCATAAAGGAAAGGGTATTACAAGATAAGCTGATCTAGGTCACAGGAAAGAACATTTTTCAGGCTAACCTAAAGTACAAACGATCTGTCTGCAATCAACATATAGACTGCAGCTATCTGTCCTCTAATCTTTGCCATCAGTAAGTCAGGGAACAATTTTAACACAGTAACTGTGCTGCTGAGGTTTCAGGACAGTGGAGTTATGCAATGAAACTTCTTGTACAAGAAAACCATTTCAGATGCACTTAGACCTTTGAGTAAAGGAAGCTCTTGGCTACAATCAACAGTTTACTACAAAAATAAAGCTAAAAAGCTTTCCTCTGACTTGTGAAGTCAGCCAAAAATTGCTCTACAACAGTTGTTTCCCTTACATTTCAGTCTCTTGCAGTATTAGCTCAGTCCCAACAGCATCTTTTCCATCACGTCTTCAGATGATTCTGTCAAAACACTGAAAATAAGCTGTGTGCACTTTGGCAAAGTACCAGGAGGAGTTTGTTTTTTTTTTTTTTTTCAAAGGTCTTTACTAACTACTGAATATCCACCTTGTAACAAACACTCAAACAAGGACACAATATATGTCTAAGTTAATGTGTATAGCAACTTTAAATTAGATACAAAATCCCTTTTATTCAGGGAAGCACGCCAGTTGCGAAACTAAACGAGGCACCTCAGGTTGAAAAAAATTATTAGCGAACTCAAGACAGACACTGAACTACCCTGGATCCCAAAACAACAGCCAAAGGATAGCAATAGGTAGGTCCATTGCATAGCAATGACAGAAGCATTCTATGGTTTGTATAGAGGTGTAGTTTCTCCTCTTCTGCTTGTAACCTCTGTTGTGCCATTTTACAAAGACAAAGGAGCACTACCCACAGCTTAATTTATTTTTTTTTATCGTGACTGAAATGTCAGATATTTTAATGACTGGTTAGCTGACAGCATTGCCTTAGCAACCTTTCAGTAAAACTACAGAGGACAAGTTCTCTGGACGTGCTTTTATTAAGTTATAATATGAGCAATAATTAATTCTTTCAACTCCTTTACAAAAATAACCTTAATGTGACAACAATTAAAATGAAGTGTACTAGAGTATCACTGCTTCAGTGACGAATCCACGCTGTATACTGAAAGCAGGCTTGAGTTTGCTTTGTTTTTAATGTGTAGTTGAGTCACAGTAGAGCTCACCTGGATACGGAGCCTCCTAGGAACAAAACCACAGTGCTCCACGGACGGGTGAGCGCGAAGGGACACAGCAGAGCACAGGCTGGACTACCCTGAATGAAGCTGCCCCACAGCACTGCATGGACAAAGCTCGGCAGCTTTTGTGGTTCCGCTGGCTTTGGGATTTATATAAATTCATTACCATGTCACTAGCATACTGTCTTTAAATATACAAATGATATCAGGCCCAGCATAAATCTGAGCAACAGAAATATATTGACATAAACCTGCTGGAGGAGGCTTGTCTCCAGGTTCCCCTTCGGTCTATGGGAAGAAAGTTAACTTCTGCCCTCAAGCTTCTCTTTGAAAAGAGCTTTCCAAAAGGAGGGACTATTTGCACCACTTGCTAAGGGACTGCTTAGGGCAGATCGTGCCCTTAGGTATCCAAGGACTATTTCAATCCATTTATTAACCATGGTTGGCCCACCCTTGCTCTTGGCCTAGCTGGCAGGGAACCACGCTAATCTCATCTAGGAAGCTGCAGCAGCAGTCTCCTTTTTGGCAAGTCATGTGAGGGCAGAGTGATTTTTAAAAAACGGCCCCCCAAAAAACAAACAAAAAACCCATGCTATAGCTCTCAAATTTTCCATAAATGTGTCCTTAAGTTAAAGAAACATGTATTTTGGACAACCCATTTCTACCTCACTTTGGAGAAACTATGCTTGTGATCTAAATTTCTCCTGTCTCTCTCCTTTCTTCCTCAGACTGAAATCCTACATTCAACAATTCCCACCCAAAACGATTAATTTCACTGCTTTTGGTACCAGTGCAAAATCACCTTTAGCAGTAAATATTCTCAAAAACTCGACAAAGACAGTGACTAAAAATAAACTGTCAAAAAGTCCAGAAGTGTTTTCCATCAATACGCTAGGTCAATATGAGAGATACTGCAGAATGACAACCAAAGGCACAGAAAGCATCTACAGCATGTGCAGAAACTCTTTCTGTCTGATCTGCCTACCGTTAGACATACAGCAAAAAGAGAGCTACACTGTTGCCAAAGAAAAGAAAAAACAGATGTATTGCTTTCACCTGAAATACTGAGTTAAACTGAATAAAAAAGATTCCTTCTAGCAAAAAAAAATTAATTCTTAAAACACAGTGCCCCTTGGAGGGGGGAAAAAAAAGGGGGATGGCAGAGAAGTTCAGCTGTTCTGATTAGGTTAAAGCCACTCTGTTTTCTTCAGCTATAATTCCATGAAGGGAAGTAGGTTCAGGAAAACATTTCCAGGTTTTGCTGTGTTGGAAATGTGCCCTGTCTTATACAGTGGCAGCTGAAGTACACGTGCTAAGAGTTTCTTTAACTTAAGGCTAAAGACCAAATATAGGAAAACTTAAGAAACTTCAGGGTCTAATGTCGTTAAGCACCATGTTTTATTAGAACTCCATTCAATCTTGTGACATGAATAAGTTTATCTCCTTGAGTTGTGAAGTGCCAGAAGAACAAACAATCGTGCAATAATCTCCAGATACAATTATCTCAGGTCACAGCTTAGATCAAAGGAGTAAGTAACTTTTGCAGAAGCTGGAGAAAGGAAGAGTCAACAACAAATACTAAAGAGACTTCCCCAAACTCCACTGATCTTCCGCAGAGTCCTCTAAAAGATCAGACCTACCATCACTCTCACTGAGGAAGGCAGGCATACAAATAGTGTCCTATACTATTCCGATGGTATTCTCTCTATAAAGCTTTGGTTCGAAGCAAGCAAGTCTCAGCTATGGTGGATACCAGAGTCACGGCTCCCAAAGGAACGTTGGTGGCCCTGTTGAACAAAACCCCAGGACTGAAGACAAGGTTACAACTGCTGTCTCAGGAATGAGCTTGCAGCTCTGCCTGACCAGAAAATTGCACAATTGCACCCCCGAAACAGACAAAGGATGGGGCATTCTGTTGGGAGAAGACATCTCAGTAGTAGGGCCAGAGGTACAGTCACCCTTGCAATGGTATCATACTAAATCCCCATTCTTCATACTTCAAGAAAAAACTTCAGAAAAGGTCAAAAGAGCTATGTGTGTATTTGTACTTCAACACAGACTTTGCAGTTTCAGCAAACTGCAAATGAGACAGGTTGGGTGTACAATAAGGCATCTCCTGAGTCACATGTCTCCAAACACACTCCATTTGCCCTGTTCTGATACCGTATCACAACACCTGCGCCCAGTGAGACAGATAATCCTATAGTTTAATGCAACCCAAAATTAAAGCCTGGGCTTTGTTGGCCCATAGACACCACTGCAATAATCATGATTAACAAAAGCAATGATTTATGGTCATTTTGTGCAAAGACTGGGACTGTATGCTGCAAAATATTCACAGTCAAAAGGAGGCAAATAAAGAGTTTTATCTCCCAGCATTTCTGTCAAGGTCTTACTTATATCCATATTGTTTCTTGGGGAGGGATTTATGAAGCTTTGCAGCTCACAGAGGTGTCTAGGAAGACATATGCTGATGACTGAAAGAATATTATACACAGCAGTCTTTAGAAATTACCAGCCCCCATTAGTTGTCCCATTCTCCTTCACACACCCAACTTACTCTACACGTCCTCCATTCAGGTATCTCAAAGCAACTTAAATGGCATTCCACTACATGGAATACTATCTCTATTAGGAAATGGAGGCAGCAGTTGTAAGGGAGTTGCCCAAGTCACTCTCTTGCAGTAAGTGACAAAGCAGGGCAGCTCCCCACCGCAATCCCAGTCCCATTATAGTCACAAAAATGGCAGAGGTCCCACAGGGACTGCATTTCCACCCAGGATAGTCCCAGCCTTTAGCACTGGTAGGCATCACTGCCTCATCACTACATATCAAAGAGTCAGGAAAATGCAAAGAGGCTGGGCAGAGCTGGCTCCACGGGCCAAAGCAGTACAAGCTCAAACCTGACAGTAATTCACTGCACATTAGTTACAGATTTCTAAATCCTAGCAATGTTTTCACTCCCACAGGTGACTTCTGCAAGTGACTGCAGAGCCCACACTTCTCCTAGGCCACTGGGATTCACAGTCAAAAGGAAGCATTCAACAAGTCAGTAAGAGTCTCTCTGAGACACAAAAATTTGTTTGTGGTTCGTTCATTCACTCACCAAAAGTGAAAAAAAATCAGACCTAAATGCATTTTGATTTGTTTGCCTAACGCTGTCTAATTTTTAAGAACAAGTGTTTATTTAATTTGCTTAATCATAGAATAGTTTGGGATGGAAGGGACCTTCAAAGGTCATCTAGCCCAACTTCCCCTGCAAGAAGCAGGGACATCTCCAACCAGATCAGGTTGCTCAGAGCCCTGTCCAACCTGGCCTTGAATGTTTCCAGGGATGGGGCATCCAGCACCTCGCTGGGCAACCTGTTCCAGTGTTCCACCACCCTCGGTGTAAAACATTTTTTCCTTATATCCAGTCTGAATCTACCTCCCTCTATTTTAAAACCATTACCCCTCGTCCTATCACAACAGGCCCTGCTGAAGAGTTTCTCCCCATCTTTCTTATAGATCACCTTTAGGTACTGGAAGGCTGCTATTAAGGTTTCCCTGGAGCCTTCTCTTCTCCAGGCTGAACAGCCCCAACTTTCTCAGCCTGTCCTCACAGGAGAGGTGCTCCAGCCCTCTGATCATCTTCGTGGCCTCCTCTGGACTCACTCCAACAGGTCCATGTCCTTCTTATGCTGGGGGCTCCAGAGCTGGACGCAGTACTCCAGGTGGGGTCTCACCAGAGCAGAGTAGAGGGGCAGAACCACCTCCCTTGACCTCCTGGCCACGCTTTGTTTGATCTAGCCCAGTATGCAGTTGGCTTTCTGGGGGAAATATTCTGTAGTTTTCCCTTCCTGCCCTGCACTAACAGATGTGTATTTATTCTTCTTCCCCACTGGAGCAGAAAGGGCCACGCTGTACCTAACTGACCAGTGCACTGATGCAATACATAGTGGCATGCCAAAACCACCTTTCCCTGCACTGGAACCTGTGCTTCATTCCTGCTGGGCAACTCTGCTTCTTCGGTGCCAAGGTCTCACATAGAGGGATCTCTCCCCTGCTGAGAAGGGCCAGAGAGAGGATTCCACCCGAGATTTGCTCTCCACAGTCCTGCCATTTCTGGGTTTGAAGTTGAGATTATCACGTTTTTGGAAGACGTCACTTTGTGTGCTTAGCACACTCTGCGTAGCACTGATGCTAAGAAGTGTCAGGATCTTTTCAAGATTTTAACCATCTTCAAGCATGTGCAAAGTACCTAACACAATGTAGACTGGGGAGGGTTGGAGGGCTTCTGTAGCATCATTTCCAAAAATGCACTGAAGGCAAAGCAGACTGCTATTCTCAGCAGAACATGCACTTTACTGAGGGCCTGGCATGCATGTAAAAATAAACTTTCTTCTCCCTGTCCTACAGAGCCAACTCGCCAACATTCCAACAACCTTGCTTGCTTTGGAAGCTTTCCAGTCTCATCTTTCTGTATATGCTATCAGATATATATTTTATAAGCTCTTTTTCTCAGTTAGAACACTGCTGTTCTAAGCTTATTCCATTAATACTTCATGTGAAAATAAATTTCTCTGCATTTCAAGAAAACAACAGTTCTGTGGCAACAATTTGTGGGAACTGTTATCATTAGTATTTTACTCTGATTTAAGAGTTAAAAAGGGGGGAAGGACAGATGACACACGCTCAATTCTCCTTCATAGGCTTCATTGAAACCCATGGCTACAAAGTAAAAGACTTGAAATATCTCAATTCCCAGAGAACTGTTGGGGGAAGAAGAAAAAATAAAACAGCAGCCGAGACCATTGCAACTACTACAATCAGCTGTTCCACATCAGAAAACATGTTGTCCACCATATCCCACTGCTATTAAAAAATGTGCAGCTTGAAACAATGACTAATCCCACTTTTATAGCCAACTGACTAGAACATCTTTCAAAGAATAAGAGACCATTAGTTTTCATTCGAACCAAAAATATCCACCGAAAATAGGAAATCTTCACTATTTTAAAATAAAAAAATGTGAGTGAGAGCTCTAGGAAAGCTTGGGCGTGGGAGTGCTTGAAATGGCTTTGAAGTTGCGAGAAATATGAAGGCTCCAAACTTCGTCACACAAAGACTGAACTGGCAATTTGTCAGAAACCAAAGGGCTGCAGCTAATTATTCTGGATTTGCATAGCTTGTGAAACAAAAATAAATGCATGTCCCCATCAGAGGTACTCGTGATGACTTCCACTTCACTGCACATGTTTTCAATCTTACATTCTTCAAACTAAGCCAAACAGATTTTTTTTCCTGCAAAACAAGGTAGATAGAGATGTTCTGTCTCTCCCTTGCCAGCGTAAAACATCATAAGAAACTGGATGCTGTACTGGCTAAAGAACCACCGACAACTTTCAATTCTAAACTTGGCCCTACACTAATCTGGGAGACAGAAGGGTGAAAGTGAACAAAACCAAGCTTTTCTTTAAAAAGATCAGAAACAGCTTCACCTTTTAGAAACTACCCCAGATCCTTTGCTAGATTCTATTATATAAAATAGATTTTTAAAAAAATATGAAATGCCTCATCAGACCGCCACTGCATAACTTTAAAGGTAGCTTTCACCTTGAAACAGTGATGAAATAATTTATTAAAAAATGTTCCAATTTAAGCATTTACTAGCAAGCCGCCCCAATGCCAGTGCAAGAGCTGCTCTGCCTCAGCCTCGTCAGCTACTGCCTGCCCAGGAACTGCCTACAGGTCATGACAGATGGGTTTTGGTCACGTTTGTCACCTGCTCAGAGCGTCTCCATTCTCTCCTGTGGTCACCAGCTCAAGCCCCTCCAGCCGAGCAGGCTGCTGCAAGGCATGGGAAGAGCTGGCAAGAAAGTGGAGGTAACTGCCACAGGAACCACAAGAATGTTACATTCAGAATACTTTAAATACAGCCTTACGATTAAATGCAGTTGAACTGGTGCTGTCTCTCACTGGAAGAAAGCCAGCCAACACCAAGTCTGCTCACCACCTTCAATTGCTCTTCCCTTCGTGCCCCACAGAACAGCACAGGGAAGCCCCAACACGGGGCAGCACGTGGTCCCACACCCCTGCTGAGACAGCTGCAGCTGGAGCTCCTGCGGCGCAGGCTGGCCAACGCAGCGCCAGCGGCACTGGGGCTGGTACAGCAACTGCTTCCCTAGAGGAGCCCGACGCATCCTTCAGTCCTCCCTCCAGCAAAACCGAACAGGAGAGCTTCTTTACCTCATGGGATACAAACAGGTAAGCACCCTAATACTGAGGTGATACCTACCTAAAAAATTAAGCAAATGACCTGCCACAAGGTAGGAGATACAGCACAGTATTCTGTTAACAAGCCCGCACTTAAAAGCCAGGAAGACATTTGTTTTTTTCTTGCAATGTAACACTGATTGTAGCTGCCCCACTGACTTGGATTTAAGTTACAGAAAGCAAATCTAGACCCAAAACACTGCCAGATCTTAAAGATGCTGCTACTTGGAGTTCTGCCACTGCCCACAGGAAAAACAGAAATGAGCTAACCCATTCATGCTTCCAAATGCTTGGGTGCAGGCTCAGATTCATACTGTCTTTGGAAAGCTCATAACCTTCAAAGCTTTTATTTAATTCATCTACTGTACTATCTTTTAAGACAGATAGCTTGATGGATGTTACTCAGTTGTACAACATAATATCACACATTTCAGCTCCTGTGCATCGACTTCACAGTGAATTTTCATAATGTTAGAATTCAAACGGTATTTCTAAAAAAGAAAACCAGTTACTTATCACCACACAAGTTGAGAGGTTCTTTCTTTGTTTTCAATGTGATGCTTGGATAAAGGAGCATGCCTGCTTAGCATCTCACTGCCAGTCCTATTATTTCTCTTTGGAGGATGCACATGTTTCCCCACTCTATAAAAAGAGAGAGCTGGAATCACTCTTTTGACTGGAACTGAAAGTCTTAGACAAGACAAAATATAGAACTTGAACACAAGTCACAGAATGTTAACTGCAGCAGCAGCTCGCTGATAATCTGTACAGTGCAATTAGCCTTAAGAAAGCAAAATAAGAGGATTTAATTGGTCTAGGTAAAGAATAGAGGACCATCCTAATTCCTCACTGCAGGAAGGAACCAGAAGTCACACAGGTGCTTATTTGAAGACTTCGAAGGCTTTCCTTCAGTAGGAGGAAATTCTCTCCTGTTCCTGTGAGGCATCTTTGGAAAAGAATAATCTGATGTCTGTTCACAGAAGTCAGCACATACCAATCCATCATGCTTTGCCATCTGAAAGCTAATAACTGAACCTCACCTTCTGACTCACTACTTATTGCTGAAAAGCACATCTACATTCAGTAGATTTTTGCATTTACATAAAGAAGAAAATAGATAAACAGCGGTGTATTTTTGTGTTTTAGTTACTTGTCTATTGTCAGGTGTAAGAGGTGGTTTCTCCTGAACACGATAGGTTCTTTAGAGGAGGAGAAGGAGAACAAAAAATGCTACTGCTTAACATGGGAAAACAATATTCTCTGTCAAATAAACTTTGTCCAGTAGATCAACACCACGATATCCTCCATCTAGTAAGCAGGGTTAGCAGGATGGATCATGCAAGGTGGCCCAAGCAAAGCCTTCTAGTAATTCTGGATGGAGAAAGAGCCTATTTCTGATACATCCCTCATTGGCTACAAGTACACGCATCAGGATCCATGAAGCAACACATAAGTGATAGGCAAGGGGTGGTCACACACAGCCATCCATTCTGCTCCAGCACAGCAGCAGGCACCAGTGTCTGCCGTATGCCTTTGGGGCACAAATTCCCCATATAGGTTATGTTAGTCTGACATCTCAACTATGCTGTGAAACCTGAGACCACAAAGTACTTTTACACAAAGTCCTGTCTAGTTCTGTCCAAAAGTTTCCCAAAATGCTCTTCCAATAAAGAAATCCTTTCCCATCATTTTGTGTCTATCTGATTACTAGCCATTAAGCTACACAAGCATCAGAAGGCTGCGAGGTAACCAGTGGAAGGACAGCAACTTTCATCCACAAGGTAAAACAGAATTTGCCCTCTGCTCAGCTAATCATCATTGAATCATCATGAATTCTTTCATCATTGAATTCATCTCATACGAGCACCTCGCTGCTTAAATGTACAGCACAGGCGCAAGGCACGTATAACAAACGCAGACATTGCATTGTAATACACTGGGGTATTATTAAAATAATAGTCTACCCTAGGCAGTGACACAAATGTAGGCTAGCTTTCTCCCTGTGCTGCTTGTGAAGGTGTGCTTCACAAATGCCGCTTTGCATTTATAAATCTGGAGATGCTATTATCACAACTGAGGAAAGAAGCTGGTCTTTAGCTCTGAGCAACAGGAGGTACAAGAAGGGAAGATGATGCTGTAGTGGTGAAAGGTTAAACATAGCCAGTAAAGTATATGCCCTTTTTCCTTGTAATATCATGCAGTTCTCAGAAAACCACACATACCTGAAAGACATACTCTCCAGTTTAACTAGCAATGAGAATTTTTAGAAATTTTTTTTTTTGTGATAGTGGATTCTTTAAAATAACATGGCCTGATTTTTCAATTTTTTTTTTTTTTAAAGCACCCTGCTAGTGTTCAGAAGCACCTTTCACATGGACAAGAGTAGCTACCAATGTAGCCACAACTATCAGTGGCTAACACCCCATTTTCCTCCTCTCTCCGCTGTATGCTCTATTGCAGTAGTTTCATCTCTGACACTGAGATAAGAGAAAACAAGTGTGAGGAACACACTGACCACCTTAGAGTGTGAAATGAGCACTAAGTAATCATCAGCAAGAGTGAAACCTAAATACACAAAATAAGCCGGAAGGAAAAAGTATGCTTCCCCTTTGATCTTTTAGGGCTACAGTGCTCTATGCTACAGCTGTCACGGTAACATAATTCCCAAGTTGCCATCATCCTTTAAGTAACATTTTGTGTGAAATATGATCATTCAGACATGGGAAAGAACAAACGTATCCAACTCCTGAACTTATCTGTAGATGTGCTACAACATGAAGGCACTTCAGTATCATTTCTCTGCTCACTGAGTTACAAGAACATTCCTTCTGCCATAGGCCAGCTCCTATCCCTGTGTTTTGGTTTTGTGTAGGGGAGGAGGGAGCTACAGTGGCACCTTCTGCAAGAAGCTGCTAGAAGTTTCCCCTCTGTCTGGTGGACTCGGCCAGGTCCAGGAGGCCAAGCCAGCTGGTAACAGTGACAATGGCTCTGGGATAACATATTTCAGAATAGAAAAATTTTTAAAACCTGAAGAAGCAGAAGCAAGGGCAGAGAGAGTGAGGCCCAAGCTTTGTGGGTGTTGCGGCCCTAACCCTCCGGCCTCCCACCGGGCAGCCGTCTGGACCCAACTCGACCCAGCCCAGCCACAAGAAGTGGAGAGGAGATGTGAAGAGAACCCAAGAGGCATCTGCCTGCCAGCTGTGAAGAATTTCTTGTGAGAGGAACGGCTGTGGATGCAAAGGTCAGTGAAGAAAGAGGAAGAGGAGTAAAGTTGCTCCTGACAAGATTCCCCTGCAGCCTGAGGTGCAGCCCATGGTGGAGCAGGTTGTCCCCCTGCAGCCCATGGAGGTCCACGGAGGAGCAGAGATTCATCTGCAGCCCAGGGAGGACCCCACACCGGGGCAGGCGGATGCCTGAAGGAGGCTGTGGCCTGTGGAGGGCCTGTGCTGGGGCAGCCAGTTGCTGAGAGACTGCACCCCGTGGAGAAGGACCCATGCTGGGGCAGTTTGTGAAGGACTGTGGCCCATGAGAGGGACACCATGCTGGAGCAGGGGAGGAACATGAGGAGTTCTTCCCCTGAGGAGGAAGGAGCAGCAGAAAACAACGTGTGACGAACTGACCATAACCCCCATTCCCTCTTTCCACCCTGTGCCACTCAGAGGCAGAGAAGGAGGTAATTTGAATGAAGTTAAGCACAGGAAGAGGAGAGGTGTGGGGGGTAAGTTGTTTTTGTTCTCTCTTGTTGTCCTGCTTTGGTTTTACTAATAATAGATTGAAATAGTTTTCCCCAAGTCGAGTCTCTTCTGCCCATAACGGTAACTTGAATGATCTCTTCCTGTGCTTATCTCAAACCTTGAGCTTTTTGTTACATTATTTCTCCTCCATTCCCTCAGAGGGTGAGGAGAGCGAGAGAGAGACTGTGTAGCTTGGTCCTGAGCAGGGCTAAACTACAACACAGTGAATGCAATAAACACAGAGTAACATTGCCTAATCAACTACCAGATCTTATTAATTAACAGACACAAGAAAAGCCTAGACAAGACCAGATGGGCACAACACGTGCTTCACAAAAGGGGATCCTCTTTTTCCCAAAACAGTAACCATAGCAGAGAACTGAATAGAAAAGAAAGAAAAATAACTGACCCAAGGTCATGTTGACATCTAAATGACAGCATTTAAAATCAGTACATCTTCTTTATAAGAAAACAGACAGGGAAAAAAATCAAATATAGTTTTTACTCACCTGTACTACTTCTACTCCTCTTTTCCTGGAAAAGAAAAGAAAATAATAAGGAATGGTTAGCGTTGGAAACATGAGGAAAATGTGAAAACAAACACTAATGGATTGCATTCATACTAGAATGCAATCAAGAATCTGCACTAATTAACCTGATTCAAATTCAGGAAAGCACTTGCTCAATTCCATTCCCTGCCTAGGAAACTTCAGCAGCTTCTGAATCACGGCCTCAGAAGTGACCCAAGATGCATACATACCACACAGCTGCACCGCCGGGACTGATGCAGCTGCTAGGTGAGCAGTAGGAAGGGGGTGATGTTAGGGAGGGAGCATCTCCATTTTAGTCACTTCTACTTTGCTCTTCATTTCTCATCCCCCCTCAGAGTATACGAATTGCACCACAGCACGCTCCACGTGCTCGATAGATCTTTGATTTTGATCCAAAGATACACGTATAAACGTCAGGGAGAATGAACACAGCAACTTGCAGCATTTACCCTCTTATTCACAGCTTTGTTCTACCCCCATCATGCTGGCACACAGAACACTTGCCAGAGCCACATACAGTGACTTGCATCAGTTGTTCTCTGCTTGAAACCCTTACCAAGAAAATTCCAAGCCATCCCATGGCGTGTCTTCATCACAAGCACAAAGATACCCAAGCTCCACAGAGTAGCCCTGCAGAGCAAGGAAGGGGACAAAGGAAGGGTACAGGAACAGGCCAGGTCCAGGACAGAGAGACTGCCCTGCAGCTGGAGCACCCTGCCCAGATGCATCATCCCGCTGGAACTCCATCGCAGATACATCACCATAGATGCACTGCTCAAGACAGATGATCCATTCTGGAAGCAGTACCTCAAAACCACAATTATTTAAAACTCCAGCTGGTGACTGGTACTGCACTGTGTCAGGTGGACCTAACTGTTCTGGCCTCAGCAGAGGCAACAACCCCTATATCGTGTAGCCGTGCCTAAAGAAAAGCTAACAAATTACACAAGCAGCCATGCAAACGAACACATACAGATTTAACCCCGTAAAGTGAGTATGCTCCGTTATCCCAGTGCGAGCAAGCATCAAGCTACCGGCTGGGATGGGTCTCTGTGTATGCATCAGCCCCCAGCGCTGTCATTGTCTTTAGGCGGAAAGGGACGCACGCTCAGGTAGGTGACCAGGGAGACACGGCGTACTGTCATACCCTGTTCTGCATGGCGGGCAGTCTGGATGGGGGGACACCAGAGAGTGCAGTGCCCATGGTTTAGACATGTCCTTGGACTTCAGTTCAAAGACTTGTCTGGCTCCTGCACGAGCAGAGTTCAAATACTTGAGGTTTGTCAGAAAGGCCCAAGTCTCCGAACGGTGCTTTGGCCATATGGGGAATAGTTCCAGTGATCCTGAAACACCAAGGATAAGAGACTGGAGAGGCCTACTAATTACACACCAAAATGTTCAGATCTGCAATTGGTAGAGCCAATTTAAGCAGAGCTGTAGAGACGGTCATCTACACTGCTGGTATGAGAACTGAGATTCAGGTACATGCAGTCAGACAACGCTGTCATTGCATTTGACAAGTTATTGAGCAAAACAAACCATTTCTTGAGAGCAGAACTGACTCCCTGGCACAAAGCCCTGCCATCCCTTCTCCACGCCACCAATATATGCAGGCTATTCAAATATGTTACAATCTCTTTCTCACTTTGAAGACATAGGAAATTTAACTTAAAAATCAAAAGCCTCAGAAAGCAGAAGACGGGTTCCCACTAACCTCATATGTGAAAATCAAAGATCCTTTTAGGGGAGGTCACGGAGCAGAACTGCCTAGCTCTGTCCTCAGTGCTTTTCTATGTAAGAGCATCTGTGTTGTCCATAGTTGCAACTGCTGCACACTGCTGAATACATAATAGCTCCTCCAGTTTTCCACCCCATACAGTAAGTCTTTCTTTTGGGAGGCCATTACAAAGCTGCCCAAAGGGACAGGCAATCAATCAGCATCTATGACACAAACTGCTCCCTTCTTCCACTTCAGCAGTCTGGAGTTTCTCTGGCCTAGAAGCAGCATGAACCGCCCAGCCACAACAGAAAGCTCGTCGTTGCTCAGTAAGGAAATAAAAAAGAAAACGAAACCAGGCACCTCTTGCAGAGAATTTCAAAGCCCTCTCGCAGATAACAGTAGCCTGTAAGTGGTGGGTGATTAATATACTGCCATTACAGTGTGGGATGCATTGCTACAGACAGACAACCACCTGAGGCTGCCCAGATGCGTTCCAACTGTATTTTGAGAAGAAAACATAACTCTCAGAGAAAAAGTTAATAGTTGAATTGTTGAAACCATTATTTTCACACAGCTAGGCAAGATAAATAAGAAATATTAGGTAGGGAATACTTTTTTGTAAATTAGGGCAGCAGCCTACTCAGAAGCATTCCAAGTACTGTAAGCTAAAACTTAAAATAACTGAACTAGCTACATTTTTGCTGTGTTTGCCCTGGAGTAAACAGAACAACTCAAAATTGCCATTGAATTACACCAGGCTTCAGACAGGACTGCTCCAGAGCCCGCGGAAGAATAGAGGCTGATGGCAAAGGCTGCATTTCTTGCCATGCCTGCATACACACTGAATAAGCTTTGTTCTACTCTGAAGAAGAAAAATACTTGCAAGCTGGCTGCCAAACCAACTTCAGAAAGAGTCTGTCCAAAGGTTTTCTATAATCCCCCCCAAAATGGACTTTGCAAATTTACTGGGACTTACTGAAACCAATTGTACTGCCCCAGCGGAAGGGAAGAAGCCAGATGAGCACATAAGCAGGGAGAGAAGGGTGCCTGCTCTTCGGCATGATGTCAGAGATGCTTAAAAAGCTAAAGGAAGGAGGAAGCAATTACCAAGGCTGGCTTGTAGCACTGGGTCTTCCCCTTTTTCACAAGGAGGGGAGAGTCCCCTTTGGTTACCTGAATCATGACAACTTTTTATACTTAAGCCCAGGGAACCAAAAAGCATAGAAGTGTGCATATTTTGAGGATTAGTTAATTTGAGAAAAATTCTGAGTGATAAATTGAAAAATGCCAAACAGCATTTACAATTTCAAAAGTAAAAGGCAATCTCTGTATCTGTTTTAATAGCCTAAGAAGTTATCAATGCATGCAGTGAAGTTTATTTCCTCAGACAGGAGAATGTTTCACCTCCAAAATTTGTCATGTAAAAAAGTGGCAAATATTAACAATGTATTGCTTTGATACAAAAAATAAAAAAGCAGTTTCCCGGAAAAGCAACACATTGCCATCAAAGGGAACTGTACAAATATTAATGCACCAGAGGAAAAACCTGCAGCCACCAAGACTTTCCACCACACTGAAATTATCAGACATGGAGGAAGGCACCGGGCAAGCAATACCAAAGCAAAGCATGAAAACCAGCCACTACTGGGTTGCAGATAGCCTGGTTCTCCTCCCAGTACAAAGGCAAGCTCAGCTCATTCGCCTTGTTTTTCCGTCAGCAGAATAACCTGCATTTCTGTTACCAAATATTTGTGAGGATCCTTGCTTTTATTTTTTTTTTTCCATCACTGATGGACTCCACCTTATTGTCTATCAGGGAAGCAATGGAGTGGCAACCCCACAGGGGTGCCTGCTGTCCAGGGGCCCTGGCTTGCAGCCGCAGCCATCAGTGCGCACAGAAGTTAACTGAGGGCATCTGAAACATGGCAAGACTCAGCTGTAACGTGGGGATTTTTTGTGGCTTGTTTTTTTGCACACAGACTATCAAGCGG
Source organism: Tetrax tetrax (assembly GCA_009806455.1). Taxonomy (NCBI): domain Eukaryota; kingdom Metazoa; phylum Chordata; class Aves; order Otidiformes; family Otididae; genus Tetrax; species Tetrax tetrax. Next base: position 542,922 of record WHYT01017884.1, read on the forward strand.
TCAATCAGAGTTAATTTTACCAGCTTATATCCAATTACTCTTACCTTTCAGCCAGCTTTTCCCCTTCAGTAATCAGTATTTTGGGAAGATTTATGACCGAAATGGATCAAAAGTTCACATTTGGGGGAGGGAGCCCTCAATTTTCTGCCTGTAAAGCATCATAGATCCAAACAAGAAGGGAAATAAAGCGCACCTTTATAATCCAGTAGGAACAGATAATGCAGTATGGCAGAGAAAAGGTCTCACCTAAAACTGTAAGTGCTCTTTAGATGGGATGAAAAAATCCGAGACTTTAGGCTGTCACAGAGGACCATTTACATAGGAAAAAAAACCCCACAAAGTAGCCACATTGGTGCATTTCTTCCTCATTTTTATAAAAAAAAGGAATGGTCTGAGCAATAGAAACCTTCATACATCAGACACTACAACACCATAAGCGATTTTCACACCACCACCACATTCACACATGACATTTGGTAGAACCATTTGATCTTCTCCACATCTTCAAAGCATTGTATCAGCCCACTGACAGCTACAAAACTACTTCTTAAGAGTGCCGTATCAGAAAAAAGCACCCTGAAAGGAACTAGAAAATATGAGAGGATCTTGGTAGGGCAGCAGTAGTATCACTCTGGCAGCACTGCAATGCTTCCACATGCCACGGATTCCCACCACAACACACACAAATATTCACCAGCATCTCACAGTAAAGATCCAGCTAGAAACCACTAACCCCTTATCCTGCAAGAGCAACGACAAAGTGAAGTATCCAACATCATGACTTCAGAGGTTCAAGCAGCAGGGAGGAAAAAGCCATGAAAGAAAGAAACCAGACACTGTGAGCAGTAACTAGAGAAAATAAACTGCCTTTAGCTACTAAATATTAAGATGAAGTTTCAGTAATGGTTTAATGAAACGTTACAGGGCTACTAATTTCAGCATTAAAAAAACGGGTATTGCAGAAATAAAATCTGTATATCCCAAGTTATATAAATATATATATATAAAGTCAGTAAATACAAACTCAAAAGGATCTGTTCTTTTTTTAAACTAGGCATTTAAGATAGATCAGTGCTGCTGAGCTCTGCCAGACTCTTTTCTTGGAACTAGTGACCCCAGGTTCTGGGAGCCCACATTCACTGCTTTCCCAGCAGCGACACAAAACCTTTAACCACAGTCTTTTGAGAAAAAAAAATGAAGAGCCGTCAGTAGCGAGAAGGAATGATTAACAGCTGCACAGAAAAATTATTAAAGGCAATAAGTTATTTGTTCTACCAGATATTCAGAAGCATATTTAGCACCTGATGACAACTCTAAGCAATTGGGCAAGGTTCAGCCTTCAGCCATAGGCTTACGCCATCAGACATTATCAGATCCAGTTCCCAACTATGGCAGGCAGCCACACTATGTGATCTCCTTATAAACTTATTAAAAACCATCTTCAAACCAAGTTGTTTTGGCACTGTATCTTCCATTACAAGACATTAATTTCCCAAAGGTCAGAGTCCTTCAAATTTGCAGGCTAAATTGTTCCAGCATCATTCTTTGGCTCCAATAAACCGCTTGCTTCCTTAAGCACTGCAAAGAGCAGGCACGTCTTCTCCGCTCCTAGCTCCCTTTGTCTCCCCATGACCTGGTCACCCCAGTGTTAATATGACCTGCAAAAAGCAAACACGTGACCCATCCCTTTTCAAAAGTCTTTCCAAGGTCACAAGGCCACCAGTGATGACTGAAAGAGACCTGAGAAGAGGCAGCAGAATCATGAAGCAGAAGACAGTATCCCTTCCAGGGACAGATACGGTATTTATCTTTTATATGTATATTAAAAACTCTTACTACAGAAGCTATTAGAGGCTTCTAGAAAGATATGAACATATTTACATTTTAGAAACAAAATGAACAATAACCTCACACTAACAGGTTCATAATCTGAAGGATGCTTAATATTGAATACTTGCTCTCCAGTGCCATGATATGTTCAACTAGCTGTCACACAGAGACAGAAGTTTTCTGCACAAGCTGGTGAAACTTCTTGGTACTAGAGCCATAAAACACTTAAACATTTTATTCTCTGAAATCAAGCTTCTAAAAATTCATGTTTTATATTATTCTTAGCAACTCTCCTCACATATTAATTTAAGCCAGCAGTTACAAATTATTAGTGTCTTATTCTCCTGAATCACAGAATAGGTCACTACTCAGAAAAAAAAAAAAGATTATAAACCCTTCCATTTTCCAATGCCAGTGGAGTCCTAGAAATCAGGTATACAGATTTTCTTCTTCATCAAGGGAATCTTCACGCAACTTGGGCAAGAAGGGCAATCCCCCATTCACTAAGAGGTACGTTAGTTAGCAGATTAGTATTTTGTTTACTTCTGACTTTCCATATATTGCCAAGTTGGAGAAAAAACTACATCCCACTTCTTAACTTCTATTATACTGAAGTAGGAAGGCAAATACTAGTGTCTCCTCAACTCCTCCAGTACTAAATTAGAATGTAAGGCAAATTATACCAAACTGAAATTCAGACTTGCCCTGAAAAGCTGCCTACACTGGAGATGAAAGGAGAACTCGCACTGACTCAATGGATGAAGATGTCATCAGTGTCATTTCTGGATAACGCTGCTACAACTGCTCCAGCCTGAAAGCTAATGGGAAATGGATACTCCCACTTGTCCCCTGCACCAACAGTGGATCCAAGAAGCAGTCAGTATTTTTCCGTTTTCCAGATGACACGAGTCATCACCTTTTTCATTTCAAAGAAGAGAACACCCCATGTGCTCAAAAAGCACAACGCAACGGTAAGCAACTGTGCAACATGACATTAGAAAGAGCTGCCAGAACAATGCCATTTTAAGAAAACTAACAACAAAGTAGGACGGTCAGTCACAGTCAGCCACATGAAGCAAAGAGCAGTAAATGTAAAGAAACACTCAGTGATCCTGCTGGCACTTAACTGGAGGTATTTACTGTCAGGAAATACCCTGAAGCTCCTGTGGCTACAGCTAATACATTTCTTATGTTGAAGTTCCTAAGAGGACTTACAGACAAGAGCACACTCAACTACAAAAGTGCTGCAACCTGAAAGTGCAGGGCTGCAGGTTCAGCTCAGGCTTGAAGTTCCTCCCCTGTGAAGCATGACCACCTTGGGAATGTCACAGCAGGGAGAGCTGGCAGCACACTAATCGTGCAATGACAGACTGATACAGCTTTACATTTATATTGTATGCCAGCTGGATTTTGATGCCCTTCAGTAAGCTTTGTCCAGCGATACGCAGAATTCCTCCTACCTTTGCACTGGTCTTTCTAACTTTATGCTCAGACAGTTCTCAAACCAAACCAGCTAACAGTCATTTCTCTTAGACTGAGATACCATTGCAACTGAACTCAGTTGCAGTACCACTCCTCCCAACTCCAGCTCTAACGATGCTGGCCTCTGAGCAGTATCAACTCTTGACAGACATTTACCACTAAATCCTTGAACTGCATCAGGCAAGATAATCAAGCTTCCTGCCTGTCTGCCTCTTCTCAAAGACCACATCTTTTGCAAGAGGAACTAAAAAATAACAAGTGCTGAAGCAATGCATAGAGAATTGAATCAACGTATACATCTATGCTTCTGCCTAGCCACCTATAAATCAATCTAGAAACTGGAGCCTCACCTAGCTTTAAGTGTTCAGCTCAGGTACCAAGAGCTATTTTATTGCAGCAGACACAGCTTAGCGCAGACTGCAGTGCTCACCTGAGGATGTAGCCAGCTTCTGGGTTTCACAGCCAAACTTTACTTTTCACTCTTGAAATCCCCTAACAGGTTTGTTTAAAGCTATCTCACTGGTACCTTCTTGTGCCGCAGTCAAAGCCAGACTGAACTGTCATCCTGACTGGTAAAGAATAACAGGCAAGAAGGGCAGAGCAGGGGTAACAAGAATCGATCTTTTTGTTCCAGCATAGACAAGGCTATCAAAGTGAGCGGGGAAGAAGTTTGTCCACCCCACATTTGCATCGGAAAGCCAAAAAAATCAGGTTGCTCTCACAGATAAGCAACCTCTTCTAGGAGGAGAGCACCTCTCAGAAATAAAAGATTTAAGCCAGATGCAAGCAAGCTTTGGTTTGTTCTGGAGCTCCCTTTAGGCTCCTGCCTCGCTGTTCATTGTGACCCAACATAAAGTTACTTACTGTTCAATATGTGTTTTAATTTTTAACTTATGTACAACAAGGCTAGTACAACCTGCATACGTAGTTTATAGACAGTTTTCTCTCAGAATTGTAACAACTACCTATGTCCCCTTATTAAAACAGCTACCTCCCACATTTTGATTAATCAAATACATTCAGTGTTTCTGGGGCTTTTATAAGGCAAGATAAGGTTTACATACAGATAGCATATATTTCTTCCCGTCATTTGAACAATACAGAATCATGACATACATTAAGATACCCAGAAAGTTGTTTCATTAATGGTTTTAGACTTAAGCACTATCAATCTGATTTAGGCATCAAATTATTCTTCTCTATTATTGCAGATAAGCAGTCCAAATCACAAATAGTGGTTTACCAGTATTAATGGAAATGGCATATTGTTATCAGCTACCAAGCAAGGTTAAAGAAACAATACAGGCATTTGGGCTGATAATAGAAATCTGGCTATATTTACCCATCTATATATCTCACTATGTCTATCTAGAGAGAGAGGGGGATCTTCAGATTAAATATATTTACACCGTGCCCTACATAGAAGCCTTACCAATACCTCCCTATTCTATTTGGACAGGGAGAATTCAGATTGAAGAAGTGCAACACATCCGGTAAACTGATCTACAACTTGCATAACTCTATTGACAGCAATTGTCTTTTTTTTTAGAAAAGGAAAGGAGAAAAAAAAACAGAAGAGAAAAGATGACTAAAGGTGAACTGGTTTGGTTTCTCAGGGTCACATAATAATCCCGATCCATCTCAGCCTGGAGTAAGCAGACTTTCTGAAAGTGCCTGCAATTGCCCTCTGAGAATCTGATCCCTTCAGGACTTCTCTTAGTTTTAGGTATCTTCTGTTAGTCACTTTTAACAATCTCGGAGCTTGCACACAGCTACCTGACAAAAGAAATATTAAAGCATTAAAAATAATAATTTACTAGAACCATTATCCACAGTTTGTCTTAACTAGACCATAATCCCTCTAGGCAGTGCATGTGTAAAGCATCGCACAACATCGACCCAGAGAACTAACATGGCACTCTGGGGTTCTAACAAAGCAAATCAACTCTGATAGCAAAAAAAATATTCAAAAAACCAGCATGTTGTCTTCAAGTCTCTGGAAGGTTTGCAGAGAGCCTGCAGGTCTCCTACCAAGTTGATGCTCAGCATATTAAGACCACTTTGAGGCATTTGTCGTAGCAGTGTAGAAGATCTGATGAAGAAATTTTGTTGTAATTCTTGAAATCCCAAAAATGAATTAAGAATATCCAGGGGTAATCTCCTTCCTACAAATGACTTTCCAGAAAGGCCATAGGTATGGCAAGCCAACCTAAAAAGCCCTCTGCATCTGCTAGATTCTCACACACTAATTAAAGCTCACAACTGAGTTTCTTAAACAAAATAAAGTAATAAAAAGGTACTTAAAGTAGACTTGTGCGTAGGCTAGAAGTTGCTGCTTCCACAACCCTCCCTCTGCTCCCTCTCCATCACTCTCTTCAGCATACTACAGGTGCTCCACTTACTTTCATAAGTCTTATCTGGATTCCTGCCTTTTACCCAAATAAGAGCACACTAGTGGCTTGCCTTGACGTTCTGAGAAGGAGCTTCAGCTGCTCTCATCTTCAACATAAGGATGCTGCACAAAGATTATCAGTCCAGTATGGCCAGTGAGACAAGGCTCTGCTGAGCCCCAGGCTGGAAGTACAGGTCCTGCAGGTCTCCTGCACACCGTAAGGGAGAACGAACACATACATCCAGTCCGCTAAAACCAAGGGATACAGAGAGAAGAGGATGTCTGCCAAGCCAGCTTTCATCTAGAAATGACTTTTAATTCACTAACCCTGAAACCAAATGCTGTACATCCTCTGCAGCTTTCCAAAACTTTGGCAAACAGCCTTGAATAAACCTTTGGGGAGTTTTTTAGAGGCCAAACACCCACTGAGACACGCATGAGAAATGTGTAATACAGAATTTTTTTTTCACTTCTTGGATCTCTAAAAGAGACTGGGCATTTTTTTGGCAGAAATTAGAGACGTATTTAAGTTCAGCAACTTGCCATGCAAAAATGAGTTTATTCATCTCCAGCCAGACTTCAAGTAAGATATATAGGCGTCTGGGGCTTTTTCCTTCATGCAAAACTTCATTATACAAACAAGAGAAAGTTAATGCAAGAGAGTTAACATGTCTGCTCACTGAAGAAACTTGATTGCAAATTTTTTTCCCCTCCATAAGGGACAGCCCTAATATTTTGGCACTGTATAAGTCAGACACCAAGTCTCCCTCAAGTTTCATTAGCTTTGAGAGCACTTGTGATTTCTTGTCTCCTACACTCACCAAGTGACCACTACCTGCATACCCAAGGAACAAATTTTCCTCTTCATTTATGGAACCAGAGTCAGACTCATAACTGACAACAAGAGTCCACGCTGAGAAGTTACTGTGGCCAGCCATATACACTCACAAATACCAATCCAATGTTTCATCAGCTTAAAAGGACATCCACGGAAAGCATTAGCAGGCAAATTGAGAGATGCTCCTAAAATCTTTTCTTCTCAAACTTTGCATCAGTTCAGGCTCACGTATCTCATCCAGTCAGTTCCTCTGTTTTGTCTGCTCCCTTTGGGATCCATTTCAAGCTTCAGCCTTTAGTTTTGGGCACTTATGAATGCAGCTGTTATTTTAAAAAAGATTGGCTTGTTAAGCACCAAATATAAAGGTGCCTACATCCAGGTTTAGTATCATCCGAAACTGGGTTTCACCTTTATTTTGCTATGCAGCTCCCCCCAAACACTGTATAAACCATGTCAACAGAAAACTGAAAAGCGCTTAGAATCTGAAAAGCACACTTCTGCAGCCTAGTACCCTCTTTGAGAAGAAAAATATGTTCAGCACAAAATACATGGTACATATTAAAGAAAAGGGAACTGGATTGCTTTTCTCCAGTTGAACAGATTAAAATGCCAATACCAATAATGGGAATTTCCTTCCCTTGCAATTGACTCTTCTGCTTGAGTTTACATCAACATAGATCAAAGAAAAATTATTTTACTTTATTTGGAAGCCTCATTAGAGAGGCTTGCAATAAAATGAAAGCTTGGCTTCTGACAAACGATGATCATACTGTTTCAAAATACTCCATTTATTGACATGTGGCCAACTTCCCTGAGAAGCAACAGGATAGAGCATTTGACAGTGCTGCTGTGAATCATCTTGGTGATCTGCACAAATCACACATGATCCTAGAAATCAAATAAAATATCTGCAACACACAATATTTGAGTATGGTCCTCCTCACAAGAAAAAAAGGATCTATTGTTAGATCCTTTAAATTAATAAATTAATTTAATCCTCCAAATTAATAAGCATTTTTAATTATACAGCTTAAAAAATAATATTAATCACTGATGTGAACACTGCAGGGAGGAGAGCAAAAAGAACCCCACACATCTTGGGTAAAAACCTTACCAAAAGGTTCTGGTAAGAGAACAGAGTTTTCCATTGGTCTCACTGGATAGGGCTCCAGTTTAAGAAGCTGGAAATCCAACACATGGGACAAAATTCTGCTGCCAATCTTTTAATATTAAGGAAATGTAGGTCATGAAGATTCATAGAAACGCACCAAAAGATTCGGACAGGGATGGACACCGGACTGTTACTCAGAGGATCAAAGTCAGAAACCACAAACTTGAAGCTGGAGTAGAGATTAAATAGTGAGACAAGAAGTCCCCATCACTCACAATAGTTTCTGCACCTGAAGAGGGCAAAACATTATCTCCAAGAAATCTCCACCCTAGCTGGTGAAAATTCCCTGTCCCGGTGTCCAGATCACTTCAGAGAAGCACATCTATATGTGTGTGTGATACCAATTTATCTATTTTGTCAGGCATTTTATCTGCTTTCTTTATACTGAAGTCCTGAAGTTTGCTGTTAAAGAAAGATTAAAATTCTTCCTGTTTCTTCCAGTCCATAGACTTCTTACTCTAAGCCGTAGTGTATGTATAGGTCTGCCAGAACACCCGTTTTCTTCTTTGCTTCAGTGGATTGTTTACAGTGCAGTAAGAGAAAAAAATAAACTTTTATAAATCATAAAACACAACTACTCTCTGGTTTTGATGCAAGCTGCTAGATAAAATGCACATCCCTCCATAAAGTAACGGGAATGACAAAGGCAGAAGTACTTCAATGTAAATCCTCTTTGCTTACAAGAAATTTAGAGCACCTCCTCTCTCTGAACCAAACTATTTTTTTCTGATCAGTTTGAGCCTTTCCGCAGGCACACCTTTGCCCAAAAGGTCAGCTTCAGAGCTCTGCCTTGGGCCAACACACACAGCATGTGCCTTGCTGTCTCCCACATCCCTGACCTTCCACAGCACATCTTGCTACTAATCTCTCTCACACAGACACGCTGGGGTACACACAGACAGGGTGCTCTAATTAATCCTGCCCTTGGTTTTCAGGGGTGGGGGGTACAGGGGTTGTTTTGGTTTGTTTTTTTGCCTCCCCCCCCGACCCCCAATAACTTATCCTAGACAGCAGCTAGGATACCCTTTGTTTCCATCACTGACTGAGCAAACATGTTTTAAGACTACAACTTTCCCAAATTTGGCCAGGGCACACAGCAGCTGATATACAACCCTCAAAATGCTATTACAATTTCTAACCAGACTCCGTTGTAGCTCACATTCAGACCTGCTGGGAGGTCTGCTACATTGTGTAACTGGAAGAACCAGACGATTTCTTGGGCCTCCTCAGATTTTCTAGAAGCTGCCTCAACAAGCGAAACTGCCCCAGAGCTCTGTTACTCATACCCTCATTCTCCCTCTCAGAAAAAAAGCCTAAGGCCAACAGTTCAGCTGCATCTTTTATATTTGTTTCCCTTTATGGACTTACCTAGATTCTCTGGTACCTGCCCCTCCCCATGACAACATTGGCATGATCACAACACGCTGATGAGTTTATAAGATAACCTAGATTTCTCTTAAAGGGAAAAATAAAAAGCTAAATTTCTATTCTAATCTACCAAATTACCATTGTCCTTATCATTCCTAAGAAGGCGGATGTATGAACAGCTGATCCAGCTCTTGAGTAGGAGTTGGAAAGGCAGACACAAAAGCACAGTAGCAGCTAGTTGTTTTCCTCTGGGTTATTTTTGTCTGGTTCCTCCCTGAAATTCACTCTTCAATCCCAATAATTGGCAGCAACTAATTAGAAGGAAAAATGTAAGCAGTTTATTAAGTGTTTGATTAAATGTTGATTACATGTTTGATTAAACACAACCACAGAATAAATCTCCCTTGGACAAGGGTACTCATTTTCTCTTGCTCACTTCTTTTGTTTGTAGACACATGAGATAAGAAGTGTGGAGATGATGCTATACCACACACTGGGATTTCAAGCCTATAGGTGACAGCACAACAGTAGGCAAGGAGAAGCTGAAGATTCCTCTGCTGTTTCAGGTTGCTTTCCATGTTGCCCATCATTAGACGCACACCGCTAACTCCCCACACTCTCTCTTTAGGGCTTTCACATTTCACTGGGAGGTGTCATACGCAGGATCACCTCAAAGATACTGCCAGAATTACGCCACAGGTTAACTGGAGATACAGCCAGCATAAAGGAAAGGGACTTGTAGAAAGGTTACAACTTTCAAATTGCTGTAAATCTGAAATACGTACAAGGATGTAAAGAATCATTATACATGGAAAAAAAAAATCTGTGCTAAATAACAGCTTCAACTGATGTTGAAAATTCTGGATGACTTAGATCCTTGAGCTACACCTGCTGAGGAAAGTGATTTTTGTTGATCCCATCTGCTGTCACTTAAGAGTTATCAAGTAACAGTTAATGAAAATGACTGAACCATGTAATACTATTAGAATTCTACAGAGATAATTCTACACAGAGAAATGTACATATTTACCTCTCAATCTCTTAGTAAATAAAAATAACATTCATTCAGAATATTTCCAGGAATTCTTGTTTGTGAAGGCATAAGAAAATCCTTGACCAAGTGTCTGCTTTTACATGCCACTAGCATATCTATCTGCAACAGCAGGATTTCTTATCCCAAGAAGTCTTTTTCCCAGGCAGCATGTTTTCACAGCTCTTTGCACATCAGATCCCTGCAGTCAGCTGTGTTTCATAAAGGAGGCGGCTGCTCCACACCCAGCTTTACGTAACCCCCTTGCACGCAGTTGCTCAGCCTCACTGACTTTAGTCTCGCACTGGGTGGGTATTATCTGCCTGCTTGGCCTTGCAGGGTTTCATGCTTGGTCAGCACACAGTCCAAAGTGCCACACTAAGCTGCAAAATACAGCGGCATCACCTTAAGGGCAGAAGCTATTTCAATTTAGCAAACATGTTCCTCTTCAAAATCTTCCCAGTCCTCAGGAACAATATAGTTGTGATGGTTATAAAATGATGATCCAAACCTTGCAAAAGCTGCACTCTAAGAGGCCATAAATTGTCATTATCTTGTTTGGACTACCCCCTTACGTACCAACGAAACACTACATCACCTCTAATTTCGGTTTCCAGATAAAAGTAAAAAACTTACCTGGATCATGATTTTTTTTCAAGATTAATTTGAACATCTACATTTTTTCCTCCACCTGAATTCTAGCATCACCATCCACAACATGTGTAAGAAGTCTTCCTACAGCCTGGCCAGCGTGTCTCCATTCCAGTGCCCCAGGGCGGACACCAGACAAAGACCACCCCAATCCCACAGACAGCTCTCAGACCTGCAAGGATGCAGACCACCCAACACCCTGCACCCCCGCAAGGCACAGCTAACCAACAGCCCAGCAACATCAGCCTAACTGTGCAAGGCCAGCTTTGATTCTGCAGCAGAATCCTCTCTCAAGGCCTGGCTTCAAGATCAGACCACTACTAAAGTGTAAAGTACTGAAGTGTAAATTTTTGAACCAACAAAAAGCACTGGCCTGCATATTGGTCAGACATAACACCTACAGTTCCAATAACTGATTTCAGGTGGAGATTACAACAGTAGCTATGTGTCCCACCATAGACCCTGCTTACAGAGGTGCACTACAGCTTTATTTATATCCTTGTCTTACTTCAGGATATTCAGTTAGAAGTGATGCTGGAAAGATAACACAAACCATTTCTTTCTCCTTAGAAAAATGTTAGTAAGGTCATGACCAAACTTTTATGAAGACTTTCCCTGGTGAAGAATAACCTCTCTACTCACATCCCTAGGGAGAAAAAAAAAAAAAAGCCTACAGACAAACAATTAGGAAAGAAAAATCTAAAACTGCATATCTGGCCATTTAAGGCTGTGAACTGAGAAAGACTGAATAAGTTCTTACGTCAAAACAAAATGAAATTGTAATATTATTACAAGCAGGAAAATTTCTCTTTTTCAAGTATTTACCTGCAAAATATTTCACTGTAACTAAGGCTCTAACCCACAGTCTTGCATCCTACCTAACAATAAACTGCTTACAGGTGCTTCTAAAGATAACCTGCATGCTAAATAGGCCATTAAACTCCTCCTGCCCATACATGAGAGAGAGATCTTACAGAGAACATAATATCAAAGATTAAGTTTATGTCCATTTCTTCCCCACATTCTACAACTGCGTTGGTGCTAGAATTGCTCAAGATGCATTATCTAACATCTCTGTCCACCTACAGCCATGCAGTTCTTGTGCTGTAACTTAATGGCACCAAGCCAAACATCACTGGTCTTGCACCCTTCTAGCAGTGGAAGCAGGCATGGCATGCTTATGCCGTCAAGTAGCAAACACCTACACTGAGGATGAACGTGCTAGGAGAACACGGGCAACAGAAGCTGTGGATGATGCTTGCTATCACAGAGACTTCACAGAGCATTACTGTTTCTTACCTCCTTTCTGGGTTTTGCAGAGGAGCTGCACGAGCTCTTCCTTGAGATGTGAGGTGAGAGTCTGCCAGACAGCTGCAAGGCTAACACCGCGAGTTTCTATCCTAAGTAAGATAACACTGCAACAGAACAGCTTTTACTCAAATAACTTTCACAAGGCAGAACTAAATGTTACATCCTCTGATTTTTGTCATTTCTCATTGTAGTGCCACCCTGCTTTACCTTGGTAACTGTAATCTTTCTCTGTTGTTGATTCCACAACACTAAAAGCAAAACCACTGTAAGTCATTTAATACTTGTACAGAGAGATTAACTGGACTTGTCTGGAAATGAGCCTGGAGTATGTGGCAAACTACTCCTCCCACATGCACACATTAGGACCATATGAACAGTTGTATTCTATCCATCAGCTCCCCCACTTGCTATACGCCTTCTACGTAAACATGCAACAGATGAGAGTTACTTCCCTGTAATTAAGCTACAGAGAAGATTTCTAAGGTGTTCTTGAATGATTAGCTTAGCAGATTTGCCAAGAACTAACACCATGACATAACTGAAGTACTACTCTGAAGCAGTCAAATTGTCCCTCTGGAAGCTCTCCTTTATAGCAGAAGTTTGTATTTGTACCATAAGCTGAGATACAAAGGTGTTTTTAAAGAGCTAAAGTTAGAACTCAATTTTTCACTGTAGAAGTTTCATATGAAATGGGTTTCAAAACTGATAACCACTGAGGATGACACACTGAGTTTCCCATCGATGCCTCAATCAGAACACATCCCAGGGACAGGAGGCTAGGACTATAACCTCTGCCTCTCATGCTGACCCTCAGTATTTCACAGCTGATGCTCTTTATCCTCCCACCCACCTCACTGCCCTCTCACTTAATACTCCCTGGAGCAGTACAGCTTCCACTGCTGCATCCCACAGGCTCAACAGTTATCCTGGCCACTTCTGCATTTCACTCCAAAAGGCTCATTTATCCTACGCCACTTTCGTGTGGAAAGAACTTCTCTTCAGTCCTTCCATTTTTATCCCACAGTACCCACTACCTTCATTTGATGATATTAGAAACTTTGAATGTGACATCTGATCATTCCAGGACCAAAGGACAGCAGGGTGAAGAGTCCTCAGCCTTCCCAGTCCTTGCTTGGGAGAGTACATCAACCATCCCAGCTACTCCCTCACTCCAGTGATACAAGACAAGGTGGCAGCTATAGTCCTGCCCTTTCTGTCCTCTGCAGCAGGGTGGTCTGGGAGGAAAGAGAAAAGCACCTGCTAAGGACCATCATATCTTTCATACCTAAGACAACCAATAGTGAGCTTGTAGCAACAACAATCCTGAATTTCACAGCTTCTGTGCTTATGCTCAAGATGACAGATGGATTAACCATCCTGGGCTAGCACCATCACCAAGTACTCCATTCAGAATGGGAACCACTCCAACAGCCCTTTACCACATGCCTGCCTAATGGGCAGAGCAGTCACAGCTTTGCTTAACGTAATTTCCTCAACACAAGTGGGACCATACAGAAATCCCTCCAAAGGATTTCCAAAGCCAAAAGGCAAAGACTACATTAAAACACGCCTGAGAGCCAATACAGAGAGATCAGAAAGGCAACCGCCAACAGGTCAAGAGCATGGGAAATCGATGGGACACAGTCAATACAAGCATAAAACAAGAACACCTGTAACAAGGATCTCCTGAAACCGTATGCATTACATCAAGGAAAGAAGCCATTACTAGTCCACAAGTAATCCAGTAAATCATGCTAAAAAAAAAAAAAAAAAAAAAAAGTCTTTCTCAAAGCAGGACAATGCAACAACATGAACTTCCTTGACAAGGAGGAGGAAAAGCACCCCAACTTAAGTACATGCATGGCCCTTGCCTTAGATCGAGGAGGGTGCTTACACCAGCTCAGAGCATCACACAGCAGGCAACCTGCTCTGATCACCACATCCATCTTCTTCCTAGATGTGGCTCAGCTGCCCATTTGAAAAGCAACCAGGAAAGGAGGTACAGGGCCTTGTAGTCTAAAAAGCCTCCATTCTGTTTTGGCCTTTTTTCTCTCCTGTGAGTGAGACCGCTCCTTGAAACTTTCACATACACGAGGAGATTCACTGAACACACTATGTTCTACAGACATACTATTTTTGTTCCTCTAGAGGAGACAACTGACATAAGTAGAGCCCACCTTAAAATACTAAGCTTCATCTAAAGCAAATCAACTGCCTCTGTAGTTTTCACTTGGGATTGTTTATAAAGATCACATTCCGCCACTTTCACTGCTAGGATGTGATCTGGCCAGTGGTTCACAGCTTCATCCTCACCTGTAAAGAAAGGCCGAAATACTGCCTGTGCTGCTTGGTGGCGACTTGAAAGAGGTTTCCTGCTCTTCTCAAGCATAATTTCAGAAGACTCATCAAATGATTCTATTTTTCAGAAAATAAACATGCACTCTTAAAATCTCCTAGGAGATTCAGCGCCTCATTCAGAGAGGAAAAAATAGTTTCTTGGTACAATGGTGAACAGCAGCTTCCTTTAGACAAAACTGCTGCAGAGCGTACCTGATCTTTCAATTTTTAAATAAGCGTGACAAAACCAAGCTGCTACCCACTTCTGATACAACCCTCAGCCAACCAATCATTTCAGTCTTTCAGATGTTTATTACAACTAAAATTGCGTATAATAAACACAAAGGAGTAAAGACTTCCTGAAGAGTCAGTCACAGTAAACAACTTGCAGACATGAAAGAAAATTAATCACTTCTGAGAAGCAATTTTTTTCTTTTTTTAGTTCACAGATAGATGAGTTAGTTAAACAGCACCTTTTTAAATAAGCTACTATAAGAAGAATTAAAGACTCCTACTTTTTGAGAGGTTTTTTTCCAAAGTTCCATCTTAGGTAAACTTTTATCATTAAAACCCCCCTCCCATTAGCCTTAGCAAGTTTAGGATCAAGCCCAAATGTATTTGTAGCTTCCAGAGTTTTCATTTTCTTTGTGTGTTTCATCAGGATCTGTGTGCACTCGGAAAATGGCAACTACATACTCTGTCTACAGGGTTACGGGGGCCTTCCTGGAACTCAGGCACTCACACAAGAAGCAGAGAAAAACATAAGCAAGAAAACAATCCTCATCACTATCACTGTCTCTGCTAGACTGGATTGTTCGCACAGCCTCCTGAGCTCCTTCTCTCCTCTGCTTTTCAAACTATAGCTTCATTTTCACCACAAATTAAAATGACCAAGTAAGGAAAGTCAATGCAAGAAGACAAAATCTTGGTTTGGCAAAAGCTGAGTAATTATTTACTCTGTGTACGATAAACTGAAAACATTTACTAGTTAAACAGGTCTGAGAGAGAAGAGTAGTTAAGAGACAGCTAAAATCATTAAAACATGTTGGGGTCCTCAGCAGCTGGGTTCAATGGTATTTCTTTTATAAAAATCATCATTAAGGAGCAGATAAAATTTAACGACTCGAATTTTTGGGTTTGAATCGTGCCTTGGAGTAGAAAGATGTGAATTAAGAGGTGCTGACAAATATTGCAATAAAGAAATAAACACTTCGGGTCCTTTGAGATACAATGATCTATCAGCAATTTGCAGTCAGTTCAGCCACACGACGGCATCGTGACAGGTTTTAAATATTTCTGCATTTGACAGGTGGAAAAAGTATTATATTGGGAAAATCACTGATTTTCTTAAGTTATAATGAAGCCTACTAGTCAGAAGCCAACCCTGTTTTGGCTGCTGGGCCAATGCCTGATTCAAGAGGCTAGTCTCTCTCTTGGATCAGAGAGTATTCCTTGGTTGGGAAACTCCCTGTACAAGCCCCACCCCAGTGAATATGTGGAAGACAGATTTAAACATTTCAATTGTTTGCAGCTCATCTACAACACCTAAGACTTTACCGACATTTCAAAGCTGTCTGGGCAGTGTGCTTCAAAAACCTCTTATAGTCAAACTACACATTTACGGTACAGCAGGAAAGAGCCGCCTCTCAGGTTTTTTGGGACTGGCCATGCAGGAATGCCTCTGAGTTCCCGAGCTAGTATAGGCATCCAATACCGACATCAGACATTCTGAATAAATAATTCAATTTCCTGAAGTGTTGGAGGGGAGGGAAAAAGCCAGGGCGAGAATTTTCAGATTCAAAGACATATAGAAAATAGAAAAAAAAAAAAAGTTAACCTTTTAATAGTTTTTATTTAATCAAAAGGATGTAAAGCTTTACTGAAAGAGAATCTTCATCCTTGTTCTTATAGAAGGCTCCCTCGAATCCAAAGTGGCTGCTGAAAACACTCCCACACAGACATTGCTGTTTTAAAGACCAAAAAATATTTAATCAAAAACATACTCCAGCACAAGCCTTCCTTTACTGTAGTATTATCAGCACTCCTAGGCTGCTCCATTTTGCTTGGATCAGCCCCAAACAAGTGGCAATCTACTTTGATTCAATGGGAGAGGGGACAGGGAGATTTTACATGGACCACATGCATTTTCTAAAAACAAACACTTTGTGTTTCAAGTTTCACTACCAGCAGCAGCAAGTCTGCTAAAAATGTATTCTTGCAGGGAGCTTTCACACCTACATATCAGTCAACATAAGAAAAGGTGGCAGCAGAACTAACAAGTAACAGGAAACTCAAATACTATACTTCATCCTACAAAAACATTTCAAATTAGGCTACCAGATACTTCCGTGGGCCAAACATGCATTCAGAGCACTTTCAATGAAAACATTGTTGCATGTTTTAATTGCTACCTACCATGCTTTTGATTCTTGGCCATCAAACCTTGTTATAAAGCCATTGCATCTTTTAAGGGCCTGCTCTCAGAGGTTATGGTGCAACACAGCAAGAACAAACAAACCAGAAGTCTGCATGTTGACCCCAGGTTTGCCACCAAACTTGTGCCACTGTGAACAAATTCAATTTCCATCCTTGTCTCTCAGGCTTTCCATTAATAAAAAAAAAAAAAAGTCTGAACACCAGGTATAACCAGTTCCCAAGGAATCCAACTACAGAGATTTCCAACAGGTTCAGAGGGAGCTGGATTAGGTCAAGGTCTGCAAACGCACTCAGCTCTCACCAAGGTCAAGAAAACTCAGCACCTTAGCAAGCAGGAGCTTTTCAGAATCTCAGCTTAATTCATATGCAAGGATTACCATTTTAGAAATAAGCACTAGTACAAAGAACTTGACCCCCATCTAACTTGTCTGCAGAACAACAATTTTAGAGATCTTGATCTTACACATCAGGAAACAGCTTTGCCCAAGAAGAAATCTGTGGTAAAGCTGCCTTAGAATAGATGACTTTGTTTCCAAATTCTTTGCACAAGCTATGAACCAAGATTTTAATTAAGGTCTCCTAATTGCAGTTAGTGTAATTTGGGGCAGGGAGGAAACATGCTTTTTCATAGTCCACTGCTAGGAAAGCTGACAAAGAAAGACAGAAAAGTAACTCTAAAAATACACGTTAGCTGTAGTAAATGCTCAGTGTTCTGCGGTGTCAGAAACACGTTTTCCTGTTTGAAGAAAGCTCTCCCATCTGGTTCTATGACCTTTTTCACAATGGCAAACAGGAGAAACTAGGAACAAGGGAAAAATCGGGGAAGGTATTTGTTAACATACAAACAGCCGCCGCACATCAGACTGAAGGTCCAACCTACCCTGCCTCCAGTGCGGCCGTTCTCTCTGCTCTACAGCCAAAGACCCAAAAGAAACATACCAAAATACTGTTTTTCTTTAGTGATCTCTTGCAATTAGAGCTACACTGTTTCACTACTACTGCAACAAAACTAGAAGAAAACCTGCCAAAAAGGAATGGGATTAAGGATTACATTTTAATAGATTATTCAAGACAAATGAGAGATCAAATCACAGCACAAAAACATCGTGCCAACCCCCACCCAAACAATACCTATTGTGAGCCAAGATGCAGCGCTACGCTGATCAGGAAACTGCTTAACACAGTGGCACAAAAATAAGAAAAAAGTTTAACTAGAAAAGTTGGCGATTGGCACAGTACGCATAGAATTGATAGTCTGCTGCAACTGTAGTTCTGTTTATTTAAAACTGGAGTTTATTTTACTTAGACAAAGGGTCACTGGGGAGTTCTCTCTTTTTTCTCTTTTTTATTCAATCACTTCTGGCTTCTTTTAGTATCATTTTGGGCTCCAAATATCAGACTCCTAGTTGACTCAAATGAGCGCTTATATCCCACCAGTCTCTTAGAAACATTCACAACTGAAGCACAGCAGCTGAGCAGCATTAATCAAGTTAAGTCTTCTCTACCCTCTGGAGCCTCCTCAGGGAGATGTGAGCTTACATGCTAAAGATCCATGTTGTTTGACTATGATACCCAGAACTAGCCATAACTTGTTATATACTTTAAGATAAGGATAGGCAAGAAAGGCTTTAAATTACTTTTAGACCAGATAATAGTAAGATTCACTGGTTTTACTGCAAAAAAAAAAAAAAAACAAAACCCAAGTTCTGATCCACAAGAAAGCTCTACCTTTAGATGCAACGCTATTTGAAAACAGGCAATTTGTCACTAACAAGCAACAAAAGTGATGGAGATCCATGCCCCACAGCATACATAAAGAGTAAAGCTACGGTTACATTGCACTAACAAAGGAATCCGAAAGGAAACTAGCTAGAGAGGTCTTGAAACAAAGTTAGCCCCAAACAAAAGCCATTTAAACTTGAGGACATCTATGAACAAAAATTTTTTTTCACTCTACTGAATTCCAAATAAAACAAAATTCAAAGCACAGATTCTCCCAGATGCTGAGAACTGAGGGCCTAAAATAGCATCAGAAAAAGAAAGAAAAAGAAAATTGAACTTCAACTTCCTATCTAGCAGCAAGACTGTACTTACTATTTCTTAAAGCATGCTAAAATTTTGGTTCCATGAAAGCCAGGGAAAGGTCAAAAAATCTAACTCTCTTCAAAATTCACTCCAGCCTGGATAGAGTCCCTGGACTTTGATCTATTCCTTGAGACAGAAGGAAAGGTTACACCAAAATGTCAAAAAGTCAAAATAGAACCCCATCCAGTGCTTGCGCACCTGCAAATAGATCTCTCTTTCTCCTATAGCCCCAGCTCCCACTTGCAGCCCAGGCAACCAGGAACAGGTGTAGCACAAACCATTTTCTCTCCAGAGACTAAACCGGGTTTAAAAGGTGGCAGTTTTGAAAAAGAAAACGTCTACTGAGTGACAAAGTGTGCTGATCAATTTTATCATCACGTATTCTTTGCACAGCACAAGGTGCTCCAACCCAACGTACCGGCCGGCAACAGTACTTCTCCCCTTTTACTCTTATGCTTTCCCCTTTTCTCCCAGATTCAGGGTGTAGATCAGCAACTGCAAGAATAACTTTTTTTTTCACTATCAGCCTTTCATCAAAATAGTAGACTTGCTTAGTTTCTTTTTCCCTTTCCTCCCTCACATACACTTACACACACTTTTTCAGTTCTCTTTCAGTGCTTGAAAACTACCAGATTGACAGCTCCAGTGAATTAAGCTCCCTCTTTGTCAGCAAAACAAGAGCAGCACCACAGGCAACCTCAGAACAAGCTCCCTCTATCCTCCTCTTCCCACCCTTCCAACTAGCCAGCATATCTGAACGCGGAGCTTCGCACACAGCTCTATCGGACCAGGGCGCCTTGTAAAGAGTCTCTGATAACGTGGTTTAGCCAGGGTATCGCACAGGACACTAATGGTAAAGGCACACGTGACAGAAACATCATGAGTCGACACATTATTGGCATGCACCTGTGCCAGACAGCACAGTGACTCTAAAACCATGAGGCTGCTCTGAGTGCATGCAAGTCTGTGCTTAAAGACTGGCAAAGAAAAAAATCTATTTTGGACAACAGTGTGAAAGAACGCTGAGTTGAACTCTTAAAGCCATATTTGAAACTACAGAAAGCAACATTAACTGAAAACCAACAGAAACACCAGAAAAATTACAGACAAGAGATGGGTGCAGATTTTATTTGAAAATGAACTGTACATTTGGTATAGATGCTACAGAGACAGCGCTTCCACTATTATTGCAGTACTAATATTGTACTTCACTTTTGGAGAGTGCTCCTCTGCTATCTTACCACTTACCCTGGTCAGACAGCACATGTGGATCTGGACACTCCTCTCTTGGACTACAAGGGGTTTTTAGGTTCCACAGAACCCTCTGCTGTTGGTTTTAAGACACAGACTAGCAAGCACTAGTCAAGATGAATTTAGAAGATGGCTCTAAACTGTACCCAGCTTTTAGTTCCTCCTCCTTCTTTTGCAAACGTTTTTATTTTTAGCAGGGAAGTCTCCTCTCTTTGGGGAAGAACTTTTGACTTCTGAACTTCTTACAACATCTTGATTGAAATGATTTTTTTAATTGGTCAAGAGCCAGGGTGTTTTAGTAAAATCAACATGTGTACATACACTTAAAAATAAGTAATGCCTATTCCTTTACATGTTTTTTTAAAGAAACAAACAAACACACACACAAAGCTACAACACAGCAGAAGCAACTTTATATTTGCTCACATTTTACAGCAAAACTAGAGAACAGCCAACACGTGCCAGTATATTCCTGCAATGTTAGGAATGAAAGCAAGTTAAAAAATGCATTGAAAGGTTTATGTGGAGCAGATCCATCTGTGGCTACTAATCACAGTACCATGGACACAACTGCTGCCAGTGGAGTCTGTAAATCAGCAACTGACAGAAGGCAAGAGGGTCTGCCAAGGGGAAGGTGAGCACCGTGCCTCGTACTTTCTCTATGCACCCACTACAACCATCGCTCAGATCCTGGCCGGTTGGGTTCAGGTCTGTTCGGCCAGCCTCAGGCTCTTCAGCGGGCCTGCCACCCAAAACACCTCTGCGCAGTTAGGGCCTCTGCTACGAAACAAAACATGCTGATGAACTTGCGCGGGAGTAACCTCACCGTTACCCCGTGCTACTCTCTCACCCTTCAAATGGCAGCAAGGAGAGCCCAGGCTGGCTGCACAGGTACCAGACTCCAGTGACAGCAGGCAGAGATCCTCAGCCTGTACAATCTCCTGAACTGAGTTTTTGTAACACAAAGAAACAGCATGTTCCAGAACAAAGAAGCATCTACACGCAGCTGTATAACACACAGATAGAGCTGAAGAGCAACAGTTAACAGTATTTATATTCATCGCTGCGGTTTGTTTTTTAACTACAAGGAATAACCAAGATTCTCATTGAAACACACATGTTTAAGAAATAACGTAGCCAATTGGGTTTAAATGGTCGCTGCTGGACTCACTAAAACATAATGCATTGCTGAAATAGGCAATGTTTCATAGCCCACCTATACAAATGATGACACTTTCCATCTTTGTAGTGAAACCAGGCTGACAAGATAAGAAATAAGCTTAGTTATTATGCCAGTTCTAGTAACCACTAAGTCATTTCGGAGTGGTAGAGAGAAGGGACCGCAGCACTGTGGCTGCTGATGTGACATGCCACGCCTGCCCCAAGTGGACCTTTATGATATCATTTCCTTCCTTAATCACCCCAGACATCACTTGTTCTATCAGCTATTAACCAGTTGCCCCAACACGCAGATAACTTTATCAAGGTTAGGCAGTGAGAGTCATTACTAAGCGCTGCAACACGCAGTACCAAAGGCCTTATTTCCAAAAAATCCTCTGAACTATTTCCTTCTGCTGAAAGAAAACACATTACACTACTACAGGTACTCATCCATACCTAACACTGTGGGGAAGTTAGAAAGTAGAAAATGTCTCCAGCACTTTAAAAACCACCATTTCAGAAAAAGACAACTCTGTTGCTTTTGGCCAAAACATCCAACTCAAATCAGGCCTCTTAAAGCATAAATTTTTAGCCCATTAGCACTCTTCAAGAGGGGGAGACTCCTTCAATGTGTAGGTACGTTTGTGGTGTGGTCTGACAGGACAAGCACAGGGCTTAAGAATGACGGCCAGGAGCATCCCAGCCCCAGAACTCAAGATACAGTAGTTTGTCTTTTGCTACAGAGATGTTCCATTGAAGTATTTTTCCTCCTTTCGAGCGGCACCATGGAGAATTCAGTTTCATGAGGCAATGCCTCAGGAGCTAGACTGAACATGCAGAACCAATGCATTACAGAGGGAAAGGACTGAAGATGGCTTATTGACAAGGAGGAAGAAAAGCCTGTGGGGAGCGTGATGAAGAGCAAAAATAAGCCTGTTTTTTGAGGAGGAAGGACCAACTTCAAATTCTTCCAAGCAAGCAAGCATGACTCAGCAGTATGCGACAAGACAAAATAAGACACATTATAAATCTTCACTAACTGGCAGCTCAACATGAGCTGAACCTGCTTCCAAGTTCTGGGCCCAGCCACGCCAATTACCTTCCTAAAAGTGCCATTAGATCTAGAAACATTACTTTCTGCACTCTACAGATCAGACCCCTGGGAGGTCTCAGAATAACCTCAATGAGCGCACACCCTCCTGCCTGCACAGGTATAGTCTGACTACAGCAAAGAGCAGAATTCTGCTTTGGTTCCCAATTCACAGGAATTGTTTGTCAGAATTTGTATGAGTGGCAATCACACGCTGGCCAAAACGCACAGCAGTTAGGAGGAAAGAGAACTACAACTAAGGACATTTTACTTGGAACGACAGTACATCCCCCCTCAATGAAATTCAGTCACTTTGAAAGCTTTGCTTAAAGTATGTGGTTGTCCTTCAAATATTCTCTCTCTTTGCAGAGAGAAATCCTACTAACTAGTATTTGTGTAGTATTTGGACAGTATGGAAGTATCAGCAGTTTCTTCCTTGATCATATAAAGGGCGTAACTCCCGAGGAGAGTTAAATTCCATCAGTACAAAACAAACCATCGCTTCAAGGACTGAACGTTGATTTCAAAAATGGGAAAAAGAAGATAACTAGACAAAAGAGGGTTTGTTCCACAGCACTATGGCACAGCTAATAGTTTATCTATTATTATATTTATTTTAGTGTGTTTCACATGCTCTGCTTCCTTGTTTTCTTGGGACACGTTCAAGAATGTCACCTCACCAAAAGGTGTCAACCCTTGAGATGAACAGCACATCACCTGGACAATACCATGAGACAC
Organism: Tetrax tetrax; assembly: GCA_009806455.1. Lineage (NCBI taxonomy): Eukaryota > Metazoa > Chordata > Aves > Otidiformes > Otididae > Tetrax > Tetrax tetrax. Next base: position 566,093 of record WHYT01017884.1, read on the forward strand.
ACTTTCCATCAGTGCTTCCCAGGTACAGTACATTAAGGCAGAGCAAACACTTCTGTCATCTCTGACACCCCTCTCAGGTTAAGCCTACATATTCAAAAAAGCTGCACAGATTTAGACTCTGTGCCTAGACTTCCCAAGTCATGACTCCTGAATTAGTGAAGGGATTTCAAACTACTTAACATACACAAAGAACTGTTTCTCAGGCACCTTCTGCACTATTACAGATCGGACCAAACCAGGGACAGCAAAGAAGTCAACATCTCCGCCCTGAAAGGGGACCGCAGGCCCATGTCATTCCCTGCATGTTTGTCCAAACTAGTCTTACAAGTCTCAAGCAACAAATTCCACTGCCTTCTTAGACAATCCTAGTATCTTTTCCATTTAGTTATCATCCCTGCTTCTCGGCACAACTGGAGCCCACTCCTTTTTGTTCTACCTACAATGGAAATGTGGAATATACTGGGGTTTTCTGGGCAGGGGGTTAGTTTTTTGGTGTGTCACCCCCACCCCCGTGCCCTACAAAAGCTTTTTGCCATGTCCAAAGATCCATCTCCAGCCTCTTCTTCTTTATATTGAATATACTACAATACATCGTATTTTCAAGACCTCTGATCCTTCTCGCTGCTTTCTTTTGGGCACTTTCCAGCTGATCTGCCTTTTCCTTGAAATGCCATGCTCCAAACCAAAGGCAGTAGGTCAGGCTACTGCAGCAGCAGCCTTATCAGTGCTGCGCAGAAGGAGGCACTACTTCATATGCCTTGCAGGCTGTGTTCCAACTTACGTACCCCAAGATGACATTAGCTTTTTTTTTTTTATTAGCAACACTGTCAATTTGCATTCAGCCTGTGAACTGCAAAAGAATGCACATCTTTCTCCGAAGAGCTGTCACCTGACCAAGTTTATTATTGCTCCTTGCTGCATATCAGTTCAAACAGGTTGTGGTACAGGGATGTACCATAAGCAGGATGCAAGCTTCCTGAACCTAAGGTAAACGACTGTGAGATCACAAAGCAGAGTTGCAATGAAAGGGTGATTGTTACTGCCACTTCTGTTGCTGAGTGGCTGCGCTCCGTGTTCGCATGAAATGGTTCTGCAAGCATAATGCAGTAAGGTTTTTGTGAGAAGGATGCCTATCCATAACTGCTCTCAGAGATTAACAAAATGCTCGCATATCCAGAGTTCTTCCGGGAGAAGGAGCAGGAACCCTGAAAAACAGTGAGCTTTTCCTCCAAGAAAGACATGGTTTTTTGCTACTACCTTCAACGCTTTTTCAAGGCTTATATAGTATAGTTTCAAGGCTTATAGTATAGTTTCGACCATTAGGCTGATTGTAAGTGTTAGAGTTGATGTCAAAAGACATTTACCCACCCACCTGGCCCCAGTTACTTCTCATGATACAGTATTTCATATTAACACAAGCAACAATGGGAGCTATTGATCAACACACATACGTTTTATTTTTATGGCTTTTAAGGCTGTAAAAGCTAACCGGCACAAGACAGGCATTTAACAAAAGTAGTATTTAGGTTTTTTGATGGGGAATTGGGGTTAAAGAAAATCCCCCTGGAAAAAAATATGCAATATACTTCATGGCCTGCTATATAAAGAAACAGATGAATTCCATAAGTATTCTTAAATATGTCTTAAAAGTCATGTTTAGGTTCTTGTGCACAGGCCACAGCACACAAGAGACCACAAGTAAAGTTTAGAAGAGAACAAGGGAGCCATATAGATCCACAGCACTGACAACTGTTTACCATTTTATAGTATATTTACTAAACAGAGTAGCTTCTCGTATGTGCTGAAAGAAGGCTTAACTCTCTATTACAGAAAAACAGGCAGAAGTTGAAGAATCAATTTAGCTTTAAGGGAAAAAAACAAACAAACAAAAAACTGAGCAAGTTAAGTCACACAGAAATTTAAACTAGGCATACTAATATTTTGGTAGGAAAAAAAAAATCACTGGTTCCTATGTTCAGCACATCGATCTGGTACCAGCATCAAAATAGCTTCACCGTAACTCAATCAAATGAGAAAAAAAACAAAACAAAACAAATCAAAAACAAAAAAAAAAAAAAAACCTCCAAACCAACCCACCTCAGTGACCTGAGATACCCAAATAGTCTTCAGCACAGGTGACATGCTCTGACAGGAGTTACGTACCCAAAGAAAAGTACATTTCCTTGCATAAAACCAAAATAAAGATCTGCCAAACTGATGCAGGTAGCAACTCAAGAATGTGGTCTCAAGTTTCAGAACAGTCTTCAGCAGTGGGTGGCACCTGGGAATCCAAACCAGATCAAGAAGCCTTTAGCTTCCTGTGTGTCAGTGAATACTATCAGTTTGTTGTGGATGATCTCCCAAGGAGAGAAGATGACAACTCAGCTTGCTCACTAAAAATCAAGACAACTGGGCTTTACTAGAAGGCACTCCCAATTACCTCACTTCCATTTTCTTCTTCAGTGGGCAGAATTTGATTTTCTCAGAATTTCTGTAATTTCCTGAGAACTTTCCTCCCAGATGCTCAACCTGCTTTTGCAAAAAAAAAAAAAAAAAAAACACAGCACAATAAAATCTGACCATAAATAATCTGAACATTAAGACGTACAAGCACAGCTCTTCTGTCTGTCAAACTGCAAGATTTATCATGACACAGATTACATCTCCAGGCAACTCAACAACTCCTTTGCTATTCATCTCTACATGCTATAAAGAGGAAATTCTGACTCATTATGCATATATCTATACAGAAAAGCTACCACATTACCATGCAAACTTATGAGTTACACATGTGAACACTTCTGCCTCAAATAACTGAGACACAGCTTATCACTCAGAATGGGGTGACTTTAAATTATAAACTCTCCAATTAAGTATTTTTCACTTCACCTCATATCACGGTAACTTATTCATGTTGCCATAACCTTACTGTCTTACATCTCCGTGGCTCCCAGAAGAGACTGTATTAATGGATGACACGCAGAACAACGACCAAGGAAATGGAGGCTTTTGTAGAACAAACAGCCATTTGCAAATGGCTGCACCTCACTAATCTGAACTGGTGCCAAACACACACAACTCATTTTCTGAACAGATACATGCATTTTTCCGTACTACCACCACCACTCCTCATAAGGCATGAACAGAAGTAATTTTATTCACCATGTCCAGAGAGATCTGGCAGCATACCTATGCATATTTTACAAGGGTATCCAAGAGTCTCTACCACCGTCTGCAATTCACAGCACAGCTCTGCCTTGTCTGTAATGGAACGGGGCACCTCCATTTCCCAAACCCTGTGTTAGTGCTCACGCACCTGCATGGTGACAGCCATTCCAAGGTCAACGTGACGAGCAGAGGACTGCTTGGCTTGAGAGTCTCTGCCAACTGCACAACCAGTAAACCCAGCTTGAGGCAGACGATGAGACCAAGCAGCTAGAGGAAGGAGAAACTGTTCCTGCAGTGGCAGGGACAATGTGAGAACTACATGCTTACATCATAGGCTCCTAAATTCTCAGTCAGAAATCCCTGGAAACCTCCTCTTAACTTTTTGTAGGCTGTAGACTATTCTCCCAAAGCTCTGAGACTGTCCTTGGTGGAGCTGAATATAAAGGCTCACAGAAAAGCCTACTTGAGATGCACAAACCAGACATTTGCACACTGCAGTCCCGTAAGTGGCCCCAGTCTGGGAACTGCAGCCACAGCATATATGCCAGCATGCAGATAATACAGAGTTCAACACAAAGCATGGTGACCTAGCAGCTTCGCTCAAAAGCACAGGACAACTTGGCAGTAGTAGCTTCTTAAATTGCCTCCTGACTAATAAATTCACTGAGGAGATAAGATGCCTGTACCGAATGCCCCGTTCCACAGAGAAGAGCTCAATCGTACATCACAACTCAAATAGGAATGCTCTCTTATCAGCAAGGTTGAGACAGAGACTGTCTTCTCCTCACTGAAATGTACTGATGCACAGAAAGGAACATAAAAGTCTTACTCCACCAACAGCTTACGTAGAAAGGAGTTGCTGTGTGGAACCAAAAACTGCTGTGGGAAGCAAAGACCAGAACTGAGGATGCACCTCATCCCAGAGGAACACTCCCGCTACAGTCCGTAGCTATCCTGGCACTGAGGAGGGAGCTCACGTTCCTCTCTATACACAGTGGCAGGTTCAGCCAGAGGACTAGAGCGAGCCTGGCACATCTTCAGGTTCAGTCTCCCTTGGGAGACACCAGCTGCAAGCTTGAAACCCAGCTTCCCACTTGCCAGGCAAGTGCTCTGTCCTCCAGGTCGACAGCTTTCAAGGTGCTATGCAGGGACCACGGATCCTCTGCAACGGGGCTGTGAAACCACACTGCCTTCATGCTCACCACACCACTGAGAAGCCTGAAAGAAATGTAGAACCATTAAGGGCTGCAGTTCAATTTGGGAATCACTGGTCTGGGCTATAAATGTGGTGCTGCTTTCATCTCCTTGGGCTACACCTGGAAGGCACACAGCCAAGGCTGTTACGCTCTACAAAGAATACAGCTCAGATAGGACGTACCTAATGTGCCGCAGTGAGGACCAAAAGTGAGGTGAGCCCTTTGATAGACGAAGATTACCTTGTGGATACAAAGCTTAGACAAAAGTCCCGAGACACTGTTTAGGCAGGATCACTGCCGTGCCAGTCGCACGTGTTACCAGAACTTTATGTAATCAAGGGAAAATTTTTAGAAAAAAAGGCAGGTGCCTGTAAGTGCTTCAGTAACAAAACTGGAAAAATTCAGATGCCAAAATTTAACAGGGAAACCTTTTGAAACCCAGCAGCCTAGGTCACACTTTAAAGATGGATACAAACACGAGGAAAGTACTTAAGGTTCCTGACCAGTCTTTGTGGAGCAGAAACCTGAAACCGGGCCTGTCTATGCCCCAGAGCAGCACCTTAACTGCTGCTCACTTGCTCATTTCAGCTATGACAATATTTCAGCTTAGGAGTGCTGCTGGAGACAAAACCTGGAACCACTCTCTTAAGAAAGCAGTTCAGCACTCAAACTATCTCTTGGAGGATAGTTCAAACAGATTTTGAAATGTTTGTCCGTGATCTCTTTGGGACACCAGTGTTTTGCAGTAAAAGTAGCTGCACTAGCAAACTGCAAAAAAATGAAGATTTTTCTCTAACAATACTCCCAATTTAAACCCAGCATGCTTCAGCAGTTCATTAGGAGGCTTCTCTTACTTTCCTGGATTATATAACTGCTTCGTTGCAAACCCATACAAACAAAACTGAACTTTGTAATCATCCAGAAAGTATATCCCTAGGCAACAGGCAAATAAATTCCAAGTAACAGTCACCATAAAGTACGTAGAGTAGACAGACAGACACATCGTCCACTCTAACGCATGAATCACTGTACAGGAATGGGCACACTTGCCTTATTTCCCACTATACACAATATTTCTGGTAAGATATATGTTGAGCTTGGCACCACTTTTTCTACAGCAATAAAAGCTTACAAACACACAAGTAATCAAGTAGATATTACGTATAAAATACTTCAAATCTTTGCCTAAATGAATGCAGCCTCCCACTGGTGTCAATGGAGGTTAATGGGAAGGAAAACAGAGCATTCAAGACATCAGCACAACTTGCTCCGGGATGGAACTGATCTCTAAACTAAACATTTAGCTCTGCTTTTAAAAATATCAAAGCATGACTGAACAGACGTATCTATCCAATGTCCAATGCTACGCAAAGTGAGCTTAGCCCGTACAGAATGAGATAGCCTAATTTTCATCAAGAAATTAGTAAAGTGTAGCAAGAGAGATACTTTGGGGTCACTTTTCACAGCACTGCAAGAACCTGAAACTATTAATAAATTTGTACAGTACACACAGAAATTGTAGATCCATGTTACATAATGCAAGCGTAAGGAATTTCTGAAGTAGAGAAAAATTAAACAAAGAACCCAGTCAAAAAAAAGAATCAAGGACAGTGGAGCGAAGGAAGTCAGTTCTGGAGATTCCCAAACATAAGAATGTACAGCACACAATACCAATAACAAAAAACAAATTAACACAAATTCTGAGATTCCCCTTAGTTTCTGGGCATGAAAATCAGCCTATACCAAACCTCGAGGCCCTAAAAATGACATTTTTCTTATCCTTATTATCAGGTTGAAGTGGATTTTTGAGCGTCACAAAAACTAACCAAAAACCTCTTAGCCAAGGCCAAAGCTTAGCATTATTCATACAGAAGTATTTTGTTCGGAGAATCACACAAAGTTTAAAAAGACATTTAATCACAACCATGGCCTCTTCTATACTTTAAAAAACTCTCGTAAGTTTTGCTGAAGTTTGACAGAGAGGATACAGAATGCCAAGACACAAGCTGATGTAAAAGCTTCTGTCACTTTCTCGAAATAGTTTTCTTCTTCTTCTGCCTCCTTCATCTTTACAGAAAGGAGCAAGTGCTGCCAAAACAGGGACTGGTGTTTTTAGCATGCCACGCTTTAATAAAGTATAGCTGAAGTCTCATCAAATATATTCTGCAAAGTTTGAACAGACTTCACAGAGACCAGTGCCTGGGTTACTTAGAATATTTTCAATTATCAAAATTAATTTAATATACTAGTTATAAACTTACTATCAGAATGAAATAAATAAGACAAAGCACTTACTCGATATCGGAAGCTGTAATGCATGTGTCACAAGACTTTGGACCCACATGGAGTTTACATTTCCAATTAAATAATAAAATTGTGTAATGTACTGCATATATTATCCTCTTAGCTATTAAGATAAAGTCTAATTACAGCTTATCGAACTAACCTTTACCTCCAGGAATGTGGAAGACACATCGAGTTATGCTACCTTCAGATATCTCATTCATGTTTCAGGTGAATACAAACTCACTCGGGGGTTTATATATCCTACTTTTATGTGTTTTCACATGACATGAAGGAAAGTTATTCCCAGTTGTTTGGCTCTTCCCGTTAACAACTCGGCTTCAGCTCCAAATCTTTGCAAGGTCCGCAGAGAGCCCAAACGAGACTATTTCAGCGGGAACAGCAGAGACCGCTCGGGAAGTGCCAGAGCGGCAGAAGTTTACCCGGGCAACAAAACCAGGGCTGTGCCGGGCCCTCACACACGCACACGCTGCCCGCGCTCCCCGGGAGCGGGCGGCAGGAGACCCCAGCCCCGGCCCGCGGGCAGGGAGCGGGGCGCCCGGGGGGCACCGGCCAGCCCTGCCTCCCCCCAGTGCCGGCGGACAGAGCCGGCTGCGGGGAATAACGCATCGCGCACAGAACTCCCGAGGGCCGGCGCAGGCCACAGCCGAGCTCGGATCGGATCGGCCCGGTCCCGGTCCCGGCCCCCAGCCCCATCCCGGGGCCGCCGCGCCCCTCCGCCGCCTCCCGCCCAACCGCCTCGACGGCCGCCCCGGCGCTCTCCGCGGCGCGGCGAGGGCCGCCTCCTTACCGGCACAGCTCGGCGAAGGCCTGGAAATTCAGCTTCCTCATCTTCTTCTCGCTCAGCCAGTAGCCCACCCGCTTCCCCTTCAGGAAGGTCTGCATGGTGCCGGCCCGGAGAGGCGGCCGCCGCGCCAGGAGAGGGATCGCCCCGGGGCGGCGGAGGCTGCCCGGTTACCCCTCGCCCTCGGCGCCTGCGAAGCAACGGCTGCGCGAAAAGAAGAGAAACAAAAACCAGTCGGTTTCCCCGCGGAAAACGCCGGCGCTACCCCACGCCCGCCCTGCGCCGCTGAACCGAGCCAGGCGCAGCCTCCGCCGCCGGCGGCGAGCAGCCCCCGGCAGGCCTCGCCCCGCACCGGCAGGCAGCTCGCCGAGGCGGGCAAAGAAGGTGCCGCCGCCGGCGGGGAAGCCGTTGCCCCCGCCAACCCGCCCGCTGCCAGCCGAGCAGGCACGCCGCTGCTGCCCGCTCAGCGGCACCCGCCGCCCCGCTCCCGGGCCACCGCCGCCCGCACGGACCCCGCCGCCGGCTCGCCTCCGCGCCTGCCCGCCGCCGCTGCTGCTGCTGCTGCTGGTGCGCGGCCGCGGTGGTGCTGCAGCCGCTCAGCTCCCCATTTGCCCGCTATTCGCAACCGCCTCCACTTCCTCCTCCTCCTCC
>WHYT01017884.1:574215-590322 GCA_009806455.1 Tetrax tetrax
TTTTTTTTTTTTTTTTTTTTTTTTTTTGCAGGAGAAGGCAGGCAATTGCCAGCATCAGCTGGCATTCTGACTTTTGGGTTGTGCATTCCTAAAAACCACGGCAGCTGTTCTGTGCTTCATTTCAGAGTCAGAATATTTCAGTCTGAACTACTGCGGTATCTCACAGCACAAGTATAATTTTCCCATCTTTGTTTCTCCCTTCATCTGAAATTAGTATCATCCAGCCTGGATGTTTGTCTCTTTGGGAATGGAAAGCATAGCTTTTATAATAATTACATCTTTCACAGAGGGGTTGGCGGTACCTGCAATCCTGAACTGCGATGCAGATGATGCTCCTACGACGATGCTTTCTCTGAACCAGCCTTGCAGCCCTGTACAGCTGAAACTGCTCCGCGAGTTCTGCTGACTCACTGTGCCACAACAAATGCAGTTTAATAACTTCAGCAGAGTGGCAGAAGTGGAAAAGTGGTAAAAGCATCCATTCAAAGGAAAGAAGGGGGAAAGCGTTACGAAATATGAAAGGGGTCCTTGGCCTAGGGAGTAGGTAGAGGCCACGTTACATTCCTGCCGTTACTTACATTAGCAGTGAAGTCATCCTAAACTGGGTCTGTATTAGAAAGTAGTCAGGGAGTGGAATCACCTGCAAACAGCTCATACCAATATATTTTTTTAAATACACATAACAGTACTTTTTCTCCATTTGTGGTAGCTTTGATGAATACATATATTTATGTTTCCCCTTCATCCTAAATTATTTGCCATTGGTATGTTATAACCTTTATTTTTCAGAGCACTTTTTATCTTAATCATATTTGTACATTTTTGCACAGTTCATTAATGTAATTAGAACTAGTAAATGTATTTTCATAGCATGATTTCTGCTGCAGAATGTTTCACTGATATTTAAATATTTCAGGGAAGCATGGTAACTTCAGGAAATTTTGTTACAAATACAAGACTATCAAACATTACAAAATAAAGTAAGAATCCTGAAACAATTTGAGCTTCCTAAAGTGTTTAATTTCACTAATATAAGTGCTGCATTCAGCTATCATTTAACTGGACTTTATTTTAGACTGTTTATTAAAAACTGCATCAGTAGATTAAGCTCACAATTTATATTTGTATCAGAATGGAATATAAATGTATTGGAACGTAATATTATTGAAGCCATCTTCCTACATTCTTCCTGAATGTTTTTTCTTTAAGAAATGTCAGTTTCAGACCAATCCAAAACACTGTTTGCAGACACAGAAAGATTTATGAACTTCATTCCAGATATGGGAGAGCAGGTTTTCAGAGGTATTGAACATTCTTGGCTCCTGTGGAAATGAAGCACAGGAGCTACAAAGGAGGAATTTGCTTTGCTCCAGTATGGGAAACCTTGAATGAAATGTTATCAGAGACCACATTCAATCTTAGGAAGGAGAAAGCTGGTAAATTTCTTCATTTTAAACTGCCTTTTTGAATCTCAACCCTTGAACAATTTCAGATGTGGGAAATATATTTCATCTGGTGCGCCACTGTACTGCATTTTGCTGCGCATTGCTGCTGAATAAATTACAAACCTCCGCTTATGCTGCAGAGCCAGTTCAGGCAATGCCAAACCCGTGACCAAACGAAGCCCCAGGGTAATGTTTACCCAATTCCTGATCAGGAGCAAGTTGACTCTACCTGTGACTCTCTGTGGCCCAGTGCTATAAGCTGCAACTCATGAGCTGCTTCATGCTAATTAAAAGGGTGAGGGTTGATTAAGATCTTGAGCCCTCTGGCAATCAGAACTATCTTTCCCTTCATCTTAGCTTCAGCTACAGGTCAAAGCAGGTTTCCCTTGTTTAGCTGGAACCTCTCACACCATGTCTTCTAGCCCTTTCAACGAGTACAGGGGCTCAGAGGAGGCTGGTCACTTGCAATGTGGCACAAGTTAGTGAAATTCCATGGGAGTTCATTTTAGAATAAGATGAGGCATCTCCATTCACTTAATCAGTTATTGAAGTATATTTTCTCAACGAATGATTAAGGGCAATTTTCTCAGCAGCTGGCAAAAGTCATTATAGGATCTTTTGCAATGAGTGGAAAGAAGAAGACGAAGTGATGTTTCACTTTAAGCTTATTACATTTTTTTTTTATTTTTTTATTATAACAGGATAGATGTTACTCTGCTCAGGAGGAAGGGCTGAGCCTTCCATATCAGGACATGCCCTGCCTTTCTCCAGTTAGTCAAACCACCAACTCAGATGACATGCTAACATGGCACTGCTGGAATGAGGCTGTAGGCAGGAGGGAGCATGAAAAACCCCTGCATGTGCCGCACTGCAGCTGCTTCTTGGCTTTGAGAGACTCAAAGAAGAGTCCTGGTGCTGCACAGCATCTGAGACTGGTCATCATCACCCGTGAGGCAGCTAGAGAGAAGTGCATGAGAAGCATGGTGGGCTACCATTTCCTCGGGTCTCTGCTGTATCTACAACTGATTCATTACCACAAGATTAATAAAAAGGTGAGATACAACTTCTTTTCACAGTGGTTCACTAGAGGATGCATGTGAGTGAAGCCAAACTTCTCCAGTTTAGGGTTGTTTTTTTGCCTAACTTCTAGGGAAAACATATTATAATCTCAGCTATTGTCTGGAAACTTCTCTGAATGTACTCTGGATCAGCAGCTTTTAAATGATAAACCAGTGAAAGTTAGTACGCAGGGATGAAAGCTCATTTCTGATTTCTGTGTTCAACATCACAAAGGCTAAATCCAGGCGAGGGACACACATCAGCCAGCCACTGCAGGGTTCCCGTAGTGGCTCATGGGAGGCGAGGCCTCTCTAGTGGCTGATTCCGCCCAACCCCATTTCTCTGAATGAGCCATTGCCTGTGGAGACTGCACAGGAGGATTGCCTCACTAGCTGGAAATCAAACTGTCATTTTACAGTCAACTACATCAGGTATAGCTGTTTAGAAAAACAGCCCCCCCCCCCAAAACTGCCACTCGTTCTCACCTTCAGCCATGCCCTCCTTTACAACAGCCCAGGTGCTCATGTGCCTGGGTGTGAACGGGATCGGGGCGCTAGGAACTGATCTTGGCTAAAACAAACTCAAAAGCTGACAACAGTAAATTAGTCTTAATCGAAACCAACTCCCCGGTCTGGATTACCATCCTTCTTCCTACCTGTTTATAGTGGCACAAGGCAGTGAAGAGGCTAAAGGAGGAGGCCAGGCAGAGAAAGCACTGAGCTGCCTCTTTTGGAGGCAATCCCATTTCACGGCAGCAGCAGAGGACGGTGAAAGCACGGTATACACCCGTGTGACTGCTCCCTTACTCACCCAACAACCTAAGCAGTTTATACTGCAGTATTTTGATTTTATAAAGAAAAGGATTAGTAAGGACTGGCAGAGACTCATCAGTATTTCTGAGATCTTGTAGAAAGCAGAAGAAGGAATTCAGCCAGAAGGGCTCAAAAACCTTCCAAAGAGGGTAACAGTGATGTCTGGCAGGTGACCAGATTTGTGTGGGCCAGTGCAGTGCCTTTCAGGGATTCCTGAGCTAACTCTCACCAGCCCCAGCGGAGCGCTGCTTGGGTTGCTACCTGTTACACTGCTAGCACAGCAAGCTCTTATGCTCCAGTCATAAAAACTGGGTAACTATGGGGTTTTTTGAAACCGCAAGGAAACCACCATTATGAGAAGGTATATCTTACTTTATGTACAGCTCAAAAGTTTGGCTGTGCTGATCTCTGATGAATGTACATGCTGCAGGAAAGCAACAAAAGGTCTGGCTGCCAAGTCTGTTTGCTTGGCTTGCAGCACTTTGGTTGCAGACTCTGTATGAGCTCATAAGCTAAGGAAAGCATATCATCAGCGAACAAAGAATTTAAAACCACAAAAAACATGTGGCCAAGATGCAAAATATGAAGTCCTGTGCCAGTACAATTATCTCAGTAGGAGCAGATATTTTAAACCGAATTACGTTTGTTAGTCAAATCCCAAGTGTGGATACAGACTGTGCTGCTATGCATTGCTGTAGCTCTTTTGCCTTCTATTATGGGAATAAGCAACAGGGAAATAATGCTCATGTGAACTCTTTCATTACAGACACACGGAGACATTAACTTACCTGATTGCTTCAGCATAGTTAAAATTATTCAGACTATGTGTGTGAGTCCTGAAACACTGTTCTCTGAAGAATTTGAGTGACCTGACAGTGCATTAGCTTTTAATTGAGACTGAGAGAAGAATTACGCAGCTTTTTTTTTTAATCAGGTAGTTTTAAACACCTACGACAATTCTGAGAGCATGCTTCCAGCAAAATGAGCCATCTTTCCACAAAAAAAAATCAATCATATTGCTAGAATTTATTATTTTTTAAAACAATATAATAGGTTTTAAAACTATGAATGTAAGTAAGACTGATGTGGACATATAACTCTATGTATAAAATGACCTGGACATATGATTCCTAGCACTATTATCCCATATTTTGCTGGCTTACATCTTGTCTTTGCCTCTTGTTCATCTTGGAACACGTTGTTTCAGATGACCTAAAGCATATGTCCTCATTCCAGTGGTCCTCCACTTCCATGAGTTGTTTGTGGCTACAGTTGAACCTTTTAAACTGCTAAAACTGACAAAAGAGGAAAGATAAAAGTCCAATGTGGCCTGCACTGCCACACCATCACTTGCACTTTCTTCTCATGCTCATGCCTCCAAAGATTGAGGACCCTTTTCCTGTTTTGTTTAAATGCTTCCTTAGAGTTCACTACAAGTTCATAGGCCACAAGTCTCAGAAAACTATTGTGCTTTCTGATTCTGTATGGTCACATCAGAAGATACTGGCTTTTTTTTTTTTTGCTGTCAGGGAAGGGTAGCAATTTTAATCTTTTCAGAAGCTACCACAATGTGTAGACTTAGAAGTGCAAAAAAAAGAATAGATGCAGAACAGAATTTCCAAAGCTTATGCCAGCACTATTCCAAAGCCAACTAACTGTAGCACATAAAAAAAAAAAAACCCAAAACCAATCCATCTGATAGTATCTCCAGCATGTGAGCATGTTGTAGGACAGACCTGCAACACACTTACAAAGCAAACTCATACTTCATCAGCAAGGTTTAGAAATGTTTTTTGAAACAGCCCCAATTGTACACAAAAGGAGATTCCTCTGGACAGATGAAAGTTCTTTAGGACAGCCACAGGATCCTTTAGGATAGTTCTTTAGGACAGTTCATTAGATAGTTAGGATAAATAGCTGTGGCTATCCTGAAGTTCCCTAAAGGTGCTATGGGGAGATAATCTAGAGACACAATTGGGAAAGCCCTGCTGTGAGTTAGGTGCTGTTCTTTTTGTGCTGGCAAACCTTTCATACTTAGGAATCAGTGGTGCACTGACTTGACTCCTGACCGTACTGGAGGCAGGAATAGTACCTGTCTTGCTCCCCTTCCTTGGCTTTTTCCCACTCAGAGTGCATTTTGAAACATTATCCAATCTCAATACTCAATGACCAGAAGAGGCTTTTTTTTTCCTTCTAGCTAAAATACTAATCACATATCCAAAGATTTAAGTATGCATATAGGTCTCCTCCACATTACTAACATTCTCTGTCCTGTAACATCCCATTTCTAGCGCCTACTACGTGCAACCCTTCTGAAGGAAGAGGAAGGTCATGTAGAAAAAAAATGAAAATTCAGGAGACAAGTTAGTTACAGAAAACAGGATATTATCAGCTCTAGCATAAAAAGGAAAATAAAAACACTGCAAAAAGCTAGAATAATCAGCTGAGCCACAATTTCATTATAGCTCTAAGCTTTTACTAGATGCTCAGGCTTGTTAAGTTAGATATATAGCCCATTTAAGATCACAAACTTTCAGACATTTTAAATTGCCTAGATCCTGTAAGACACTTGCAGTTGCATGGATGATAAATTCCATTAATAATTGTTTGTTGTACCACCATGCTATTAAACTTATTATCTCACATACTCAGTGCCTCAGTAAATAAAACCTAGGCAACGAGAACATCAGCATGTGGGACATGTTATAATGCCATAGCATAATTATGGAGCTACCTGGACAGGAGGTGCTTCCCAGTAATTCTTCTGACAGCTCAAGGGACGCTTCCCCAGACAGGCTCACTGCAAGTATTCCTAGTGGTTCTGAGTAGGCCACTTCTGAGCCTCATTTTAATACACCTTGTATACAAGAGCAGTCTTTAGAGTTGAACATATAATTGCCATGCTGCTCTTGGGGATTTTCCCTTCTGTCGGAGCTTCCTGGGGGGCAAAAAAAAAGAGACAAAAAAAAGGACTGTTAGCGAAGCCTTCTTGCCTCATGCCTCAGTTTTCTGGTGTGACCTCTGAAGAAAGCTTTTTTCATGGATGGAAAGTTTGTAAGAACCTGTGCCTACGAAGATTCCCACTGTCTCGTAAGGGGTCAGCTCACATTGCACCTTTTCCCTCCATTGCGACACAATTTCCATTACCTAACTACTATATCATTTCTATGTAATTTTTTTTTTTTTTAATTCTGCAAGAAATCCAGGTACATACACACTCACTCTTTTATTAATTTATTTGGGAAAACAATCTAAACAATCAGATGGGGGGCAGGTTAGAAGAATGCCTTTCTTTAACCCTCAGCACTCTGTGTAGTGGTTATTTCTGCACCACGCCTATGAAGCGGGATTCTTGCCCGCATGGAGGCCTGACAGGAGAAAGCAGAGTGGGAGAGAAACACCCTACCACAGAGGAAAGAACTCATGCAGCCATTTAGACAGAGGAAGCCTCAGGATGTGCCAAGGAGCTGCCGTAAAAGTGTTTCAACCACCAGGCAAAGAAGAGGCCTTGTGGCAAAGGGTACCAGACATGGTGCCGGGGCAGACAGGTCTCCAAAGAGCAAAGCTGCTTTGTGTTCGCGCTCAATGTCCTAGCGAAAGCCTGCCTTGTACTGTCTTTTGGTATTGTCAGATCAATAATGGCTTGGTATTGCTTGAAAGTTGTGCTCTGGAGAAGAAATTTAGTTGGGCACAATACTCCCTAAGAACATAATAATCCTAATAATATAAATACATAAATAAATATGCCTTTTATGTCATGAACTTATTTAAATTATTGTTGTTCAGTGGGTAACATAGCTACCTGCCCCACAATCCTGCTCTGCAACCCTGGATCCCCGATGAACAGGAAACTTTAGTACAGGCAGGCATCTTGTCTGTCGAAACAGTCAAAATAACTTGAAAGTCTTTCCTGGCTCTGTTCCCTAGCCTTCACTAAAATGTTTTCCTTTATTTTCATAAATAAAGTGCAAAGCACAGCAACATTTCTAACGCACGGTAGATCTTCCTCAGAAACCTCCACCCTTGTTATCATACCTCCACCATTTCTTTAATCTCACAAACACATATTCTGGAGTCATTTTACAGCTACCTGGACTAAAGAGTTCTCTCTAGGAAGTGGTTTCATAAGCCAGTGACACAGAAGTTAGCCCAGATGTCTTGAGGGTAAAATTAATAGTGGTTTCAGGTGAAATTCTGGCTACTTTGCAACAAAGCAAGAAGCTGTCAGAGAAATTGACCACAATTTGTAGGACAGTTACTCAGAACACTAGGCATGTATTGCAAACAAGCTCTGCACTGAGTAGAGGCATTGTTTTGTAAGGGAGGTACTATACGTCCTATTCCACAAAGCAGTGTAGAAACACACTCAGTGAGCCATTAATTGAGGCTAGATAATTTTTCATGTGGAGAAGTGTTACTTTGCACTCAAACTAGTCCCATATCAGCATATTTCTTTACTTTCCAAGTAACTTCATATTGTCATGATAATGTTTACATTCTGTTGGTGAAAGGCAAACACAACATTTGCAGACATACTGCCTCTGTAAGAATGCCAACAAATGTGGCAATAAGTGTGCTAAGATGGAGACATTTAAATATTCACCTTTATGGTGAATATTTAATATATAAAGTTCCTTTATGGAACTTTATGGTGAATTCATTTCACATAGGTGTGATAAGAGCAGCAGCTTACAAACTCTGCACAGTAAGGAACAAATGTAATATATTTTGTTTTAAAGATTTGCAAACACTGCTTAATGTGCTTTTGTTAAATGAAATGCAAATATTCACTTACTAATAAATTAATTAAATTCTCCCTTTGAGAATAACCATCAACTGCTGGTAACATCTCCATTCAAATGCCTGAGTCATTCTGGGTCTCTGTGCCGATTTCTGCTACAGGCCTCTACCATGGGCTTCAGATAAAGTCAAATTAAGGTAAAAGGCTAAGTGAGTACTCAAAAGCTTCACAACTACAGTGAACTGAATTTTATCTTCCACTAAAGCCTGTAACAACAGGAGCCCTCCATACAGAAGAGAATGATGATTTACTTCCAGTCGATGAAATTTATATGAAAGCCTCCCGCAGGTGCTGGCCTTTACGGCTGACCTGAGAACTCTCAGTGTGCACCTGAGTGAGTAAGGAGGTGCTCTCCAGGGCCGGGGCTAGGATTAACCGACGGGAACTTCTGTCATTCGGCGTACCTCTGACATTGGCATTGCCTCAGACAAGTCTCTTACTCATCCAGGCTTAGATTTTCTTTCTAAGAAATAGATACCTTCTGTATCAGGCAGGCAGCTCAAGAGGCAACTGAAATGTGGAGTTTATTACTAGGAGAGCATAAGCTATCAGTTCTGGTTAGACTAAATAAATACCATCAATAAAAGGGACTGTGTGACATTTTGAGATACCAGTCACTCTCAAGTGCCCAACACAATCCTTTCTATTATTTACATGCAAAACCTAAATTGTGGGATTCAAGAATAAGCAAAGAATATGTAGAACAGGTCTGAAAATAAAACCACATAAGATTATGGTTGAGAGAGTGCAAAATCGTCAAGTCATAAAATGTTGCGAAGTGGCTAAATGCTAGGTGATTGAAGTATTCTAGAGAATGAGAAATAATAAAGCTTTTAAGAAAAGAATGAATTTAAGTTATAGAAAAAGGAATATACTGATAATTCTGTAGCAAAGTAGGAGTTCTGGTTTTTTTTATAATGTATGCCAAAATGTCTGTGACTAAGAACCTATCAACCGTCACATTACGTGGATGGATGTCGTACACGTATGCCTCTTGCAGTGCATTTTAGAAAGTGGTAAGTATATGCTAATTCCTAAACTCTATAACAGGACACAGGGAAGAGGATCCTAAAAGAAGACAGACACACATGTACACAAACACTTTTTTTGGTCTTAAATGAAAGCTTAAAATCAGCACATCTCAAACAATATCCTGTGTACCACCCCCAAAATTCCATCTTGATCTATGCAAAAAAGCTGCGATCCTTTGAATGTGGGAAAAGGCCTCACCCGAACAGTGTTCCTTCCACATTTGTTTAGTGAAAGAAAGTTATGTTTCAGGAAAGTCTAAATATAGATATTCCATGCTGCACACAGTTCACAGTCTAAGCAAGATAAGCACAGCCTGGAAACTGGGAATCTCAGAAGAGACAGGAACTAAATCTCTTTAAAGTCATTCTATGGCTTTACTGACTTGCTTTCCAAAGGCACCACAGAAGGAAAGATAATTAGTGAATTATTTTTTTTTTCAAAAAGCAAGAGTGTCATCGTAGCCTCCTCTCATGAGGACAGAGCTGTCACTCCCTCAGGTGGCCAGATGTTACGCTTGGAATATGTATATGGAGGGAAGAAGGACCTGTAAGGAGTGACCTTCAGAGAGGATTTTTTCATTTCTTATTTTTTTCCTGCTGATGTTTGAAAAGTAACTCTTTTAGGCCACATGACAAAGCCAGCATTTTTGGCCTGCAGACCCCTGGTTGTGAATCTGTTTTACTTTTCAACACGAGTGACTTTTCAGTTAACTTGTTTACATGAACAAATGTGTTGGCAGCAATGAACTCAGCATGGAAATTCAATAACTGTTCCTTTCTGGCAGTACAAGCAGACTTCAGCTGAAATAATGGAAAAGCAGATTTCTCAGAAGTTTAATGACAGCTTTGGAAGTTATTTCTTTCTTGTATATTATTTATGGGGATTTAGTTAAAATCAATAAACTGTAATGAATAATGCTTTTGCTAAAATGCAGTTTATAACTGAAAACTGCTTTGACCAAAATTCTGCAGGATAGCTCTCTTTCCTTCCAGATCAGTACAATACTGGGTCATATTGCCAGAGCTGTGAGATCAATATCTGCTTCTACATAAATTGTATTTGTCCTGTTTAAATAAATGCCACGGAGGGAAATATCCAGTCACCAACCATCTCTGCTGGTATTCTTTTACTATGTTCTGTCATTTCTTGCTAAACTTTGAAGCTTTGCACTTGGCTGAAAACAGAAGGTAAAAGCAAAGATTTTGCCTCTTTCCTGCCGGAATGATACTGACCGCAGGCAAGGTAGAATGAAGCTTATATTCAGTGGTAACCGATGAACAAGGAGCATCACTGTAATGAAGTAAATAAGCTCAGTCTAAAATGCCAAGGCCCTTCTTTGTAAAAGACTTGGTTCTTTAGAGGCATTCTGGCAAAGGGTAATAGTGTATGATTCTATCTTTGGCAGATGCTTATTGTGGGTGTATGGGAGAATGTGGTAGTTATTCCATTTGTAAATATCAAAAAGTTTGTTGGAAAGATGGTAAATATTTCTAAGACCAAGAACAAAGTATAGCTGGTACTCAAGAGAACCTGGATACCATGACTGACCAAAGCTTAACTCAGATATGACTGCTGATAAGAAACAAAGACTAGAGCAGAATGTCAGGAACAGAGAATTAAAGATCAAGGTAATTTAAAGTCCCAACATTTCAAAGTATAAGAAGCAAGTCAAAGGAGGAAAGGATCACCATGGATTACACATAGCTCACTGAATACCTCTGCTTCATGTGGTCAGTGTAGCCAAAACAAGCAAACGTAATATTTCAATTCAAAATGAGAAGAAATAGAATATAAAAATGCCAACATACAGAAAAGTATCTTACATGCTCCCAAAATACTGAATGTGCTACCCCCCACAAGAAAACAGATGTTTCCAAGAGATAAGTTCAAAGACAGCAGTAAAAGCAAAATAAGCACCCAAGAAAAAAAGGGCATCAGAAGACTGCAGCCTTACTTTCAGAAGAAAGAAAAGTTATAAAATGCAAAATAAAGGTTCATAAAACATGAAATAAACCATATGAAATTGAAGCTGAGGGGAGACTAATGTTTCTGACTCACAACAAATGATAATGTAAGAAACTGATCAAAACAAGTTATTTCGCCACAACAGGATACTATGAAATTCACTGCAACTCCATGTAATAAACCAAACCGCTCCAAGTTGCCAAAACGCTAGGCATTCATTCACTGATAAAAATTCACATGAGCATATAAACACTGTTCTAATTCAAAAAAACCCAACCCAATATGCCTCCTGAGTTTTTTGGGTGTGTTCCTTAAGATTCACTGAAAAACCTTTCCCTTCTGTATTTCTTTAAACACAGTACTAACTCATCTTGAAACACATCGGGGAGCCTGCCCCTCTGGAGCAGAGGGCAGATGCCATGTGAGGCTTGGGTTTCTGTGTGTGTTTTCTTTCTCCAACCAAAGCAATGGTTCTTCAGTTTGCTTCTGTGTTCTGCTTTTTGAGTACAAGGAGGAGATGGGAGCCTATCAGGGTCTGAAGGAGGGCTTCCTTTCTGTCAGTTGTCCTCCTCCTCTGTAAGCCAGCCCGTGAGCATTTTCAAGGAGGTCTGTGCTTCTTCCCTTACTTCTTAGAAGCTTAGTCCTACCTTAAAACTAGTTGAACCTTCGTGGCTTAAGGTTAGGTATGATCTTCCTAGGACCAGCACACGGGCTTATGCCCTGTTCTCCTTTATATCCGTTTTCTCCTTGAAATACCAACACATACGACTCCATAGGGATCTCAGATCTCAAGCCAAGAGTTGGGCTTAGAGTTAAGATTAAGGAGGAAGAAATAATGTAGTGTTCTTGATTAATCAAAAATCAGTGTCCTACAAAGTGAAAGGCTGATACCTTCTTAAGAGAAATGTTTCTGTAATCAGAGTCTCACTTCTTCATTACTTGTCAGTAATGAGAACCTACCATATGTTAAATCTTTCTCCTCAGAAAAGAATCCATGGTGCATTCTGTCCTTCAGCTTCTGCCTTCCACTTGGAAGTCCAACTAATTTGGGTTTGGTAATTATCTCAGGTCTTCTACCTTTGCTCTTCTATTGTAGCCAAAATCTAAGCCTAGTCAAGATCATCACTTAATAATAAGCTAGAAACTTTGTTTGATGCAAAGAATAGAACTAACCCTTCGGTTTCCTATGGTCAGCCCTCGTTTGTTCCACGTGCTTGTCAGGACCTTGAGTGCACTAACAGGCCTGAACAGCCCCAACAAGCCTCAGCTGCCCCCCAGCCATGGGCTCAGGACCCCATTTAAGCTGAGCCCCAGGCATTCAGTCCACACCTGAGCTATGTCATAGAAGTGTGGGTCTTCAGCTCAGCCATGACTGTGCCTAGCCACGTTCAGCTGGACCTACAGACTGACTTCCTAGCTTGAGCTCAGTCTTTTATTATCAGTATGGACCTGCCTGGCAATCACCAGGTTATGTCTGACCCTAGTTATCTTCGCTGGACCTGACCCTACCCTGTGGGCTGCCTTCCGAGCTTGACCTTGGACCTGCCTTGTTGCTTGCCTGATGATCTGGACTCTTAGCTGAATCTGGTGTTGCCCTGCTCGCTTTGCTCAGTACTGTGGGGCTGGGTTCTGGCAGCGAGGCTCTGCCCTGTCAGCTGTGCTACTCTGCTTGGCTCCTGCCCTGTACGGAGTAGCCAGCCCTCACTGCTCCTGATGTGTTCTGTTTTACCTTCAAAATAAACCCAGTGTTCCTGTATGTAGTTTCACATTTCCAACAATAACACACATAGCAGAACTAAGTTAAAGGCTCCTTTTTAACACTACAAAATCCCATTATTAACTCTAATTCTAGGCCTGAACACTAAATGTTAATTCCTTTTGATTCAGCAGGCTTCTATCTTCTACTCCTGTTTGCAACCTGAATATTCCCCTTTTCAATCTCATCAGGTGCATGTCCTCATTTCAATACGGAGAGTATGAGTTGTTCCCCTTATTGTTACCAGCCCTGATGACTGGAATTTAGCTTGAAACCCCTCTAAAGCTGAGAACAGTCCCTTCTTGTTCCACTAATTTTTATATTTTTTTCCTCCTCAAAGGCTGCTGCAAAAAAAAACCCAAACAAACCCTCAGCTGAGCTATGTGCTGTGTCCCTTCCTATACTATGCCAAAGGTTAAGCATAACGCTGGATTTATGCAAATTGAGATCCAGCCCAAAGATACTACAAATCACTGCCTGGTGTTATGCCTTAGCTTTCAAAGGCAGCTTATGTTTGCTAGCACAACTCCACACATTTTTTAGATCTTTCTCTTCATTAACTGTAATTTCAGGCCTATGGTTAACACAGAAGACAAGACCTGAAAACCAAGCAGGTTGAACCCTAAACCACCCTTCCTCGCCAACTCTTCAGAGGACAGACTTATTAAGTAGGAATAAGACCCATATTTCACTCCTTTCTCTTCAGAATCTTAAGTGCAATTGTGGGCTTTACACTTAGCACATGTATCCACTGCCAAGCCGTATATTCACACAGTCACATATTCATTCTGACTGAAACCCTTCTCTTTGACATCTAGGTTGGTATTTTGAAGAAAATAGGCTCCTTATGGTAGCTATTCCATTTCCCAGCATTACCTCTAACCCCAATATAAGAAAATGCAATAAAGTCATGCTTGAGTAGGTGATTTGTCAGTTATACAGGAGCTGTATTCACTTCTAGATCAACTGGGACCTCACCACCTGTAAGAAGGGAAAGAACAGCATTTAGTCGAGAGCAGTGTCCCAGGGATAATTAGCTGTATGTAGTTATTCATACCTACGTCTTTCATCAGAACTACACTAACAGTTTATTTAAACTTCACGAAAGATGATGAAATCCTCATTCAACAGAAATCAAGTGCTAAACTTCTGAACTGGGAGTCGGTGTTTCACCTGGCCTACGAAAGGTTGGCTTTGCCTGTGGTGTTGAGCACCATCTAGTGTCTTCATAGTGGCCAAGGAGATCCACTTTGAGCCTTTAGTTGAATGAGCATCAAAGGAAAAACAAAAAAAAAACCCCCAAAAAAAAAGCAAGCAGTATGGCTTAAAGTGAAGTTCCTGTGCCAAGGAACTTATTTCTGACTTTTGTAGGCTCTCAGCAGTGTCCTTTTTCTCCAATGGCATCTGCAGTACCGTGCATTTATTCATCAGCTGTCCTGAATATAATCCAAAACAGTCACTTCTAACATTTTTCATTAAAACACCAAACATAGCAGGATAAGCCATCATTAAGTTTAATTTTGCAGCAGCTTTTATATACTGCATCACAAGCACCTACATTTTCCCCCAAGAAAAATGGCAGAAAATCCTACATGCATGTATTTCTTTACACCCAAACAAAAAATGTCATTGCTTTAGCATCTTTCTTATTTGACATCCCTTTTAAACTCTTTTAGCCTTCTTGTTAACTAGAGCTGGA
The DNA here is from genome assembly GCA_009806455.1 of Tetrax tetrax. Taxonomy (NCBI): domain Eukaryota; kingdom Metazoa; phylum Chordata; class Aves; order Otidiformes; family Otididae; genus Tetrax; species Tetrax tetrax. Next base: position 588,785 of record WHYT01017884.1, read on the forward strand.
TGGTGTGAATTATGGCTTCTCTGTAACTCTAGAGGACAGAATTCAGTGCTGACTGACAATGAGTCAGTCATTCCCAACACAAAGAGAAAGTTATAGTCAAGGTTTTGACAAATCAAGTGGATTTGAAATCCAGTTCAATTCAATTTGTGAAGAAATTCAGAAAGAAGTCACAACAGGTCCCAGCACCAGTATGAGAAAACAGCAGTTTTCTCATGACTTTAGGATACAACAATTTAGTAAAAATTTCCCATTTTATATATAATGCTATGCAGTTACTCAGTTCTTTTAACTAGCACAGGAAATATGCGTTAAACAGTTGCCATATTCAGAAAAATCACAGAATCACAGAATAGTTTGGGTTGGAAGGGACCTTCAAAGGTCATCCAGTCCAACCCCCCTGCAAGGAGCAGGGACATCTCCAACCACATCAGGTTGCTCAGAGCCCCATCCAACCTGGCCTTGAATGTTTCCAGGGATGGGGCATCCAGCACCTCTCTGGGCAACCTGTGCCAGTGTTCCACCACCCTCAGTGTAAACTTTTTTTTCCTTATATCCAGTCTGAATCTACCTCCCTCTATTTTAAAACCATTACCCCTCGTCCTATCACAACAGGCCCTGCTGAAGAGTTTCTCCCCATCTTTCTTATAGATCACCTTTAGGTACTGGAAGGCCTCTTATCAGGTCTCCTTGGAGCCTTTTCTTCTCCAGGCTGAACAGCCCCAACTCTCTCAGCCTGTCCTCATAGGAGAGGTGCTCCAGCCCTCTGATCATCTTTGTGGCCTTCTCTGGACTCCCTCAAACAAGTCCATGTCCTTCTTATGTTGTGGGCTCCTGCTTAAACACCTTCTGCACAAGCAAACTTTCCAAACATTATTGTGGTACACACCTGTGAACTACACATATCTGACCAAATCAGATTTTTTTTTTCTTTTTGGCAATTTAGATGAGCTTCTGGTTTCATTGAAGGCTTTTTCCCAGTAGTCTATTTCCTAATAATTTAATCCTATATAAATACACCAGTAAGCCATGTTTACGTATAAACATACAGTGGTTGTTAAGTACATATATGTTAGTTGTTGGGAGACTATTCCACATCAGTCTCCATTGGCATTTCCCTCAACACATCACAACTGGCTAGCACAGCCAACTATCAAAATGGAGCTGTTAACTTCCTCCTCTCCTCCAGTGCCTGCACACGGGCGGCGCGGGGAGAGGCAAGCGCTGGGCCAGGCCAGCACGGGGCCAGGCCGCTGGGGCACAGGCCTACCCACCGAGGCACGCCAGACGCCGGTGCTGTGGCCGGCTCTCCGGAGCCCGGCCTCTCTCCCACCACCACATGTACCAGCACTAGCGCAGAAATGATGGCGGCTTGGAACTGGCAGCCTCAACCACACCGGCAGTAACCGAAGGCTGAATAAGAGAAATGAGCAGTTACACAGGCCTGCCGCCGTGAAAGCCACCCGCCATTTTGGGCGAGGCGAACCACGCCACAGAGGGGCGCGGGCCCCAGCCAAGATGGCCGCCAGCCAACCCGCCCC
>WHYT01017884.1:602845-615111 GCA_009806455.1 Tetrax tetrax
GCAGTGCGGGCTCTCGGAGTGCGGGCCCCCCGGCAGTGCGGGCTCTCGGAGTGCGGGCCCCCGGCAGTGCGGGCTCTCGGAGTGCGGGCCCCCCGGCAGTGCAGGCCCCCCGGCAGTGCGGCCCCCCGGCAGTGCGGGCCCCCGGCAGTGCGGCCCCCCGGCAGTGCGGGCTCTCGGAGTGCGGGCCCCCCGGCAGTGCGGGCCCCCCGGCAGTGCGGGCCCCCGGCAGTGCGGGCTCTCGGAGCCGCCCCGCAGCGGCAAGCGGCGCGGGCTGCCCGGGCCGTCACCGCTGGCCCGCTCCTGCCCCAGCGCTCCGCTGTGTAACTCGTGCGGAATACACCGCTCCCAGCAAGACCGCGCAGGCGGCTGGGCCGAGGTCCCCGCGGCACCCCTGTGCCCCGCCTCGTTCCCTGGGCATGCCAGCCCAGTCAGCGACAGCCGAAGGGTCCGAGTAGCAAACAAGAGCTTCATCGCCTCCGTGGATCCAGCCTTTGGAAACGAACCCGTTCGCCCTCCTCTTTCGCCAGCACTCGCGCTCCTGTGTGTTTGCGCGCGGCGGTCGCAGCACCTGGCGTTGGCCGTGCCTTTGTGGTCTCCCAGCCGAGCGCTGTTGTGTAGTGAGACGTGCCAGGAGCACCGCCTGAGAGGGCCTGGAGGCCCTTCGGCCAGTTCTGATGGCTGCTGTTGTTTAAATAGCTGGAAGAATATTTTTATGGCTCCTGATAAGCTGCTGGGAATTGTTATGAACGCAGAAATCAATGTGTTTTCAGTTAGCAAAAAGACCTGAAATGCTATGTTTTCCTTTCCAGGAACTTCCGCTGTGACTGTGGAAATAGCAAGTTCAAAAATCTGCAGTGCAAGTTACTCCCAGTAAGTTCAGCCATAGGTTTGTATGAATGTACATACAGAATCAAAGTAACAGTCTCTGGAGGATGGTGCCTTGCCTCAGCCGGCGCTGACTCATGTGATGCCTCTGCTTTTCCCAGCAAGTTAAAGGAGGTGGGCGTATTACAGCAGGAGACAAAGCTGTTGAGGGACCAAAGGGAAAAGTTGCAAGGAGAGAGGAGGGAGAATGTTTGATCCTTGTCATCCATGGGTGCAGAACTGCTGCGTAATGCCAGAGACCTGTTGGGGTGCCTGCACTCATACATCTCATTAGCTTTAAGCTGGCTTCAGGAGAACCTTCTGGGGTGCGGTTTTGCAGTTGCATTAAGGAAATTCAAGGTTTTGCTACTGTCAAAGGGACAGCTCCCTCCCATTCTTTGTGGTGGCATTAGTGCCCTAATCGTTTTTGACATGTTGTCATCAGAGCCTACTGACGGGACAGTTTTTTACGGTATTAAGCCATCTGTGCTCTTTAGCGGGCATTTTGGTCTCTTCCAGTAGTTGGTAGTCTGGGAAGCGGTGACGGGAAGCTGCTTGACTTTCCTGCCGTGCTGCTCCGAGGGTAATAACACACCAAAGGTAGAAGCGACAGGTGGTTTTGTGTATGCTCATTTTGTTCTGGCAGAATCGGGAGGGTTTCCAGAGCTCGTCAGCGTAGGGCTACACTCCAGTGATGCCTACAGAGACACCTGTGACAATTTCAAGATGTTGTGTTTCTCATTTGAGTCAGTGAAATGGATCACATGGCTGTTCCTCCTCCTTCAGTTCAGTGCAAAATCAATTGCACAGGATCCTTCAGCATCCATCCATTACTCTGTCTGACTTCATGGATGCAGGGTGCTTGCACTGTCCATTCTTCCTTTGTCAGAATAATGGTAGAAGGTGTTTTGTAGTAACAAATGGTCACAACTGTTTCTACAGAGGCCAATTTTTGCCTTAGGCTGCAACTACATGCAGTTCTGAAGCTCTCTGGCTGCAACTGTATTAGCTGTGTTTTTTTAAATGGGATTACCTGTAATTGAATTTCATTCAGCATGTTTTGTAATTTGGGTAATCCTCTCTTGTAGAGTGAGGCTTATGTAACATGAATTTAGTGGAAGCTCAGTGGTAAAATTAAACAAAATTGGGTTTGGATCACATTCTGGATCTTTAAAAAAAACAGAGGGGAAGGTGCACAGTAAATCCACAGACGTTGCTGAAATGGGAGCAGGCAGGCGTGTTGGTGATCGAAACTCATCTATCATCGTTTTAGATTAGCAGTAGCTTAACAAACAGCACAGTTGTCACTTGTTACAAAGGTGGAAAGACTTTTTCCTTTTGAACTTTGGTATTCCTCACACGCCCTATCTGCTGCTTGCTGCATAGCGTAGATGTCTGCGTAATAGCGTTCTTTTTGGATCTTCAGGCTGATGAGTATAATGATTGCTTTTAGGCATTAAAGTGGAACAGGAATTGGGTTTTCCTAGATGATGCATCTCTTCTCTCTTTTGTTTTCCACTGCGTTGTCTATTGAGACATTTTTTTCTTTCCCCCTAGGAAAAGGGCAAGGTGAATTCAGGAAATAAGTATAATGACAATTTCTATGGATTATACTGTACTTGTAAAAGACCTTATCCTGATCCTGAAGATGAGGTAAGAAATACAAAAAACCGTAGTAATTATATATAGATGGTATTTATGCAAAACATAGTGCAAAGGGTGATTGCTGAGCTGCCTGACAGGGAAGATTCCACTTTAAGAAATCATATGTTCCATATTGGTTTTGGTTGTCATGTGCTGTATAAAACAATTACTTTAGCAGGTTTTTAAGAAATTATTGAATACATTCGTGCATAAAGACAGATGAGGAGGACAAACTATCATTTGGACAAAACACTGCTGCAGCCCTTTCTGGTTTCCTGTGTCTGAAGTTACAGAGTTCCCTTAGGGAGTGGGTTTCTCATTATCTTGAGAAATGTGGCAAGCGCAGAAGGGACACATTGCACGTGTTAGCAGAGACCAGAATCTGCTTCCTCATGCCTGCAGCAGTGCTCTGACGAGGCTTCTGGGATGGGGAGAGTCTGTCCTGTAGCGCTGGCTGTAGCTTTCCTTTACAGTAGTCGCTTTTTCTCTACCTGAAGTATTAAAGTATACCACTTGGTTTGCACACACAGCCTTTTGTTTGCAGTCATGCTGAAGAGGGAAGTGCAATGCACTTGAGCAGGCTTTGCGCAGTGCTGCCGTTGGAGGCTTGTGAGAGATTCTGGAGGTTGCTGTTAATGCTAATAATGTGACGGTTCTCTTAGATTCCAGATGAGATGATCCAATGCATAGTTTGTGAAGACTGGTTCCATGGAAGGGTAAGGAAACTACAAGTAACAGAATTGCCATTTTTGTAGAAATAAATTAGTGTTGGTTAAGTTTGTATGGTTATTCTTACTTGGAAGTTTTGCTGTAGTTCTCAAAAAATGATTACATGAGTTCTGAGCTACTCTTTCTCATCCTATGGAAAGGAATATTCAAAGTCTAATCTTGCGCTGCTGTCCACTCCAGTCCCAAAAACCTGGGAAGCGTTCTATCTTTTTGAATGTTACTGCTGCAGAATAAAATAATAACTTTATAACTGTCTCTTTAATTGGAAAATTCTAATCAGTAGATTCAGTGAGAAGATGATTCTTACTGAGGCACGTAAACTACCTGAATAGTTCTTCATTCAAAAGAATGCTTTTTAAACTGTAATTCCTTTAAATAGCATAGAACAAACTGCGCAGTTCATTCCTGATTATGAACTTTGGGGAAATCTTTTAAAAGCAGCTCAGCACTTCAGTGAGTGCCCTACTTAATGTGTAAGCATTAAGGATTCGGCCTCTTGTGCCTTGAAGGGCACCAGTGAAATTCCATGTTTGAAGCTGCAGCATCAAAGGGTTTTTTAAAAGATGGTTGGCTTCAATTATGGGTTCTGTAGATAAACTACAGGATTCTTCTGTATAAATGTATGTATTAAGAATGTTACGCTGCATACTGGGCACTTTGCAAGAGCACTTTTCAAAAGAAAGCTGATAACTGCTTTTAATTGCCTAAATACTTCTCACTAGTTTATGGAGAGCCGTGGGACCTAATTCTTCTCAAGTTCAGTATGAAGAGTTACAATCTCTTACACGTTAGGAGGTCGTCCTAAGTTATTTAAGAGTTTAAACATGCAGTGTGCAATAGATATCTTCACCTGTCCTATGTTTAGGGTAATTTAAAATAATAATGTTTAGAAATGAGATAAAGATAGGACTGAGGTTTCTGGGTGTGTAGAAGGCATAAAAGATTGTCAACAAAGAGAATTATTTCAGTTTTCCCCTGGAATTTTTGTCAGCTCTTTCCAGTCTTTAAGTTATACTGATAATCATTGTAGAAAGTTAGCAGGTGTATGTGCTCGTGCTGAAAATATGATGGCATTTGATGTTTTACTTCCTCTAAACGTAGAGTTGAGTCTGTTAATTTGCAGCCAACGTTTCACTGCCGTGTGCTTGTTTCTTTTTGATAGCATCTTGGTGCGGTTCCCCCTGAAAGTGGAGACTTCCATGAAATGGTATGCCAGGCCTGCATGAATCACTGCCATTTCCTGTGGGCCTATGCGTCGCAATTAGCAGGTAAAAAAATTAAGGTATCTGAGCCAATATTTCATTAGCATCTATTTCTCATGCTTGGTTGATTAATGACATAGTACTGTTTAAGTGGTTGGAGAAATGATATTCATTATATTGGACAATGACCTTCAGCAGTGGAACGTGCAGGGCTGCAGTAACTGTTCTGTAAAAAAAAGTTATTGTTCCTAAATCTTAATTCTGCGGTGCTCAATCTTTTATTTATTTTATCAAAGAGGTGCTAGCAAATAGATGGATGAAGATTTAATACTTGTCTCAAGGAACTTCGTTTCTAAACTGGATCAAAGAACTGAAGAGCCGTCCTAAGGGGAGCAGTGAGGCAAACAGCCGAGTCTAAGAGGCTCTGAGCAGCAGAGTGAATGATAAGAGTCACCTGAAATGAACGTGTAAAACCTGAACCTGAGTTGGGCCGGGGCTGTGCTCTCGGGACACGTGCTCCCTGGGGTCACACCAGGCCTCTCTGCTCTGCATTCTGTGGGATCGGAAGGGTAGAAGACATGATTTCTGTGGAAAGGGCTGGTTTCACATAGTCTCCTAAATGTTGCTTTTATCAGCTGGTGATGGATCTCTTACATGCCAGAAGCTTCAATGGTAATTTTAAGGCTTCCAAGCTGGCCTATCTGGAGTTCTTGTCCGTCTAATGTAAATAGGGTACAGACAGGGTTTTCCATTTGTTTTTCATTTTCCTCCTTCTAACCAGCTATGTCACAGGGCACACATCTGAAATGACACCAAAGGAAAAACTTGTTTTAAATAAGGAAGTGGTTAGTGTAGTTAATTGGTCATAGAGTTTTTGGTGTGTGTGTCTGGAGAAAATAAAGAACTCTGGCTCAAAGTCAGCAAAAAAGTACGCAACAGCTGCTGAACCTGCCACAGCTATCCAAGGGTGTCAAGAAGGACAAGCATCTTAGAACAGAACTGTCTGATACTGTGATAGCCTTTTCCCTCTCCTGGGGCTTAGGCTTTGGGAAGCAGAGTATTTTAGAATAAGAGTATGAGAGGTGAAGAAGACAATGGTGAAAGAGGGAGCAGTTTCTTTGTGTACCTAGGTCACTGTGTCTCTACAGAATATATCCAGGACCTCGCGGTGTACAAGGTGATCTAGGTGCTCTGTGGAGCAGGGAGAACATCTGTGGTAGCCTGTACGTTGTCTGGCACGGTATTTTTGTTTACATGGGTATGTATCTTCCAGTTCCTGCTTTAACCAAAGTGAACTCCCGTGAAGATGAAGGGGTTGTCCTGAAGGTTGAGGAAAATGAAGAGCAGAAAAAAGAAATAAAAAAGGAAAGTGGAGTGGAACACCAAGAAACAAAGGAGGAAAAGCAAATGGAACAGTTTAATGAACCGTCCACTAGCTCTGGGTCTGCTTGTCCAGAGGTAAAACAGACCTCCTTTTCTGTCCCGTACGTCTTCGTGCTGATGGTAGGTGAGGTAGAGCCCACCTCTCTGTACAGGTTCAGTGAGGGGGTAAATGCTTTCAGTCTGTTTCCAAGTTCCTCTTCAGTCACTGACACTTCAAACGCGCGCTCTCTGTGGAGCACAGCGCAGGCTGTGGAACACGCTTCTAAAAGTGGTGGCCAGGGCGTCACGTCTGTTTGCAGCTAGGTTACCTCCATCCCTTCTGTCAGCCAGCTGCCTTCACACTGAGGTAGCCTCTGAGTTTGTTCTAATACAGGGATATTGTGCACTGTAGCTGCATTTGCATGATGATAGTCCAGCTCTGATTTCTTAAACATTTATGGCTATTGCAGTAAACTTCTAGAGAAATTTCCAGTGAAAACTGCTAAAACCACATCAGAATCCTTGTGTGGATGAAATGGTAATATAGGTTGTTAATAAAAGTAAGTGTGTCTGAGACAAAAGAAAAATATTGCATAAGGAAAATGGGGAGAGAACGGGGTGTATTTCAAGTGACATTATAGAGCACTGAATGCTCTCATTTTAATTCAGGTTGTTACTAAGAGTGAGGAGCCAGTCTGCAAGCTGAAAGAACTCCAAAGCAAGCAATTTTTAAAAAAAGATACTGCCACCTTTTGGCCATCAAACTGGAGAAGCAAATTATGCACCTGTGAAGACTGTTTGGTATGTATTCTCTCATCATTGCCATCCCTGTCGGCGGGGGGGGCAGGGAGGAGCTCCCAGAGAATCTTTGAAGGGAAGCTTGTAGATGAAATCTCTGTAAATGTTCTTACCTTGCATATAAACACCTAAAAACCTCCTTCACCCCATATAAAGAAACACACTGGATCCTCTGGAACCAACAGAGCACAAAGGAGCTTCTAAACGTTTGTATTTTATTTGCTGCTTAAATCCAGCATTGCTTTGGAGGTCATTGAGGAGAGATGTCTGAAATGTTGGTTACAAAATTGACATTATTATTTTTATTGTTATGATCTGTGATGCTGAATATAAAAAGGATTGGGTGAGAGCACCTCCAACTGAGAAGTTTTGTTATGTAAAAGCAAATTGTACTTTATTCTCCAGAAAATGTATTCAGAGCTTGAAGTCCAGTTCCTGACAGATGAATGTGACACTGTCTTGGCTTATGAAAATAAGGGAACCAGTGACCAAGAAACGGAGAGGAGAGATCCTTTAATGGACACCCTTAACAGCATGAACAGAGTCCAGCAAGTAGAACTCATCTGTGGTAAGTACAGCTGCTTTGTTGGCTCCCCCTTAACACTTCAGGGGAACAGTTTCCCCTAAGAGATGGGTATGGGGTCTTGCAGTGTGGTGTCAAACTATTTTTGAAGTAACGGGTAGAAGAGCGTACGACAGGTTGCACAGCTCAGTCAGGGTTATTCCAGAAGTTTGTCCTCCGGCCTGTTGCTACCGCTTTAACTTACTTCAGGGAGCTGGATGGTGTGGGAACCTTTCCCCCATTTCACATCTGAGATATTGTATTGAAGGTAATTTCTTGTAACAATATTTAAGCATTTATTTACACTTCTGCTGTCTGTCTTATTTCTCTTACCCTGTTCAGTTGTTGGGCGGTCTCCTGTTGTCGGGGGGTGCCAGCCGCTGTGAAGCTGGGGTGCGGGCTGCTGCCAGGGGCTCTGCCGCAGAGTGTATTGGCTGGGCAGCGCTGGGGTGTTTTGTAACTGGAGCCGTGTTTCCCTGTTCTGCGTGAGGGTTTGCACTCTGGAGAGGACACTTGCCCAGTCCTGATTTATGGGCTAGGACTTCCCACCGCTACCCACGCGTGCTTTTGCAGTGGGAAGTTGGGGGCAGAGGGGGTGTTTTAGCTCATTGTACTAATCACTCACTGTCCGTTTCTCTGAAGATCACCTGAACAGGTACTCAGACTGCAGAGGTTAGTCTGAAAAATTATTAGGCTTCTCATGTTTACCTGGACTTGCCTTTCTTTTTACTGCTATTATTTATAATCCAGTTCAAACCTGGATTTGTCTCGAGTAAATCTAATGAATGATGAGAGGAAGTGAAAAAAGTTGTCTTTTTTAGCCGCTGTTAAACTAAAGCAGAATATCTTCTTGTTTTTTGTTTTCTTTCCCTTGCCTTCGCTTCTCCATCCAGAATACAATGATTTAAAGACAGAGCTGACTGACTATCTCAGGAGATTTGCAGATGAGGGAACGGTAAGGCACAACTCGCAGAATTTGTTTGCCATAAAATGTGTTTTTAAGTACTGTTGGGGGGTGGGTGTTGAACACTGATGCTATGTTACAATATTTTTTTCCCTGTCTCTTGGAGTTGCTGGTTCTGCAGTAGAAATTAGAAAACCCTTTGATTGGAATTTAAAAGTTGTATTTCCTTACTGGCATTGTTGAGAGATAATATGGACCTTGCAGAAATCTCTCTATGCTGAGAGCAGTTCTTTAATTTAAGTGAACTTCTGTAGCTCTAGGAAAAGTATTTGAGGGCGGAACCTCTGAACCTTTATGTTTTTTCTTAGACTGAATTGAAACCCTTAGAAGAATAAGGACTGACTAAATATTGGCAATCAGTCTTGTCAGTCGTTTTCTGGAAGAATTTGCATATTATTATTAATAAACACATGTATTTTGTTGGCTTATTTGCTAAATTTCCACTCTTAGTTACATTGTAACAAGTGTGAAGTGAGCCAGTGAAAATCTTGCTTTGTGTTCGTTTTGTGATGATAAAGGAAGTGGTCAGACACATTAGAAATGCCGTCAGGAGCTTCGCTCTGTGTGCTTGTTCTGCCTTTGGGGAGCTCGTTTCTCTGTTTGTATTCTCGAACAACAGAATTTCAGCATGAATCGTTTCCTTTGAGTACAACGGGAAGGCTGTTTTGCTAGCTGAATCAGACGTATTTCAGGATACTTGCTTTTGTATGCTTTGTGTATTACATGTGGGGTGCATGCAAGAAGAGAAAAAGAAAAGGATTGTTTAATTGCATTCTTGTACCACAACTTGGGTTTCGTGTTGCTTCCCCCAGGTGGTTAAAAGAGAAGACATTCAGCACTTCTTTGAAGAGTTTCAGTCACGGAAAAGACAACGAACTAACAGGATGCAGTACTACTGTAGTTAGACTGATGAGAGGGTTTGGGTCTGAAAGGACATCTGGAAAAACAGTACTCCTTGGCAAACAGAAGAGGGCATTTTCAGAATTTGGCTTCTCGTCAAAATCCCAACTGTCCGAGAAACGTCTTCATTTTGTCTCATACTTCCTTTGTTTGTAGCGACTAAAACGCTGTTCTTACCAGGTACACTGCATTTATAGGGATTTCCTACGGGTGGACTTTGCGTTCCCGTGAGAGCCAGCCTTGTCTCAGGCCTGTACCAAGGACAGCGTGTCACTGGGTCAGCCTTCACCCGTGTCACTGCTGGTGCCTGTCGCTGTGACGCTGCGCTAGGACCTGGGCGGGGGCTGCCCGCTCCCCGTGCTGGGAGCGCGTGGCTTTCCTGCTTTAGGGGCTCTGCGTCATCTCTTTGGGGTGCAGTGGCCCTGGCGAAGGCTCCCTGCACCCGGGACACAGCTGTTGGCTGGCAGAGGGGGGCTTGGCTCCTGAAGGGGTAGCGTGGCAGGGGTTGCGGCCGTTGGGCAAAATCGCATTCTAACGCCTGGGTCGTATCGGGCGAGCTGAACAGCACTGCGCTTCTGCACGCCCACTCTCCGCTGCGGAGTGCTCCCTAGGCAGGTGAAAAATGAGCAGTCCTCGGTTCAGCTTGATGCAACAGAATGTTGTGTCTGTTTTTATAAATTCAAAAACTTTGTTTCTAATATTGTACAGTGATGTTTTACATGCAAAAACCTGTCATGTGAACTTTATTCACTCGCTAGAGGAGGTACTAAATTACAAATTAAGCATCAGGGGGAGGGGTGTTATAGGACTTCCAATGTGCTTTGATTTAAAAGCTGCCTCCTGCAAATTATTCTGCTTCATAAACGTTCCTGAAAATACTGCAGCATCCTGGCATTTTGCTACAGTATAAAATGTGTGATGTTTTTATAATCACTGTGATTATCATCAGCTACAATTTTTTAAGTTTTTTGTTTTCTTTACCCACAAACTCCAAAACATATTTTAAGAAAGTTCTAATTTTAACTCCTGCTTTATGTAGTTGGAGGCTTTCTTTACCATGGGGTACTATTCTGCTTCCACATTAATGACTTTTGAGAAGAAAATCAGACCTTTGTCTATCATTCCCCCTATTGTTTCCGCCCACGTTATTTACAAATCCTAGTTCTAGCATATAGAGGCTCAGCTCATCGGTTTGTTTCATGCGCAATGACTAGTTGCTTTTAAATTTAACTCTGGGTATTGTATGTGCTTTTTTTTTTTTTTTTTTTTTTTTTTTTTTTTTTTTTTTTTTTAGCAACTGTTACAGGAGTTGTAACTGCATATCTAACTAAAATCTAAAAATTAAAAGAACTGTTCAGGTGTCTTCTCTTCTCTGTTTGAAGTGCTGCTTGTTTCTGTGCATGGTGCGGACACACGCCACGCAGGGCCCAGCGTTCCCAGACAGGCAGCTGTGAAACAAGGGCTGGCACCTCCCCTGCAAGGACAGTCCTGAGCAGGAGCAAATGGAGACTGGGCTGACATGGCCTTCGTGGTGCTGTTCCTGGCAGTAAAGGGGTGGGGGAGCACGGGCCTGGGCTCAGCTCAGAGCACCCTGACCTGCAAGCCCAGGTTCCCCAAGGTGTGCTGTCCTCCAGTGCAAGTCCCTGCTACAGCGAGGGCCCATCCCACTGCTCGCCGTGCTCAAGAAATGACCACAATGTTGTTGTACAGAGGGAGGAGTTCAGTTACAGAAGTTTTTTTGAACCAAGTACACAATTTCCACAACAGGGAGTTACGATACAGCTGCAGTTCCACACCGCAGGGCCAAGACTGAGCACACACTGTCCGTTCCTGGCTTCAGCGTGACCTGCACTCCTGGAGCAGGGAGCAGCTTGGGGACCAGCAGGGACTGGGGCCCAGCCCCAGCCCTGCCCCTTTCCAACTTCACTGCTGTTGTGCTTCCCCCAGTGCAGAGGTGTCCTCCCCTCTGCACCCTCGCACAGCGACCAGAAAGCACGTAACGGTGCGTGTCACATGCCTAGTTGAGGAAGCTGCCCCTAAACCTCATCTTCCTGGCTGTGGAAGGAGGGTGTCAGTAACGAACATCCCAGACCACACAGTCCTGCTCTCCCCACCCCACCTGATGTCAGGCCCTACCCGCGGTATTTTGCTGTGCTACATCGAAGGGAGACTAGGCAAGAGTTTCCGCTGCTGGATGACAGACTCCTCCACTCCAGTCATCTCTTCGAAGCAGGGAAGCACTTGTTCCTGTGGAAGATGTAAAGAATATTCAGCTGGTGCAGGATAACTGCACCTCAAGAAGAAAACGCTGGGTACTTGCTGAGTGCCTCCATCTAGCTGCTCGGCTGGGAAAATAAACACTTCCCAGATGAAGGGCTAAGTCCCCCTGCCTTGACTTTTTACACTGGTTTGTATCCTGTCCTTGATGTTCATTATTGTGCACTTTTCCCGCCCCAGAAAGAACAAACCTTGTCAGTTTTAAGAACCTTTACTGCTGGAGGGCACCTCAGGGTGTGTGTTAAACCACTCCTTTCCCCCGGCCATCGTTCACGGCGGGTTTGGCCAGCAGGTCAGCTGGCAGCGCGGCAGCAGCCCGCGGGTAACAGCTAACGGAAGAAGTCACACGGGCCCGTTCTAGACAAGCCATTTATTTGAAATGCCAACTATACGTAGGGTAAAGTCAGTGTTACATGCTTCTCAGCAACAGTAGAAAAATAGAACCAGTGAAAACCTTTTTACAACTGTAATGGTACTCAAAAGAGAAATGTATTGTTTTACAATGCATCACACAAGACTAGAATTCAAGTTCGGAGGTACCTAAATAAAAATACTATTTTTTTTAAAAAACACTATGTACAATTGAAGCGTAAACAAGTTTTACAAAGTACTGGTTATGCAGGTTGTAGAAAAAACACTTGCATAGGACATGAAGTCAGTTTAAGAAAGTTTTCTGAGCCTTTAGCATTGAAGGCACTTGACTTTATACCAGTAACAACACTAAGGACAAGAAACAAAACTGTTAACGTTGCCGAAGGCAGAGCTGCCTTCTGGCAGTACAGATAATTACGGAAACCCCAAATATGGTTTTACAACTTTATCTCTCAGCTGTTCCCTGCGTTCGGCAGAGCTCAGCACCACCTCTACCATAGAAGCATATAATTATTACAAGAAAACAGTGCCTCAGACAGCACAAGTATTCTTTCAAAAAAACTCACCAAAAAAAAAAAAAAAAAAAAAAAAA
>WHYT01017884.1:617058-633157 GCA_009806455.1 Tetrax tetrax
AAAAAAAAAAAAAAACCAACCCAAACCCCAAACCAAAAAATCCCCACCCCAAACAACCTCAAAAAATAAACATACCCACCCGCCCCACAAACCCAAACCGAAGAAACCCAAGACAAACATTTGGGATGTTCCAGGACCAAAACCCAAGGCTTACAAGTACAGGTAGCCACAGCCTGAACTTTCAGAAATGAAACTCCTCAAGAACAGGAAAAATACAACAAGAAACTGCCAATCAACACAGCAGTTATTGACACACAACTACAGTAACTCCATGGAACAACAAAACATTTCAAAGGAAGAATCTGTTTCAGGAATTAAGTTAATCACCCATATATTAAGGAAAAGAGGAGGAGGTCAGGGAAAGTGGAACACGTTTTTGCATGTTGCTCACTAAATGAAAGTCTGAGCTCTCTCTTTAATAGAACGAGGAGCACGAGTCTCCCTTATCCAAGACAACTTAATGTTCATACCTCTACCCTCAACTAAAATATAGTCAGTAATCTGTTATCTCCATCAAATTTACAGGAGGAAAAGATGTTCATTTCCCACCTATTCAGAAAGTGCTTCATGTAAACAAGGAGCTTCTGCACCAAAGTTTCAGTAGACAGAGAACAACAAGGAGTAGCAGGTAGCACAGGTACGCGTGTTCTGCGAGCGAGGCGTAGGATGAACGCTAGCTTCTGAAGAATGCTCCCATGAAGAATAAAGACGGTCTCTCTCCCCTCCCTCCGCACATCCAACTAGGCAGGAAATCCTACGCTGCAGTACAAAAACACAGTTCCAGTAACTGGACAAATCCTTCTTTCCTGCTTTGAATCAGCTGCTGTTAGCTACCATCTTCTTCCCAGCTCAAAAATGTACAAGTGAAAATGCAGATTGTCTACATGGCCTGATTGTCTCGGTGGCCTCAGGACTTGTCTTTTGGTTTGCACCTACTTCTAAACACTTTATTCTTCTTTTAATACTGCTCAGCTTCTGAGACTTCAGAAGCAATTTTGTATTCTAAAATGCAGACATGTCCCCCGCAGAGGCATTTCTCCCCAGCTTATTCCAAAGCCAAAGCATTTCATGATTCGCTCAAGTCATAACCTCAAAACTTCTCAGTCTTCATCAGCCACGTTCCCACAAATTTCAAGCCTAGAAGTTACATCTGTAGATTTCAGCTCCATCTCTGTCCAGGCACACAGTGCCACACCAAACTATGGTAACCAAAGTTGTTTTCTCAAAGTACATCTATCAATTTTAGGTAAAAATAAATTACTCAGTATAGTAAGTCTTCCGAGGACAGCTATGACTTTTTAGTAATTAAGCTATGTCTGTATGTAATTAACATACACATGATGCAAGTGCAGTGAGTTTCAGGGGTTTTGTGTGTGATGGAAGTTAATCCTTCTAGTGCTGGCGAGCGTGAGACACAAGCATGCGGTGAGAGCTGCGCGGTCAGACAGCACTGCTCAAATCTCCAGAGAAAGCCCAATGAGCCTCAGCCCCTAACCCGCAACAGCACCGTCCCTCCACTGACACCTTGCATTTAACACTGATCTACACTGCAGTCCCATGGAAATAAAACGTACTGGTCATAAGGCCAGGACCACCAAGCTTCTTGACTGTGGTAAAAAACCCCAAAACAACAACAACAAAACACCAAACAAAAAAAACCAAACCAAAACAAACAAACCAAAACAACAAAAAAAAAACCCCACACACCAAAAAAACCCCAAAATTCCAATAGATTAAAAAGGCTGTGAGAGGAAAAAAAAAAAATTAAACCCCACATCTCCCCTCACCCACAAGACATCACCTGCACAGCTGAGCTAAGTTTCTCCTCCAATCCTACACCACACCTTCCACAGCTGCGTCTCGAAAGGAGTGTCTGCAGGGCTTTCACAGAAGCAGGAGGCCTACAGATGTGTGTGCAGGAGACATCAGGATTTATCGGTTCTAACACCCACATCTTCATTCATCTAGAAGCTATTTGGTAGTGTCGAAACGCAGTATTCAATGTTTCAATAATTTCTTGTTACCAGGCCTTGCATACTTCAATGAAACAGGTTAGGTAAGAATCTGCCATCAACTAAAAGTAAAAGTAAAGTTGCAGCAAGATTTCTGTTTAAATAGTATTAAGCATTTTGAACTGCAGGAAACAACTCAACCTAACCTTAAAGTAGTCCTTAGGTCACAGTTGGAATTAAGGTTTTCTACTACACAGAAATTCTTAATTATAAAGACTGCATTTAAAAAACACCCAAACAGGCCTTTACCAGCAATCACTACACTGCAGTGGCATCAGATCCCTACCCTAAATGCAACGAATCTGTGATAAAAACGGCACGGTAAGTATTAAGGATGCCCTTAGTAACTACAGCCGTTCTACCCAGCGCATTGCTCAGTCCCACCCCAGCAGCAGGGGCCAGCCCAGATCACTGCCATTCCCCCTCCACATCATGTTAACACACAAATCTCACTTCTGTGCTGTAAAAAAGCAAAATCAGGAAATGGAAGTGTAATCTAAGAGGCTAAAGCTTTGCACATTTCATGATGCTAGAGCAATTACTCTTCACTTTGATTTTGTTCACAGAACAGCTGCAATTATGAAGTCAGCAACACTTCAGATCAGATACGGAACAGGAATGACACCATAAGAGTGAAGCCCTTTTAAATCACAGGCAGGGGAAAGCAAGGCAATGAGCGGTCACCCCAGCACCTCTGTTGGGGAGGGAACCCCCTCAGGTGGAGGGTCACCACTCAGGCCACAGCAAAGACACCGTCCATGCCTTGTCTTCCTGACACGCCGGGATTTAGCACGAATCCTCAACTCTGGTCTTCACTTACCCCCACGTATGGGTAGCCGGAAGAACAAGTTATTACTATCACTTTGACAGTATTTTTAGATTTATTTCTGCATGGGCAAATGAACAATTCTAGTCTGTCTAGTAAGCCCTTCTGGGTGATCACGGAGTTTTCCATGGTCACAACCGAACCAGAAAGCAAACAGAATCAGACTCTCAGATCCCAGTGAATTTCACTGGAATTTGGACTCCTAAATATCCCCCATGACTCTTAAAAACCCAAATGTAGTCACTGAAGTGGGCTTGCTCTACAAGGACAAGACCAGCTGCCAGAACTTTTCAAACAAAACATTAGACTGCATTCTTGCTGTAGTCATAAAAGTCAGGAAGATTTCAGATCTAAACAAACAAAGAAAAAGTCTAACTAAAAATGTAGTATTTTGATGTGCTGTTCTTTGGAATTCCTATAATTAAAAAATAAACACATTGTTACTATCTCATAAGAAAATACATTTCATAATGTGCAACCCAATGCACATAGGGAATTGGCAGGTGAAAGGGAAAATGCAAAAGTATGAAAATACAGTCCTTTAAATGTGACAATAAAGTTTAACATATTAATACAAAACTAATAACACTAAAATAGATGTACAGGTGCAAAAGGCTACTGGGTTGTAGAAAAAAGGTACCAGCTTTTTTTTTTTAAAGGCTTAATTAAATTTGCTCAAAAAATTTCCCACAAAATAAAACAAGAAGCAGCATTAAAAACAAACTGATAACATGCTGTCTCTAATAAAGCAATGTATGTACAAAAGTAGTGAAGAAGCTGAATTCATCTGCTGGCATGAATGAATTTGTCTGACAAAAGTCAGGCCAAAAGTTGCAACGAATGGGATGTTTACAACTCTTAGGCACAGAGAAAAGGTGGAGGTTTCTTTCATAGGGCAGACTTTTTATACAGGAAGTCTGGTTTGTTTGGAGACCTCCTTCCTCTGCTTACTGCATCTTCCCTTTCCAAATCCGCATTTCTCTGTGCTCCATGTTCCAACAGCTCATCATCTGCCAGTCTCCTGCTGGGCCTCTCTTCTTGCATTTCAGAGGTGTACACAGAGAGCGAAGGTCTGGTGGAGGTTAGCCCATAGGTCAAATCGGTTTCCATTTTTGTTCTTCCCCTGATGTGAACTGGGCCGCTACCAGCATTTTCCTGGGTAGCCAATGCCAAATCCAGCCGCTGGGGAGGTTGTTCTAAGACATCGAGGTGTATTGGCTCATTCTTTTGTCTGTGTTGATGCCCATCTTGGGAGAGCAGGTATTCCCTCCTAGAATCCTCTTGTTTTTTAGGAGATATCTGGGAAGGCAGATAGGCTGACTTTAAGCCACTTGGTGATGCCTTACTGTGGCTATACAAATCCGGGCCGAAATATATGCCTTGTGAGGGCGACGGACTGTGCCTGTTGGGCGCTGGAGTAGAGGGTCTGCATGCAGCATTAGAGAAGTCATAGAAGTCAGGATATTCCTGCTGATTTTCTCGAGTATCTATTTTCTGCTCTATTGCATGTTTCTTTCGAGAAGTGGGCATGTGTCTGTTTGGAATACATGAAATGTGCTGGGGTGGACCGGGCCCTACCTCTGTAACCGTCTGGCTTAATTCTGTGTCAACTGTGAGCTCTGGTAGTCTTCTGTCTTTTAAAGACATTGCTGACACACCCATTGCGATATCTGGCATCAGTTCATTTAGCAAGGGCTGAGTACACTGGAAAAGAAAAGAAATTAGTTTGTGGAAACAAAGCAAAAGCTAAACACAAACTGTATTTAGGATGGTTTTGGTAATTCAAAATGGCATTTTCCTATTCTACCTTTGCCTAGACCAACTTCAGCCTGCAGATTTCCTACACTGGTTAAAGAACGCGTGTATCCTCCAACGTTCACCTTCGCCCTAGCTTAAGACAACTTCTTTCCTTCACAAAGTGTTGTGCCACAGTAACAGATCCTTCTTAAATGCACCTTGTCTTGAATATGCAGTAGATGATAACGTACTGTTAAACTCTCAGAAGATAAGCCTGCTTTAAGTCACTTGCAATTATCAAACATACCAAGGCACTCAGCACAGAACTTAAACCGTTACAGCGCAGAGTTCCAGCGCGGGGAAGGCACGGAACATGTATTTTGTCACTGTAGATGCAACCCTTCCGTTTGCACTTCATATTTTAAACTAACTGCAGGCACAAGTGTGTGCACGCACGACAGCCTCAGGGCTTGTGGGGGAGCAGCACCAGTTACAGTGCTGAGGAGATCCACAAAGCCCATGGAGGCTGTTGCATGGCATTCTTCTCACCTACACCTATAAGCAATCCTGCAACGAGACAGGCATATTACAGTCTTCTGGACAGAAGAGTTCACATTTCTGCTTGTATTAATGATTTCTAATGAAAGCAAATTTAGTAATCATGAATACTAGTAACTCACAAATTGCAGAAAGAACACAGAACAAAAATACCACCCATAGTAAGCCTGTGCTTCTCCTTGCATTTTTAATAGAAACATTCTAGCAGAAACATTTCTAATGTGAAAAAGACCACGATATGGTTTCCTTACTGAAGTCAGTATCGATCAAGAGAGACATGCTACAAAACAAACAATGTCAAACAACTAATTTGAAGTTAAATATTTTAACTTAGGATGATTGTTAAAGGGAAACAAAATAACAATACCCATGTTTCCATTCAGAACTCCAGATCAAATCTGCATCTAAAGAGCAGGTTTTCAGTAAGACACAATCGTGCACTGAAAAAGTTTTTGCACTGCAGAAATAAATTACCAAGTTATTTAGCATTTTATGCACTTCACAAAGCTATGTGTTTGTGCACTATGTTATAGTTCATTGTTTTCATTGCATCATATTGTAGTTCAGCAGCTACAATGGTTGTCTTCAAATGCCGTAACGAACCCCTTCGTATTTGCAATTACCAATTTCTGCTTTCCTACTCATTTAAAAATATTTTTCACAGCTGTAAGGCCTTGATACTCTCCACAGGCTCATTTTCCACACATCTGTTTACTTCAGGACTACTTACCTGTGAACAGCCAAAATATCATTACTGTTTCTACCCACGAATACATTATGCACTCCACTACTGAAGCTGACTTAACACTTGGTTTTAGTTTAAATAAAACTGTAATACAGAGGATTCACGAGTCCCACCTGCCTCTCCAAAATGCTCCTACCCCTGGAAGACTCATTCTCCCAGGGATCAGAGCATGCCTTTGGGATGCAAAAGGCTGACAGCTAGTTTGGTAGAAAAATCTCCTCCTAAGCAACAGATGCTCTTTTTACAAAGCTAAGTTACTTCATCATAAGAATTCTTTCCAGCTCCTCTCTATAAGCTACTTCAAGTGGCCGGAGATAGGAAGAACAGGAGAAATCATCATACTTACTGCTTGTTTCTCAGCTGCCATCACTGCTGCTGCTGCAGCCACCGTTTGTCTCCCCAGACCCGTGGTATTGGTGCAATCAGGAGGCGCTGCTTTAACACTGGGCAAGTAGACAGGTGGTGCAGCTTTGGGAGCTGTTCGCGAGTGGAATAGGGAGTGATTGCACGGGTAAGAAAAGGAACGCGAGGGATGTTGACTTGGCACCCTTTGTTTCCAGCCCACTTTGAACTGGTTATGAATAGGAGTTGCTGGTGGGTGGTATGGAGGTGGAGGAGGGGGCAATGGTGGATGGAAGGCCACAAAAGAGTCCAGTTCTGTAAACATGGTTTCTGCAGTGGGAGTACTGTTAATGCGACATCGTGCAGACTGCCTCATTGTCAGGAGCGGGCTTTCGTCCCCAAATCGCTCATCAGGAAAGAATTTGTGAGGATTCTGCAAAGGAAAAAACCCAGCATGTAACAAAATGTAGGAAGTCTTCAGAAAAATCTCCTAAACTAATGTGCATTGGAACTAGAAATCTGCTAGCACTGTAATAGTCCAGTTGTACTACATACAACCTCACCAACACTGGAGGTGGTTACAGCTACCACAGAATAAAGACTTTTTTTTTTTTTAAAAAAAACCAGACAAGCAGCATCAGATTCACTGTGTGAATAAGCTGACCAAGAAATGAGTTTGCTTTAACAGCAGCATACAAACAGAAGTGGGATTTCCAATTTCCCAGTCCTGATAGGCACTATGCAGATCTATTGTTCTGCTCAGGACTTTTCTCCTCTCTGATTCAAGAATAAATCACAATCTAGATTTCTAGTTATGATTTGACTGTTACCACCAATTGCCTCTTCGGCAGATTTTTTTTTTTGGTCCCCAAAATCTGTGGCAGTAGGAGCACCCTGAATGGCAACAACTCTTGAGAAAAATATTTATACATTGCACTTACACATTTATAAAATCACAAACATGAAATGCAATAGTGTCACTGTAATTTGCACTTGGACAGTTATAAAGTTACACGGTTATATCAAAGCATTTTTGCACCTGCATGTGCAGACACAAAGTAGTTCTCATACTGCAGATTACACATTCAAGCCAATTCATTAGCAGAACAGAATCAAAGCATTTGTGGTCTTAAACAGCAATTTTTCATACCTGCAGAAGTTCAGCAGCAGCATCAGAAAGTCCAAATTCCCGCAGCACACGAATCTGAATCTCGTAACTGACCGTGGCACCTTCTCCACAGTTGAGAGCATACGCTCTCTGCACCTGCTCGGTATGACGCAGCTCCTGCAGCCGTTTGATCATTTCTTTTACAATGAGGAGATTGGGAACTGGAGGGATAATAGAGAACAGAATGGGGATAACCGAAATTACCTTTTGAACCGTGAGACACTTAAGTTTGATTGCAATGGTTAGATTTAAATCCGAAGGAAAAGTCTAATGTCAGGCTGACTTGGCTTTTTTTTTAACAGCATTCTGCCAAGAACAGTTTGACTGCACGCGTTCCTTGAAGCATCACCAAGGCACATGGGATAACACACATATAGTACAAATAGTAAAGACATAGACCATTTTTCCAGCTTCTGCTGGAATGAGCCATAAATACAGCCTTCTTTGAAAGCCCCTTAGTATGCAGGAATTTTATGGTTTGAGGTGGGGGCAGGATTATCTTAGATAACTGAATGTTCCCTCTTGAATTCTACAGGCCAAGAATTCATTGATTTTGTTGGCACACACTTCATACTTCTAGTAGAATTCCACAATCACAAGACCATAATACCAGCATGTAACTGCAGAAAGAGCATTCTAAAAAAAAATTACACAAACTGTAAGCCAACATAAACCTGTTAAAATTATGTTGGTTTATGCAGTCATATTGAAAAAACTAAAAAAAAAAAAAAAAAAAAAAAACACCCAAAAAAAAAGAAAAACCAAAACACCCAAAACTTTGCCAAAAGGAAATAATGTATAATTTGGGGTATTTATCCTGTTGCAAAACTTTCTCATGTCACTTCTTGCTGCTGTTTGATGATGAATGGTATTTCCCTGTGGTCTTTCAGCCCTCAGCAAAATGTGCATATCATAAGAGAAGACAAATCCAGATCTGTGAATACGCAGGTCCTGGCACCTGATAATTTATCAGCTTTACAAGCATTATATATTACCATTACCAGATGTCTGTAACGAAAGCTCATAAAAATTAAATGGATCAGACAGCAAGAACGGTGTGAAAAGACATCTGCATTACAGAGAAGGAGAAAACTCAACACCATGCAGCTACAACTGGTCCCAATTTCACAAAGTTTACATTGGTACATGAATGACAAGCGTAAGTACAAAGTACAAAGAGGGAGGAAAAAGTCTGAGTACTGTAATGTACAGCTGAGATGCCACAGCTGTAAGTTTCTAAACAATCAATTAGTACTTTTACTAAATTACAGAAGTTTTCAGAAGCTCCTTTTAGGCTTTATAAAGTCTACTCCTGAAACAAATAGATCAAAGTCATTCCACAAACCTTCAAAGAAAACTTACTGCAGTGTTTCAGATCTTCCTTACACCTCAAGTTAAATTCTCTTGCAGCAATTTAAACCTATTATTTTTGTCCTGGCTCTACCACCTCTAAGAATAGCTTGTCTACTTCCTTTCAACGTTTATACACGGAGAGCCTATATAAAATGGGGAGTGGGGAGTAGTGGAGGGAGGAAGACTGTTTTCTTGGTGGCATGTCATCTTTATTGCTTTTCTACAAAAAGAAACTCCCAAACCAATCCATATCTACTGAAATGGGATACTTTGATCAAAAACTGGATACCAAAAGTTTATGCAAGTTTAATGAAAGACTGCACAAGCTCATGGATTAAAAATGCATTTGAAAATCACTAACCACACAGAAATACTATAGGACATCTCTGGCTGCAAATGGTTGGAAAGTGCATAGAATTTTATAGGGAATTATTTAATGTGCTTTTTCTGCTACCCTTTCCTATGCATACACTTTTGGTGACTGCTGGAATAAGGATACTAAACTAGACAGACAAATCTTTAACCTGACCCAGTGTGGCCACAATACTCCATCTGAGACCACATTACTTTACATCTTGCGGCACATTCATTTTTGTATTTTGGCATGACAGTTGCTCTTTATCCAATTGTATAATATTGAATTTCAGGCTTTTCTACAAGGGCTTCCCTCAGCCATCCTGTATGCACCCAGCTGGCTAGACCTACATAATCACACTGTTTCCCAATTTCTTCACTGAATTTAAATTTTATCTTGGTCATTCAGCTATTTAATTCCACCCTCCAAAACATCCATTAACCCTTCCCCAACTTGTCATCAGCTGCAAATTCTGCCGGTGTATTTTCTATGAGTATTAATGAGGCAGGGGAACTGTGGGAAGAGCTAGATGCTTTGGGAATCCCACGAGATACATTCTTCCAGTTTGACACCAAAAGCTCAAATATATAAATGATAAGATACATTACAGGAGGTTTATGACTATATTTCCCTGGTTTGTCTATGGGGAGTGTCACGCCGAGCATCCTGAAGTGAAGAGAGGCCATAGCTACTTCCACCTATAAAAACTTACTCTGTCACAGAAGGAATTAAGTTAGTTGGACTTCAAAGCTAAAGTGGATTTGGTAAACTGGAAGGAGAGGAAAAAAAAAAAAAAAAAGTGTCTTGAGTGCCTACTTCCAATATTTTTCTGGCAAAGTGAGTTAAGCAGACTGTAAGCGGACTGCCCTAAAAATTATGCTCCCCTGCTTTTTGTTTTTAAAAGAAATTAGTATTTTGCCATTTTCCAGCCATCTGGATTTTACCCATCTTGGACGACTTGTTGTAGAAAACACCACCACTCTGGGAACCGAGAGCCAGGCTCCAGCAAGTGTTCTACAGTAACTTTAACCAGTTCAAGGGTTTTCAAATTGCTCAGCTGAAGCAGGTTAAAATACTAACCCCTCCAGTAGCTTACTTTCTAAATACTTATTATACCATCCAAAAATAGTAAATGTCTTCAGAGCAGATCAAAGCAAAAGGGACTACTGCTGGGTAAGAAGAAGCTCAAACGGTGCAGTACTACTCTTTGAGGAAATAATAATATTCAATAAGTGACATTCACTCTCCCTGGCCCCAAGCCCCCTTTCACTCACACCAGACCCATCAGCATTGCGAGTGATCTAGCAGCCTTACCTGGGATCTCATTGGCTATAACTGAAGGAGGGCTGGACTGGTTAGTGCTAACTTGCTGGTGGGTAATCATATGACAGCACTGTGGCACCGCGTTGTTCACCATGTAAAGGGTGTCGGGCACATTGGACATTCGGACCATCCGCAAACGAACAAGATCGGTTTGTTCCACCATCATCTCATCCAGTACTGACTGCAACGACAGCCATTAAAGCCTTCATGAAGGCATTGCACACACACACCAACCAGGACCTGCTGCAAGTGCAGTCCCGACGTCACGAGTCTAGCAATGTCTAAACCATAACTTTTCTAGATTCCAAACAGTATTGGGCTTTTCCATAGCATTTTCTATTCCATTTTCCAGTCATGATCAGAGTTGAGTTTCAGAGCTATGAGCAGGCAGGTGAATAAAGTTTGGGAAGGTTGCTTTGTTTATTTTGTACATGTCAGATTAAAAGTAACCTTGAGGCGAGACCCTCTGGACGCTGTCTCAGACAATTACTGCCTAGAGGTCTCAACTCTCTGTGCCACTGAGTAGAAGGCACTAGTCTGCAAATGAAATGTGGTTTTCTCGTATGTCTTAAAGAATAGAAAGGGATTTATGCATACCCTTTTAAGATTGTCATTTCATGTTAAATAGATTTATTTTTAAAAATGGGAGGTTAACAGGGGAGTTAAAAAAAAATCAGAAATCACTCATCCATGATTTTTTCATTCCACGATATTTAAACTATGTATAGTAGTACAGCTAGCAGAAAATAAGTATGAGAGTCCTCCCTTCTAAGGTTAAACAGTTAAAGATGCTTTTAAAAATATTAACAGCATAATATGAAATTAATAGAAATAAGTAGGACTCCTGAAGGGTAAAAAAAAAGAAAATTTAGAATGCACCTTTAAGATTATTACTAAAGCACTCCCAAACCGTATACCTGAAAACTAAGAGTCAAAGCTTTTAGCACATATTCTTTAACACATTTTTGTTAGTTTTAATAATCCAAGATAAACGATAACATTTTAACTGGCTAGCCTTCCTTTGCTACTTTAGTGCCACCTGGTGCTTTCCAACCCTTGTGCCCAAAATGCAAAGCAGTCTTGTTTCTCCCCTCCCCTCACAAGGGATGTCAGCAGCAACTCACACCCACAGAAGATGTTTTCTTTCTTAGGCACAGGTCAAAAGCTACAAATTCACCAGAGTAGTGGTCGGAGATTGTAGGTGATGTAGATGTGCACAGCTTCACCTAATCCTCTTGCTCTGCAGTCACCTGCATGGCTGGGACTCATCAGCTCTCGACTTAAGTCGGAGCTGCCTTAAGTGGTGGCATTAGTTAGCAACCTACAAAGGTCCCATTCTGTCAAACGGGATATGGCATCTCCAACCTGTCACCATCAGAGATGCTACAAGGTCTTCAGTTTGACAGTCCTCATGCAAGATACTAATTAGGGAAGCTACCGCTTGAGCGGGACAGGAAGGACTTCAGTCAAATTGGCCACAAGATATTTATTCCATTTTGTGGAGGATCAAAAGAATTTTGGATATGTTCTGATTCAAACACGAAGATGAAATATCAGGGTCCTCTGCCAAGTGGAATAGCAGTTCTCCACCCAGCTCTGGTGGGAGCTGGGGAGCCTGAAAGACCTGGCACCATGGCTGCTGACTAGCTGCAAACTGGGACTCTCAGGCTCTCACCTTGCCATCCGCCTGCCAGGAGGGCTGCCGAGGAGCTGGGCCGGCAAACTGGCTGGAAACCAGGGAGGTTTCCCTCAGAACGCTGCTTTGTTTCCGGTGGAATTTCATCAAGATCTGTCTCGCAAACATTTCAATTTCGACAAAAAAAAATTTTGTTGAAATTTTTCTGATCAGTTCTAGAGACTTGAGCCTGATGATCAATCTTGTAAGTCTTGTTAAATTGAAAATGTTAGTATTTCAGGCCAGTACATGCAAAGAGAGACAAAACATACCAAAATCTTTCCCTGTTTACAGAACCCCCTGATGACTCAATTTAATAATAGCCAAGTGTTGTTAATGATTATTACCTTAGCCTCCTCCACATATGGAGAGAATAGTCTTGGCCGCACATATATTCCAGCATTTTTTTGCCGCAGCCAGGCATTTGACTTTCCACCTTCTGATGTTGGCAGCATGTCTGAAGGAGGAGTACTAATCAGGCCTCTCTTCATCTTTAAGAATCAAGAAAGAGTTTTATGTATTTTAAATATAAATGTGCGAAAAACTTGCAAGAAATTTATTTCTAACACTGAATCCTTAAACCACTGATTCTTCTTTAGCCTTCTGATATAATTAAAGAACATAAAATTTAACCAGAAAAAGTTATACACATATTACTCTGAGCAATAACATTTTAGGAGCTTATCCTTAAAAAAAAAAATTAACCTGAACACTGTAGAATCTGAAGTACAAAGAACTCAGAGATGGTATTTGTATCAGACTACTGACTTACTGCATCACTCAGTACTTCACTATTCATGGGTAAGATGTGCTCAATGCGGACAAAAGGTAGAAGTGGAGACAGGATCTCTCTCAGCTCCTCAATATCAAGATCTCTCCTCTTCACACCTCTTTTGTTCACACTGTGAGCAGTACCACTGAGTAAATTAGGCTCTGTGGGAAGGAACAAGAAATACTAAGTTGACCAAAAAAAACTTCAAGTAGGAAAGCAGGAGTTACATGACTTACAGGAAGTTACAGAAAAGGAAAAAGAATTCTAATTTTAAATCAACAGTGCTTATCAGCTTTGTTCCACAAAACTATTTCATGCCTTAAAATCTGACAAGAAGCACCCACAAAAGACAGTTTCAGTTTATATGAGCACAGGTCATTTGCACAGCTGTCAGTTTCAAAGTGTAAGCCAGTAAGAAAATACAAAAATAGCATCTGGAGTAAACATTTATAGAGCTCTACCAAGAGCTATGCTATGAAAATATTTGTACCTCCCTGTTAGCAGTTCCCCCAAGGACTCTCTCCTGCAGCTCCTCTCCCTTTCCCTAGCAGTTTTCAGAGACTTATTTTCTACAAATTAAGGCCTGAAGAGTCCACTGGGCTAAATCATTCTAGCCGCCTTGTGTAACCCACCTTAGTAACAACGGTGTCAAGCCCATTCAAATTGCTCTCACTGTCACAGGGTACCTATTCATGCCAAGAGTGGCTATCTTCCTAGAGACTGCAAGATGACAGTGCATAACACACTTGGGTCATTCTTCCCCCCCAGTTAACTACCTTTACCTGTATTTTAGGTATTGTGCTCTACCTGAATTTGACTAGCTTCACTCTTTGAGGAAATCTGTCAATCACACCCATCCTCCCTTCAGTACAGGCAGCTCAAGTTTTGGCCACAGCCCATTACAATTTCTAATGCTTTCTGGTATTTTGACTGACACCACCACGTATTCAGAGCTGCAAAATCAGGAGCATCACTGGGGAATTAGGACCAAATTACTAGACTGAAATTTGGCCCTCACATGACAGAACTTGGTATAGCTCTTATTTCTGCTTTTGCTTATCATGTTATCTGATGATCTCAGGAAAGATAAGTGAGCCATTTACTTAATGAACACCACAGAACTGGAAGCTGAACAGTTACTCCAGATGAGCAGCTTTGCCCCCAGTTCAGGTCTGTTACTGTTTAACTGGCTCTAGTCCGTTCCAATGTGTCTTAATACAAACACCTACAAAACCCTGTTTTGAACATAGACTGTTAATACTTACTCAGGTCACTAAAAGCATGCATTTTAAGTCACTTTTTGGTCAATACAACATGTCCATGACAATGCAGCTGTATTGCAAGCAATAGTAGTGGCTTTCAAAAACACGGCCATCCCCCCACAGACAACAACCACACCAGTACTGCTCTGCACACAGGCAGGTTCTTCCCTTTCCATTCCTCTCATTGTGCTATCTGATTGACACTTTGTGGTGGGGATGAACTACAAGCTACTTACATTTGTTATTTGGGAAATATATATTTAACTCACTTCCCACACTCAAAAAATGTGAGATTACTCTTGAAGTTACCACTGCAGCAACAACATGCACCTGAGCTAATAAAAATACATTTACATCTACTTTAGGAAAAACACTGATGCCGCGTGATGGCTTGTTTCTCACTACCACAGATTTCTGTGGGAGAAACATCCTCAAACTGAAGTGAAAGGCTGACACAGTAAACTAAGAATAAGACTACTGTGAGAAGCTTGTGTGAGCACATAAAAGTAAAAGATACCACAGGGTTTTTTTTCATTTGATTAGTTACAAGAAAAATAAATCTGAGACAACAATAAATCAACAAGACTTAAAAATCGGACAGTCTTTGAGGTTGAAAGGACCTCTAGAAGTTTGGTCCAGCCACAGCCACTGCCCTCTCCCTACATGTCCCCAGGCACAGTAGAGCAGGTTGCCCATGACTACGTCCAGTTGGCTTTCAAATAATTCCAGGGATGGAGACCCCATAACTACTCTGGGCAAGCTGTTCCAGTGTCTGACTATCTTCACAGTTTCTTGTGTTTAAACAGAATTTCCTGTATTTCAGTTAATGACTCATTGCCTCTCATCCTGTCCTGGGTGCCAAGAGAAGAGTGCGGCTCTATTTTCTTCGCTTCCTGCCATTAGATATTTATAGACTTTGCCAAGATCCCCCTAAGCCTTTTCTTCATGAGGCTAAACAATCCTAGCTCCCTCAGAATGCTTGCATTCTCATGTTTTAGAGAACAAAAGCCATTTTCTTTAGAAAGTGTGTATTTTTTTTTTCTTTTGGCCATACTTTGAACAAAGTAGATTAAATTTCCTTAAGTTAGAGATTACCCACAAAAAAGGAACTTCCCTACATTTTGGTTTATTTGGTTTAATATTGTGTGGTTTAAAGGATCCTTACCTCGATCCGCTATTCTCTTCATCAACTGGTGTTCTCCCCATTTAATCAGATATTTGAGAATATCTTGTTCACTTGCCTGAGAGAAAGAGAAAGTCGGCAATCTGTATATACTTAAATGTCACACACACAAAAAATTAAAAAAAAAAATCACATACACAAGTCTTTTACAGCTATAAAGACAGACAACTGTAGCAAGAGCAAAGTAAGTATTTGTACTTTATCATCTACTATACTGCTTCCTCCAAATATTTTAGGGTAGTACTAGCGGTATATGACCATAATTTCTAGATTCATGTCACTTACTGAATGCCCAAGAAGATGAAAAAAAAAATTCTACAGAAGGAAAAATGTTGCAAGCATGAAAACTTAGAAGTATTAAATTTGAATTAAGTTAATTAAAAGGGGCAATTTAACTGTGTTTGGATCTCTTGTTTAAATCACAATTCATCATCCACACAGCCTGGAAAGCTATGAAAATAATCAAATCAACTAAATTACAATCTAAGTGATGAGAAAGATTTCTCAGTAATACTACAAACAAAATAACTTTGCTTTGTTCCTACCTATATATGTGTGCTAACCACTCAACATTATTTTAGAAGAAAAAATACCAAAAAATTTAAATTTATTTAATTTCTTAACAACTAGAGTAGAAAATGTAGTCATAATACACACTCTCATGGAAGAGCAACAGTACAGCTTACTGTAATTCCTGAAATGTTTAAAGTAAACAAAATGTTTTAAAAAACACTTTAAAAAAAATCTCAAACACTTTATACTTTAAAAAAAAAAAAAAAAAAAAAAAA
>WHYT01017884.1:641012-663721 GCA_009806455.1 Tetrax tetrax
CCAAGATCCCCCTAAGCCTTTTCTTCATGAGGCTAAACAATCCTAGCTCCCTCAGAATGCTTGCATTCTCATGTTTTAGAGAACAAAAGCCATTTTCTTTAGAAAGTGTGTATTTTTTTTTTTTTTCTTTTGGCCATACTTTGAACAAAGTAGATTAAATTTCCTTAAGTTAGAGATTACCCACAAAAAAAGAACTTCCCTACATTTTGGTTTATTTGGTTTAATATTGTGTGGTTTAAAGGATCCTTACCTCGATCCGCTATTCTCTTCATCAACTGGTGTTCTCCCCATTTAATCAGATATTTGAGAATATCTTGTTCACTTGCCTGACAGAAAGAGAAATCTGTATATACTTAAATGTCACACACACAAAAAATTAAAAAAAAAAGATCACTTACACAAGTCTTTTACAGCTATAAAGACAGACAACTGTAGCAAGAGCAAAGTAAGTATTTGTACTTTATCATCTACTATACCGCTTCCTCCAAATATTTTAGGGTAGTACTAGTGGTATATGACCATAATTTCTAGATTCACGTCACTTACTGAATGCCCAAGAAGATGAAAAAAAAATTCTACAGAAGGAAAAATGTTGCAAGCATGAAAACTTAGAAGTATTAAATTTGAATAAAGTTAATGAAAAGGGGCAATTTAACTGTGTTTGGATCTCTTGTTTAACATCACAATTCATCATCCACACAGCCTGGAAAGCTATGAAAATAATCAAATCAACTAAATTACAATCTAAGTGATGAGAAAAATTTCTCAGTAATATTACAAACAAAATAACTTTGCTTTGTTCCTACCTATATATGTGTGCTAACCACTCAACATTATTTTAGAGGAAAAAAATACCAAAAAATTTAAATTTATTTAATTTCTTAACAACTAGAGTAGAAAATGTAGTCATAATACACACTCTCATGGAAGAGCAACAGTACAGCTTACTGTAATTCCTGAAATGTTTAAAGTAAACAAAATGTTTTAAAAAACACTTTAAAAAAATCTCAAACACTTTATACTTTAAAAAAAAAAAACAACCAAAAAAACACAAACAAAAAAAACAGGTAAGATTGGTACAGATACAATTTTAAAAATATTCCAGTCATCTTTAAGCTATAAAAGGCTGGTTATCATTATAAAGATATCTCCCCCAAAGAGAAATGGCAGTAAAAATCCACAAGCTTTCTATTAGTAGGGTTTCTCATCACCCTAAAACTATCACTGAAGGAAAGTCACAAAAAAAGAAATTCTGCAATAATTGTCAGAATAGGTATTTTTACGTCTCCTCTAAAAAATAAATTAAATCTTCTGAACAATTACTAGTTTACTAGTTCCCAGCTAGGATGTACATTGTTACAGCAAAAACGACTACCACCACCACATAATTTTTATAGAACACTTAAACACGCAAGGCAAATGTTAAGTTCAGAAATGCTTTGTTTAAAATCATTTGCAGTCATTTTTAAACTGTTATTAGGCTTCTAAGCAATAGCATATACTACCAGTTTGGGTTGTGTTACAAGCCAAGAGCAAAACAGCTTTCATTTTTTACATATTACAGAGGAATGCCTAGTGTGCATACAAGCCCACTCTCGCCAACAATTTCAAATGGGCTACTGCCAAGCTCTTCTAGTAATGGTAGAACATCCTGCTTCAAGCAGGACCAGCTGTATTCTGCATTGCAGATTACCTGTAAATAGTCAGACTGAATAGCTGTGAGCAGGTGGTCCTTGCTGAGTTCATAGAAGACATCTGAAGTCATCACCTGGGTAAACTCCTCACAGAGGAAATGCAGTGCTTGACGATGTACCCACTTGGAACCGTACGGCTGAGAGCTCCACTTGAGAATGGCAATTAAGGTGTCTAGTGAGATGCTTTCAGCAATAATATCTTCACAGCCTAGGAAACAAAAGCAAAAATCAATACTGCTGTTACAGAGGCACTTGGACCCTGAAGGAATAAAACATACGGCTAAATCTTTAATACAGAGGGTTGTATGACCCCCAGTGAGAGCAAAAACAGAAGTGCTCTACAGACCAAGGTTCCAAACGGGGTTAAATTATGAATAAAAGTATAATAATTTTAATTGAGGTTTAGGATTCCAACTATACAGTCATTTACCTTTTAAAGCACATGAAATATCATGTCTGATGGCATGCCTGGATGAACAACCATAAAGCCAGCTCAGCCCTACTAGAACCTCCTTGGGTTAATATACATTATTTATTTAACACATTTGAAAGTTAAGGATTTGAATCTGAGTCACCATTGTTTAGAGCAGATTCACAGAAGACTATAAACTGTAACTCAAGTGAGATTTTCGTCTGTATCACTTTGCATATGGGCCCTCCTGAGACAGACCATGCAGAGGAGCAGAAACAAAAGCTGTGACATTACTGGGACTCAGCTACATAGCACAGGATGAGGGCAGCAAAGCATAATTTTCCAACTCACAGAGAAGGCAGGAACCACAGAGGGTGGTTGCCACCACCTTGGCCTCCCTTATCAAGCAAAGCACAGAGGGTGCCAGAACAGGGAGCATCTTCTCTGACAGGGAAGAAGACAGCGAATCATCCAAGAGGCAGGTATTCTGACGCGTGGAGAGCCTGCTACAGTTTCTTTGTACCTACTGCTGCATTAGGATTTACTGTTTCACAGAGTAAATGTCTCCTGAAGAAGAGACAGGGGATATTTAAGCCTCCTGAAGGGAGACAGAGCAGATTTGGAAGAAACGAGGGGAGACATACTGTGGGAGGGCTGAAAACGTGGGTACTTGGGGCTACCGAGTTAAGACCGTATCACAATGTTGATAACTGGAAGTCTTCAGTAGCAGTTTGTCGATTTCATTTGTACATCTGGTTTACATATACATAGAAAACTACTTTATCTGTACCACAAAGATAGCAATTTAAAGAGAAAAAAAATCCTTTTCTAGAATTAAACATTCCAGTCTGAACCCACTACAGCCACAAATTACAGCTGTGCTTATGGCCATGAGAAGTCCCTGGGCAGCTCAGAGCAGCATGGTTACACTGCAATTATTTTACTTTTTACATCATCATTTTTGTCTCAGTTTCAAGGATATTTAAAAACTAAACTTTGAGAGTTGTTTAGAGAACTGTATCTCGTTACTGAGCTCTTGGACTAAGCTAACTAAGAATGTATTTAGTATGGTAATCTTAACATTTGTCAAGACAAAGATCAAAGAGGCTCTTCCTGATGCCACATTTTTGAGCTGGTTGCATATATGTAAGACATGCCAGCAACCATTAACAGAATTAAAAGAAAATCTTACTTTTCTACATAGGCCAGTGTACAGAATACAAGCATTGATTCAATTTCTGTGGTGACTAATAATGTGAAGGACAAGTTAACAAGGAGTAAGTAGTAACAGGTGAATAGGCTACTTCAAGTAGAAAGGTATCTGTCAAATGAAGTACTCCTTAGGAGCAAAGTCACTGAAAAGGGAAGCTTAAACAGTAAGGTAAAGAAGAAGGTATTAGGAAGCAACCATTTAAACATGAGGCAAATTGTAAATTTACAATTTACACATTCAACAAACACATTTCTACTTAATACTACAAAAAAAGCCAGCATGTTAATTATGAGAGTAATATTCCACCATTAAAT
The DNA here is from genome assembly GCA_009806455.1 of Tetrax tetrax. Classification (NCBI taxonomy): domain Eukaryota; kingdom Metazoa; phylum Chordata; class Aves; order Otidiformes; family Otididae; genus Tetrax; species Tetrax tetrax. Next base: position 644,646 of record WHYT01017884.1, read on the forward strand.
TTTTTTAAACTTAAGTATAAAAAAATACAGTTAATATAATAAATACAGTCAATGCTCAATGAGAATGTTTGCAGCCAATTCCAGGAATATATCTGAATGTATACATTTAATTTCTTTTCTAAAGGAGTTTATGAAAATAATGCCTGTCACCCCCAACAGTGATAAATTTTACATCAGTTCATATTTAAAAAAAAAAAAAAAAAACAACAGAAAACCCACCCCACCAAGTTTCCTCAACAAGCACCTGGATGATTCATTTTTCACATGCCTGATTCACCTGAGAAGAGGAAGGCCATGTAAAGCTGCAGCCAGTGACAGAAGGGCTAGTTAATGCATGCTTCAGAATGTATGCTTTTAAGGCAGCATTTCGCTATTCGTCCCAACGTAGACTCTCCATTTGCTTTCGACAAAGGAGTAACTGTTGAGTCATGTTTCAATGCACCTGCTTTGTCCTTTACCATTGCTGTGGTAATACTGCACTTCTCACAGCTACCTATCACCATCAGGTTACATATTATTAGAATCATAGAACGGTTCGCGTTGGAAAGGACCTCAAGATCATCTAGTTCCAACCCTCCTGCCCTGGGAAGGGACACCTTCCAGTTGGCAAGGCTGCTCAAAGCCCCATCCAACCAGACCTTGAACACTTCCAAAGATGAGGCATCCACCATCTCTCTAGACAACCTGTCCCAGCGCCTCACCACCCTCTCTACAAGTAAGAGCAGATGCCTTACTATAAATATTGACCTCTAACTGGCATGGTGAGGACTAGCCTAAAGCGAGCAGTGAACATGGAGCAAAGACTGGCTGGAGGCACTTGGAACATCGGCTTGATCATGACTGGTATAGATGAGAGCAGAGGATGAAAACTGCTCTGAAATACAATCCTTGGGTTTTGGTACAGGTTAGAGAAACTGCCCCTCTAGACATGAGAATTTCCCAGAAGCCTGAAGGATAAACCTCACTCTGAACTCTTAAAATATTCTGGTCAAGAATCTGAAAAATAGTGTTTAAAAAACAAACCCAAAACCTACCTTAAAAAAAAAAAGCTTGAAATATTTTAGCATATGTTAGAAATATGAATGAATGAAGTCTGAAGCTTTCTACTTCAGGATCCATTTTTACTTATAATTTTCCTTACATTTTAAAACAATTATGGCCGATTATTTAACTTTGTCACGAGTCCCTCTTATCTTCCCTTTTGGGGCTCAAAAAAAGGAAAATGTTAAGTTAGCAGCAAACCTGGCATGACCAACGAAAGCTAACCATAACTAGTCGCAGCATGCTTAAAAGAGGAGTTTGCATCCCTGAATAAGAAACAGAGAGGAGTTGTCTGAAATAGAGTCATCTGTTGTGTTGCGCTAAGTCTTGCCCTGCTGAACCCTAACACAACTTTTTGCATGCCATTATTCTGTTTGCATGCAAGTTGACTTCAGCAGATGATTACATCCCCCTGAAGTCTAAAGACGACATGTAAGGACTGCTCTATTTCAAAGGCAGTATGTAAACCCCCTCCTTGAAATCAGTCACCAGGAAACTCAAACTGTGAGAGCAAAGAGACTTATGTCAAAATGAATGCCATTCATCGTATTTCATCTAACATTTATTTTTGAAACAATAAGGATACCGGCCCCCTGCAAAGACAGAAAACTGCAATTCCGTGAGAAATGTAGTTCCAAAGATCTGAACAACACTGATTTATAGAAACAGAGCATCAGCTCAGTCTTGATTCTTCTGTCAAGGCCAACTACTGCACAACTACCAATAATATGACATCATCAGGTGAAAAGCTCGTTTAGGATGCCAAGCAAATAAAACAGTCCTTTTCCCAAGTAATTTTAGCAGTGTATCAGAACTGCAAGACTATTGAAAGTATTTCTTCTGAAGTAATTATGAGGTAATAACTAAAGTGTTTTCTGAACATTTAAATAAATTTGGGTAACCCAATTCTAGCTATGGAAGGCATCCAATTTCTTTTCTTTGGCAGAAGGTTTTTTTTTTTTGTTTCAACAATCAGCCACTTGGCAAAAAAAAAGCAGTCATTTAATAGCCACAGTATTGTTCTTCACAGTGGAATAGAGCATTTTTCTCCTATGCGTACTATTTCATAATATGCAAGCAGCAAGAGTCTTTCCAAGATCCATTTGCAGGGTCTCAAAGTGCTCTACCACAAGCTTTGTGACTGTCAGTAGCTTTCAGAGATTCAACATAGAGGGCTAAAGATGACTATTACATTTTGGGTAAATGAGGCTGTTCCATGCACTCCTTTTGCTGGATACCAACAGGTCCGGTCTACAAACAAGCCCCTTCTGCTTCCCCAGTTCTCTCTCCAATGCAATTCCACAGCCCTTCCAAACAGATAGCTTGAGCCCACGTTTAGCGTGCTAGCTAGTAGCTTGGGATCATATCACGACAGTTGACAGATCTAAAGACAAATTAAGTGCCTTCAACAGTTAGCAAAAGTGGAATTAAGCAAAGTTTTTACTACAAAATTGTTAGCTTGATTTAACTCATTCTGTGGTGCAGACCTTTCCCCTAAACTGATGCAAATAAGTGGAGCCAAGAAAGAAGAAGGAAGAACTCTTCTTGACACTGAACTAGAGCCTCGAAGCTATTCAATGTTTCTTAGGTTTACTCCACTAAGAAATACCATATGGTAATAAGGAATCATACTTTTTGAATTTGTTGGCATGTAGAAAATAGTTTAGAGGCATGACCTGTAGCTAGTCTGGACTGCAACATGTTTGGAAGCTCTAGAGATGCTTGTCTCACCAATCCATGAGCATCCTTGCTGTTCTAACCAAGCTTCTGATGGGAAGAGAAAGGAAAAAGGGAAGACAACATTTGCTCAGCTTCCTTCCCACATCTTACAGACCCAAAGATGCAAACATGTCCTGTTCTTGCTAAGGATTTGTTAGAAGGCAGCCCACACTCACAGGCTGTGGGAGCAGTCATGGAAGCTAACCCCCTTGTATAGTGAGGCTAATCTAGTGATTGCTTTGTTCTTACGTTCCACGTCTCCTGCTCTTCTGTCACACTGGTGCTTGGATGGCCACTCAATGAACTAGTCAACTAATTTCTGTCAATCCTGCTTCTAGCAACATCAGATTGACAACAGCACAAATCCTACTGCCACACGGAGAACGGAAACAAGGAGACCACTAATTCAGGAGGCAGGGCAGCAGTACCACTTCTGACAGTCAAATAACCTGTGTCAGACTCACGTGACCTCATATAATTTGAAAGACATTTAGGTTCTCCACAGCAGTAGGCAAAACATCAGTTACAAAAACAGTAGAGCAAGTCAGAAGACTTACATAGTACAAACAGGAAACTACACCTTTTTAACTGTTCATCACAATGAGCAACAGCCTCTACTTTCCTATAACTGTATTGTGAACAAGGGATCTTGTTCAGCATCCATCTTCCAGATGCAGGCTGACTTTCCCAGTTTATTAGTATTTTTTGCCTCCTAACAGCACCATATTCTCTGTCTTAAAAGAACGCTAGAAGTTTCTAGCTTCTTGAAGTTTTAGTGCTTTTCTTTTCCTTCTCCTCCCCAAATTGTTTAAAACAAACAAACAACCAACACCACCACTTTAAAAGGAGATTCAGTTAACTGATGCCAAGCCTGTAACTTGCACGTGCATTATTTTTCACATTTTAGAACTCTCAGGCACACAAGTTGTGGATATGTGAAGGTGCAAAACTCCATGAATGTTCTGCAGAAAAGAAAATAGACCTAAGTAGCACTAGAGATCAAGGAGGATTCAACAGGCATTAACGGTCAAACACCGTTGAAGTCTGTTGCTAAGTTCAGTACCTCCTTTGAGCTATTTTTAATCCCTCTGCTAATTTTTTTAAGCACCAAAGTTTAAAACATTCATGTACTCCCATCCTTGAAAGGCTGAATTTGGAGTACATCTTTTATGGCACAGTTGAAGTATATAGTATCATTTTTTTGCTTTATTCAAATGCAAAGCTGAAGACTTTATAGCACTTCAGATTAACTGTTAAAGCAAAAATAAAATATGATCTGAAGGTTAGGTCAGGTAGCATTTTGTTTTATGCTAACCATCCTTCCACAGTGAAAACTCAAGTTATGTTGAATTGAATACAGCACTGAAACATAAATTTAGGGAGAAGACAAAAAAACAATGCAACTTGGGTTACTTAAAAGTATTTTCATTTATGACATGGCAGTTATAAAGCTGTTAAACATTCTAAGATATTAACAGCTGGATTTTTGAAGTTGTAAGTTTAGCCAGCAATAGATGCTAATTGTTACACATTTAAAGCATTCAACATTTGTGGCAAAAGCTCTTTAATGTTTTCTCTCCCAAACAATGAAAATTAATTTACTCTTCTGCTCCTGCCACATGCAAAATGCATGAATTTAGGAAGCCTGAAATCTGTATCTACATTTTTGGCTTCTTGCTGCCTTCAACTAATAACAGCGCTTGGCTGGGCTTCAGCATTCCTTAAGAAGCACCTTCAGCAGCAGTGGCAGGCAGCATAGCTGATCCAGCTTAAACAGAAAACAATCATAGGTCAGGAACAAAAAGATGCCAATTCAACCATAACCAACCAGAGGGAAGAACTTAACATGGGAACAATGAAGAGCTGAGGGAGGAAGAGCTGATGTTTAGAAGGACTGTTGCTAGACATCATTGTTCAGTATTCAAGCTGTATACATCCTAGAACACAGGTGGCTGAAAGAAAAACCTGAAAACGGGTTGATGATGTTCAGATGACACATGATCTGTGTCTCTGCAAACTATGACACTACAAACAAGTTTTACATGCCCAATTGCACAACTCAGTCAAATTCTTTAATCTTGCATAAAACCCTGGAATGTAATTGCTTTAAGAGGATACTTTCCACTTCCTGCTTTCTCCAGTCTTCATCTTCATAAAATAAAACCTAAGCAATAATTTCAGCCTTGAGTACAAGTGAAGTAAGGAGATAATAGGTCAGATTTATGTTAATATTTACTTAATCATACCCAATTTATTTTAAAGTTTTAAGTGCCAGACTAGTTCCTTTGAGCACTCCTACTGCACTAATGTAACGGACACACTTGCTCTAATCTTCCTACAATACATTTTTGTGTATTTAATACCGCTACTGTGGGTTTCCTGGCGTTTCAGTATTTCAGTCTTGCTGAGATCAAGTGTACTTTTGATGTCAGGCGATAACTGCCTCCAGATCAAAGGCTGCACTACTGAATATGGCTTTAAAATAAAGTTTCTTACTTCTTATTCTTGTCAGGGGTGAAGTCAACACCTAATAATAAAAGAAAAGCAAAGAGTCTGAAGTTAAGGGTTTTTTTGTCAATTTTACTTTAGAATTTTTTTTTTGAATCAGCAGGCAGAAAAGATTCTCAGGCAAAACTATTTAATAGGGTTCCAGTATCCAAAAACCTGTAACAGAAAAATATACTGTACGACTACCTCAGTGAGACTATTCCTGACTGTAAGCAACAGGGCCAAGACACAGAAAAGGATTTATTTAATACAGCTAGCTAATAAAAATCAGATACCTGAAGTTAAACTTCTCTGCAACAGTAGTAGATGTGGCAGCACAGTAAGACTGGAAGGGAAGATTATTTTAACAACACATGATGAACAGGACTAGGGACTGATCTGGTTTTAATAACTGTGCTACAGAAGAGGAAGCAATAAGTGATTTTAAACCTGATTTTTCTGAGTCAGTGTGTTAAAATGATCGCACCAGTACAGTTGACAGAGAGGCAGGCAGAGCATAGAAATGTTCCACTAAGGGATGTGCTTGAACTTTGAACCTCCTGGAGAGGGCTCTGATCCTCACAGCCTATGTGAAAGCAGTTAAGAGTTTCACTTTTTGATAGTTAACAAATACTGCAGCACCCCAATAGCTGTCTCTACCCTATTAGGCACAGAGTTTCAGTATGATCAGCTCTATAGATGAGAAATGCTGGCTGATTAGTTCATTTATTCAAGTTAGATCATTCAAAAAAATCAAATTCAGTTTCTCTGAAAGAGGTGACAACCATCAGCTGAAACAAATCAAGCTGAAGCCAGAATAAATTCTAAATGAAGTAGTCTTGCTTTACTTGGACAGTAAAGATTTATAGCACATACTCATACTATTGCTGACTTAATCATAGGAAAACCATCTATTAAAATACAACAGTCAGAAAAAGGAGTATCACTATGTTAGGAATGGGAAGGTTTCCATGGAAAGAGTCAAAGCTGAATCATCAGCTGAAACTGAAGAAAAATTACAACATCTGGATACTTAGAAAGGTCCCTGAAGACAAATCAAACTAAAATCTGTTGAAAATAAAAACAGTTGATCAGAAGCTTTAAAATACATCAACTTCACTTGACACCCAGTTACAAATATCCAGCCAAAACTGAGTAAAAGTGAGCAAAATGAGTTGAAAGAGTATCCAGATTTACATATAATGAGCCCAAAATATTTTCCAGGAAACCATGGCGACAAGCTTTAGCAAGTTTGCAATTGGCTAGCATGAGTGAACTGATTCAAAAAATTGAGTCAGGGGTGTGGTCATGTAGAGAAGAAACTTAAGACGTTAGCTACTACCAAAGCCAACTGTTGGGATCAGCCAGAACTTGGTCAAAACTGGACACCTGCACCACAACGGAGTGGAAGAGTGCTGTTAGAGGACCAAGCTAAGAGGTTTCATGAGAAATGCTCGCTCAGTGTTCTCCAGCACTTATGCAATGCCATCTCATCTCTCATCACGCTGTACAACATGTAGAAGTCAGATGTTTGAGTGACAGCTTCCAGCACAGAAGTATGCTATGAAATCAGGGAATGGGAGGGACACTACTGAAAAAATTTCTCATCTACCTCAAGTTAAGTATTACAATAAGGAGGACAAGGTGCTACGGTTAAGCGCCAAAACAAGAATGATGGTCACTAATAAAGCGCATACTTTGTTAAGTGATCTGTTAGTGAAGTGCAGGATTTCCCTAATCAAATAAGCTTCCTTTTAATTCTGATTATAAGATTATACCAGAACAACTCTTCTGTGTCAGCACAGTACCAATGACCTAAACATGAACTCAGCAAATTAACTCTTAGATGCTGACTTCACTGGCACATATAGATTTTTTACAGACTGCTTATGCTTTCTCCTGTAGCTAGGGAACACAGCACCAATTTGTAAAATCATGATTAGTTCAAGCTAACATCTAGAATTTCAGTATCTGAAGGTGTGCCAGATTTACATTTGCTAGTATTGCATAATATAATAAATTTCAACCCTTGCTCGATTTAACTGCATTTCTCCTCTATGTATAACAACCTCTTCAGCCCACACCGCATCACTTTTGTGGTCAGATACAGATGTATCAGGGAGAAAAGGGAAGACCTTTCAAGGCCATCGCATCCCCCTACTTCCTCCCAATGACCACCCTCAAAACACTACAGCTCTGGTTCATCCAGAGGGCCACCAAGACAGAGCCTGCACTTCTGCACTTGCTGGTTCCAGCCACCTGAGTAAGCTGCCAAGGTGCTGCAAGCCCAGCGCAGCTCCTGCTGCTGCTCTTCTTTTTTTCTGCCCTGGAGCTAGTGTTGAGGGAAAACTTCCAGGGAAAAGTTAAGATCTTGTTACCGCTGACTCATGAAATATATATTCCAGAATAGCACTGGTCTGCAGTGCCTCACTGAAAAGAGTGCCAGTTTAGGACACGCTGATCCAAGTACACTCAACTTAAAGCGAGTAGAAATAATGAAACTCAGCATCAAATAAACCTTCAGTTGTTTTTCAGCATTTATTAACACCTAAAAAATAAAAGCCGCTTTCTTATCTACGTCTGCCTAAGTTTCTTTCTCAAGTCCTCTGTTTATCATTGCTTGTCTGCTTTCATATAATTTACACTGCTTCATCAGAGTGCCTCCAGATAACAGTTGTTCCAGTTTAGGTTTCCAATCTGAGGGAAAGAATCGCACCCTGTTCATTTATGAAACAGTGCATAATTATTCAATATCTTACTGCAGGCTTCATTCACTGTTTAATTCCCTCATTAGTATTCCCTGAGCACACTAAATCCTTTTAGCACTTGTATATGTGCATGCACCAAAACTGAGAAACTGCATGCTTACATCACCTTTTTAATTTCAACTCATTTTCCTTTCTTGCTTTCAGCTGATCTATTGAGTTGTTCAGTTGTCAAGTATTATTAACTTGCAAATATTATGTAGGAATGAATTTAACACTAGTTCAACTACAGTAAAAATTTTTGCCACTTCTTCATTCCATTCAACATTAAGTTTCTAGGTACAATTAGAGGGGAACAACAACAAAAATAAGAAAGATGCAGACAGACCGGAGAGGGTCCAAAAGAGTGCCACAAAGATGATCAAAATGCTGGAGAACCTGCCCTACGAGAAAAGGCTGAATGAGTTAGGTCCTCTCTCCCTGGAGAAGAGAAGGCTTAGGAGGATCTCCTAACAGTATTCCAGTACCTAAAGGGCAGCTACGAAGAGGACAGAGTCTCTCTCTCCACAAGGAGCCACAGGGAGAGAACAAGGGCAACAGGTACACTTTGCACCAGGAGACATCTCAATATGAGACATTTTTTACAATGAGAACAATAATTCACTGGAACAGCCTCCCGAGGGACATGGTATAGTCCCCATCTGTCTACCACCTTAGGCCCCCCCTCACTAAACAAAACCACACCTCCATCACTGGAGGTTTTCAACATGTGATTGGACAGGGTTGCTAGATAATCTCATCCAGGCTCCTCTCCCATGAAAGGTTAGGCCAGACGATCTTTCGAGGTCCCTTCCAACCTAGGCTGCTCTACGATTCGGTGATTCTAAGAACACCTCATCCACATTTCTGTAGTGCCATATATCAGAAAACTCACTTCCTTTTTTTGCCTGTCAGTTTTATTGAAGTAGGATTATTTAAATTTTCTGCATCATTTGAAAATTGGTTTCCTAATACCAAGCTCTGCAGAGGATACAGTAGTTCTGATTAGTTTCCCCATATCTTTACCACTCACAGTTTGATATAACTACTAGGAGAACCCATTATGAGTAGGATCTCTTCCTGCAGTGCTTATACCTGCTTTTTCCTGTCCATTCCTTAAGAAGTTTCCTATTTTACTGACATCTACTTGATATTTCATATCATAAAGACTTCAATCTTGTCAAATTTCATTTGAGAGCTAGAAGTTATGGATGTACAGATCTACTGTAAAAAGTTGTATTGTTTTGTTGGTTGTTTTTTTTAAGAAAATTAAACTAGCTTAAACAAATCACATTGCTGATGTTACAGTGAATTTAATTCTCCATTTCTCAGCTCAAAAGAAAAATGCTCATCCCTCACCAGCAAGGCCTAAAGCAATTGCAATACCCCATTATGTACAATATGGCCACTAAATAGTTCCAACACCAACAGATGAAACAGCAAGCAAAGCTCCTGCCACAACAAGAGGTATTTGTTCACTGGTCAGTGCTCCGACAGTTTGCCAGAGAATGCAATAACCCTGGTCAGCCTCCACGTGCAGGAAGAACGTTATCAAGATCTGAGTGATCTTCAACAATAACAGACAGAAGTGAAACTTTCTAATCTTTAAGTCTGAAAATACTGACTGCCTCTGCCTTCAATTCTGTACATCAAGAAGTAGATACTAAAGACATGGAACTCGTGCAATGGAACCATTTAAACTTACTTTCCAAAAGCAAGATTGCAGGCTTGGCGTACCCACTTTGACACAAACTACAGAAATAATTACTCAAATTTACAGCCTTCTTAAGGACACTTCATAACAAGTCTAAGTATTTTCTCATCTCAACTACGATCTCTTCCTATCCTCCCCCTGTTGTTTACACCCAAAAAAAATGGTTTATAGATGAAAGTAGATAGAGATCAGAAATATCAAGAACAGTTATACATATTTGAGACAAATAGCATGCTTCAATAATGATGGGCAATACAGTTAAAAGCTCTCCCATGGCATTTCTTCTGTTCCTAGAAAACACAAATGCATTAACTACAATCTACAGATGGAAAATAAATTAATTTTCTTAAAGGAATTGAGAAAACTATAATCCTGATATCATTTTCTGATATCAGAAATATCAAGAAAGCCACTGATATCAAGACTCAACAGGCATACTTACACTGCAAACTAGCTAAAAAATTGTTCTACTAAGGTCATATATTCTACAGCAAGGACAGCATTACATACCTTGTGCAAGCATGTTAAACTCCAAGAACAGTGCTATGTGATAAAGCTCCATAGCTTCTTCAGCCCTAGTCATGTTCAGTTTTCCTGCTACAAGAGCCTGAACTTCACTTAAACTGCCCACTGAAGGGCTGGAGTGCAAAACTGAGAGATCCACCACATCTGTATACATACAGTTCAAAATGACCTTAGCATATTTTTTTGGTATGATAGATTCATCCAATATAATTCTAGTTGGAGTTCGTAGAGTTCGGTCTGTGATTTCTTCGCCAGTTCGTATCCTCCTCTGCAGCAAGTGACGAAAAAATGGAGATCGTGACGAAATAATAGCTTTGTGAGCTCTGAGTTCTTCATCTAGACAGTTCTGACTTCCACCAAAAGGTTCAACTAAGTCAGAGTTGGATGAAAAGCTAAGAACCACATCATAGTAGCACATGTAATCAAATAGTGCGCGCATATCAACATCTAAGGAATTTGGCGTTCCAAATTCTTCACTAAGCTGCACAAGGATATCAACATTTTGGAATCTTGAATCCTCCATTCCAAACTCGCCTGTATAAAGGTAGTGTAATAAAGCAGAAAACATAGGCATATCTATGCCAGCTGTGTTAATATCCATTATTATTTCTGCCCCATACTCTGGTGAGGATGAAAGCAGGGTCTTAAAAAATGGACACCTTGCCGCCAAGATTGCACGATGCACAGGAAAACAAGTTTCTTGAAATATTAAGTCTACATCAGTACAATATTTGTACTGATAAAGTTCAGCCATGTCTTTTTGTAGCGTCTTGGCTTCTGGTCTTGCCAAATTAGCTTGTAGATAAAGTTCCTTTAAGGCTGACGTCCCTTCGTATTCTTCTACTAATGCATTAACATCTCTGACATCCCAGCCTGAGAGGAGTTCACGCATCTGCTTGGCATGATCAGCAGATCGGCTAGATTTCCGACGCTTAATGAATTTCTTTTTGAGGGTGGCAAGGCCAGAGGTTTTCTTTTTCTTATCTTGAGGTTTCTCATGGCCATGGTCAAGGCTATATAGCTTTGATTCACAGCCGTAACCTTGATGAGAGTAGGATGATGTCCCTGAAGGCAAAAAAGAAGATTGAACACATTTATTCTTTAAATTTAAAAGGAAGGTCCATAATACCCAAACAGTCCATCAATACCTCTGCAAGTTACACAGTTTTTCCTTCTCCTCAGATCAGATAATTCAACAAGTTGGAAACCTGACTGAAGCCTTTTCTGGTCATTAAGGACAAAAATATATTTTTTTCTGCAGCCATGAAGTTTATACTTCCTTTGCTGTTTTTGTTTTGTTTTTTAATTTACTCAATTTTAAGAACCAGAAAGTGCCAGCTGTTGTAGCTTTGTAGCACACAGCACACTTACCTAAGTAGGAAGAGAAGACTGGCGAAAACATTACAAGTGTCGTTGTATTAACTATAGGAGGTGAGAAATACATCCTTTTATAAAACTTATACAATCTCAGTGAAATAGCAGCACCTCCCCTTCAAAATGTTTTTCAAATTATGTTTTTTCTAGCATTGAGTGTTGTTTCAACAAAAAAGCACACCTGGCATTAGATAGCTATCACAGTCAAGAAAAAATGGGGAAAAAAAAACCCAAAACCACAGTAGCAAAACATTCAGGAAAACTGAGGAAAATGAATTAGTTTTCAATGCAAATTTAACAATAAAGTAAAAATCCTGTCATACGTTAATCAAATAATGTCAAAAGTCAAACACATAAAATGGGCTCCTTTCCACAGAACCATGATGCTAATTTGTGCATACAACCATTAAAGATGCTATTTCAATACAGCATTATACAATTAAAGCATACATGTAATTATTTTCCCCCTCAAAAATCATTTATAGGGAAGTTATGTTATGATCCAGACAGGTCATGAAATGAAAAATGAATTCCCCATAACATTACCTGCATTACACACCTGACCTATTCTGCTAAATGAACCTTTGCTGATTGTCAGGTTGAGCCTAGCTGCATATACAGTAATACTGACAGCATTTTAGTAAGAAAAAGAAGAATTAGTATCTGCATTTCTAGAAGCAATGGAAAACTGGAGTAATGTTTTGGTGAAAAAGTAGTTAAAACTATACTTTAAAAATAGGCATGACTCATGTTAAATGGTTATTTTTGAATTTAAATTTACAGGATTTTCACTTTAAGATAGCTGGTGAAAAACCTCAGATACAACAAGAAAATAAAAAGAATGCACATAAACCCAACTACTAATTCCAGACAAAAGAAAAAACCCAGAAGAAAACACTTGCAAGCGTATATAGGTTAATAACAATAGCCATTTCATCTGAAACAGTATTTGTACATTTTCTGTTGGGAACTTAACAGGTTTCCATCAGTACACTTGTTTAGCTTCACTGCTTGTTGCCTTTTTTGGGTCTTTAAGTTCAAAGCACATCCAACCAGAGTTTTTGGGGCCTTTTATAACTTGTTCTATCATTGCTCTCTCACAGTTCTGTTTGTTTCAGGCAGGTTTGATGTGATGCTGTTTTGCTATGCTACTTTGACAGTAATGTTATGGACCAGTCTGTCAAAACACAGTGCTTTTAGTTACCATGTTATTTCAGATAAATATTTCTTGAACTCTGAAAGACACAGAAGCAATTCAAAGTTGTATTTGAGACCACAGTAACTGTATCAACGTAAAATTTCTGTAAATTGATTAATTATTTAAGCCTCAATAATTCTAAGTAACCTTATGTGTTGCCTTTTATGTTAAGTTAATTAAAACTCCCCCAAATCATCAACAGTTTTACAATTCCTCTACTAATAAAAACTTTGGGAAGGAACTTTGCTTTCTTTGAGGAAAGACCTCTAGCCATTTTATCCATGCTACATTAAATTTTGCTTGATCAGGCAACATGTTATTAATCATACCGACATTTTAAGACACTAAAAAAAACAAAAAACAAAAAACAATTTAAATGAAAAGCACAGCAGTAACTCCAGACAACTTCAACAAAGAGGTTGTGCTGCAAAATTCAACATTAAAACTTCTTCCACATGCTATTCCAGATATTACAACAGAAAAACAGAGATTCAGTCTCCTGCTGATAGAGGCAAGTATAGAATTTCTGCTCCATTTAAAGAGTACTGATTACATTTCACAATAATAAAAGTATAGTGACACTTTGGTCACTCTATAATGATAAATTCTGCTCCAAGAGAACATGGCAGCTCATTTCTATTTGAAGTATTTTGGATTCGCGTGGCAAATTTGAGTATGCAGAATATTCTCTTACATTCTGCTGAAGAAAAACTAGGACACCACAAGTCTCAATTTCTTTCCTCCCTGAAGGCTGCCATGAGGTATTACTTGCACATGAATCAACACAAGATATAAAACAGCATCCAAACCTTTACGTAGCCTGAGCTACTTACAAGATTTAACTTCAAAAGTACTGCAAGCAGCGCTATTAACCCTTACAAATAGATAAAGTGCTGCTATAGAAGTTCCACCACGCAACTGCTTTTTGCCAGAGGTAGAAGTAGAGATGGACCAGCATAGCCTCTCTGGGTTCACAGTAGCTGGTGGCTCTCTATCCCTCAAAGAAAGAATTTTGAAGAGCCCCTTTTTGACCTGCCTCTATTCCTTCCTAAGGCAAAAGCATTAGAAGTAGGAAATATAAATTTATTCCCCACTTCTACACTAAAAGGCATCAAACTATTAAATGTTGTTAAAAAGCAATAGCTACTTCATGCCCCTAGACCATATCTAGCTTTGAATAGATAAATATTTACAAGAAACAGATGACTGCCAAGAGAAACTACTTGGGCACTTGACAATGAATAATGGGATGTCTAGTCCTCTGCATGCCTACACATTTTAAAATCTAATTACAGAACTCCATTTAAAAATATACATCTTGAACAGATGTACCAACGGTGTGAAATCCTCCTCCTGAATGCTGTAGACAAAACAGCAAGAGATGACTAGCTAAGCCTTTGCTAAAACAAGGGTATTTTTTACAGCAAGAGCATTGCATTATTTTTACCAAATTATCTCCTCTCCAAGAACTGTAAGCACAGTCAGTGTTAAGTCAACTAACATGGGAGCTCATCCTATGAAACTGCTGTGCTTTGCCAGATCAGTTCTCAGCTTTTAATATTCATCCTGTACTTACAATGTAACATGGTGCAGCACTTCAATGATAAAGTAATGTGTCCAAAACAAACCCATAGGCCTGAATCTAGTTTCCAAAAATAAAGCAACTAATACATATTATGCAGCTATTATAATTCTAGCCTCCTTATTTCCAGTTCTACTTTGTGACCATAAATAGATCTAATGTCTTTCTACACTAAAAAAACTAAAATAAAAATAAAAATCTATAAAAGTTGCTTTAACATTAAAACATAATTATTCTGATAAGTGATGAAAGCCTTACCTATCGATTTTAGGATACATCTGTTTTCTACTGAAACAGCTACACAAACCAATTATCCAAACAAGAGTCAAGATGAGAGAGTCAAACTCCACAAAGCAGAAAGAAGAGATGTGTGCTATCTACAACACAGGCATACTTACTCTGCTAGCACGCTCATAAAAGCCACCATAATATCAGAAGTCTTCAGTAAGAACTTTAACCAAAACACTCATTTTCCTTGTTTTAGATGAGACAGCCACATGCTTTTAGATCTTCCTCAAAAAGTCTCAATCACGATACTCAATAGGTATTGGAGATCAGTAAATTTATTGTGACATACTACATAATGGGTTTCTATTCTGAATTTGATACTGAAGACCATCAACAAATCCTTTCACATACCAACTAGAGAGTTTCTGGGGATTTTAATGAAGCCTTTGGAACCCTCCCCTCTTCAAATCTGTTCAAAACGTATTTCAGCATGCAGATCTGCCCATTTCCAGGTCTCTAAGGGTTTCTCTTCATTCAATATAGAGGCAGATAAAAAACACCAAGACATACAAGAAAAGTGTTTTGGCTGTCATTTTGGAAATTATATATATTATATATATATCCATGGATATATGGATATCCAAGGTGTTCGTATCTAAAGTTCTTCCTTAACATGCTATGATAGCACACGCAGAGTTGTTATCCCAGAGCACAGGTCTTTATGCGTCTAAGAGTTTGTGGGTTATGTTCTACTCAGATCTGCAAAAGTTGGGAGTGTCACAAAAGCTGAGACAAAAGAGAGAAATTACAAAGCAAGTCAATTTTTCCTCTGTGAATCACTGTGCTTTCAGAGGTGATTAAGAAAAGAAATAACACTGAATATCAATAACTACTTATTCAGTATTGCAAGCCAAGGAATAAAGGAGAAAAGTGTTTATAAAGTATTTATGTTATTTACTGCTAAGATCATTCTTCAGGCTGCCAGGTTTTTTTTTTTGTTGTGTTTTTTTTTTGTTTTGTTTTGGTTTTTTTTAAAGCAAGATTTATCTTCTCAAAACCTGCCTTCTTTTAAATTTATCACATAACTATTTAATATTTATAGTGTGACAGTACTTAAATCCACACTGAGGTTTTTTTTGCATTAGACTGAAAAGCACATAAAGGTAACACCTGTCCCAGTTGTGACTGAGATGAGAAAATGAATTCTGAAGAGCACTTCAATTAAAGTTTCCAGTTAAGCAAGGTCCTTGCTTGTAAATAGACTGTTAGGACAACTAGTACCCTCATTCCCCCATTTGCAAGAACAGGAAAAGGACAGGAGAAAAAGTTGTCTTCAAGACTGCTTGTTACTTTAACAGGCTTATTATCAGAGATACCCTTTCTAGCAATATGGAAGTAATTCAGTCATATTAGACATAATGCCAATACTACAAGGAATACTGATGATCAAAAGTGTTATATATTCTAACACAGCTTCACAGAAAATCTGAGGAAGAAAAGTATAAAATGGTAGATAGTATTAACAGATAGCAACTGCTCTTGAAGTGGGAAAACTAGTATGCATGGTTTAATTATTAAAAAAAAAAAAACAATTAAAAAAAATTGTATCTATTTATTAGCAAATGGCAGATCACTCATTGCATACATAGGCCAAACAAATACTGGACAGTATCAAATTTCATGTACGATTGAACTTGAATGGATTCAAACTGATGACCTAGAAAACAAAAGCACTACATAACTTACTGCAAGCAATTCAAATCCAGTGCATCACAATCCAGCAAGTCATTTACATAAGTGACAAGACAACAACTAAAAAGAGTTACCTATGAATGTCTGTTGTGCCTGTGAATTTCCCCCTACCCTTGGGGAACATGAGTGAGGGTAGTTAGATGCATTAGCACCCATTTTCTTCAGTCACTCAGGCATTCCGCCTGCTGGCTCTTCAATGTATAATCCCATAATCCTTTATAAATCTTCAATCCCAGGTCCAGCATTCTGTTCCTCCATTTCTGAAGAACAAAAACACCGATAAGTTACTTTGTTTTGGGGTTGTTTCTTTTTTTTTTTTTTTTTTTTTTTTTTTTTACTATTATGTGTATTATGTGATTTAGATAAAATAAATTAAAACCTCAAACATTTCCAAGATAGGTTTTTATATGAAAGATTAAACCAAGATAAAAAAATATTTTTTTTTCCAAAATAATTTGTCATTTTCCAAACCATTCACAAATCAGTATTATAACCTGCCACAAGCAACAGGATGGCTATTAAACTTAGCTAATAAATCTTCAAGTAGGAGTTGGTCTAGACTAGATATGCTCCTTTAATTATATCAAGAAAGACTTTTCATACACACTGATATGTTTACATATCGTTATAAAAATCCAAAACTAAATTATACTAAGAAAGCAGAATAAATTAATCCCATTGGAGCGGTTATCATCACTGTTTTCATCTGCATTTTGATTTCATACCATTTACATCATTTTCATTCAGTCCTACTTTTGAAGTTTAGACTAGTACCTAGAAGTACGTTTATAGTAGTAAAAATAAGACATTTAAGCATTCACATACCATTTCATTAGGCATTTGAAAAAATTTTAGGAAGCTAGTTCTGACAAAGTTTGAACAAGGATTAATTGCTAAACATACAAGAAGCACATTCTAATTTATTCCTATCACAGCAGTGTTAAAATACTAATACTGCAAAATGAAAGTTACCACAATGAAGAGCTGCTTACTGTCAACTGAACATGTGTGCCCCCATCCAAAACAAATGCACAGGTAAGAAAGAGTGATACAAAGGTAAAGTTGATACTAAGAATTTATTTTAGACTCCACTCAATATTGTGAGCATGTAGCTACATTCTACCATGTTGTCACAGGTGTACCTATATTTGCTACATGCTCCTAACTTTATCTCCTTTCTCAGTACAGCTCTTGCATGTTAAATCAGAGAAGTAAATGCCATTCAAGAGCAGGTGTTTCAAGGAAGCTGCAGCACTGTTCCAGTCTCTTCTCCCTGCTTTAATAATCTGTTTATTTCTGGCATGAGAAGTTCAGAGTGGGAGTTACCATGACAGTGGGAAGGTGAGAAACGATTGTAAGTGGAGGGGCACACCTGGCCTCTTAGTCACAAATGCAGTATGCAAAGCAGATCCCGGGGAGCAGAAGATGAGAGACAGGCCAGGGAGGAGAATGCTGCAAATTGCCGTAGGCACAGGAGTGGAGGGAAACAAATGCCACAGGATTTGAGGGCTGGTTACATGAGGAGCAGGACGAGCAGAGAATGGTTTGGAGACCTGGCTTATAGACATGGATATGTGAAAAGGTGAGACATAGGCATGGGACTGAAGCCTCGAGGAAGCGCAAGAGAGTACGTGATTTCCAACCATCTGATGCCTTAGAACAAGGTTCCTAAAACCAGGCCTTTTGGCATTTGTGGTCTACATCACATGTTTCCAAAAAGGAATCACACCCCCTCACACTAGACATGACATACAGGCAGAATTGCTGCTCTAGAGAGGGGATGGCCCTGGTCTGCCTCACACAGCTGCAGCCTGTGATCACTAGCCGAATTCTGCTAAGGCAGGAGACAACCCCAACAACAGAGGAGCTTTGCTGGTATTATACATGCCAACCTTAGCCAACCTACAGGCTTGCAAAGGCAGAAAGGGGGAGCTCCCACACCTGCCCCTCCTAGCGAAGTGACAATGGCTCCTCAATTGCATATAATCTGATGCTTTTCTCAGACTTGTCTCTACACAGATTCAGCTTGCTACACATCAAGAAACAGAAAAATAAAATACCTTCCTACATGAATAGTGAGCCTGCTCAGGAAGAAGTCAGAACCAGAGTACATGCAAAATGGGACATTTTGCAACATCACACCAGCAAACACCAGTAAACCTTCCTGGCCAGCACAAGCTGTTGGATCAGTTCAGTCTTAGCCAGTGCATGTACTCATTTTCTTCCTTGTGCAGAAATAAGCTAGCTATTCTAAGATAACCAAATCCATAAGGATGCAAACCTCTTTTCCATACATGAAAGGCACCACTGACTTAAGAAAAAAACACTTAGAAAATTATTTAATTAAAACAGTGACACTCCAAGTAATTTGTGTACCCACATGGAATATGTTGCTTAAATGTGCCATCCATTTCCAGATGGAATTAGTTATATTCAGTACAAGCTTTGTGGAGGCAAGAGTCACCTTTCAGTCTGAATTCCAACCCTCTCACAAATAAAGGCCAAGATCCTGAGTAGATATCCCAACAACTTCCCTTTTCTCAGCTAAAATTGGACTTGGTTCATTTGGAGAGAGTCCTGGAATAATGCCATTGCATTCCACTTCCCTCTTCCGTGTTCCGCTGTGGTGTGACAACTTGTCTATTAGATGTCTACTAAGGCTTTGCAGGAAAGAGCCCAGGAACCAAGTAAAAGAAGAAAAAAAAAAAAAAA
>WHYT01017884.1:663741-731070 GCA_009806455.1 Tetrax tetrax
TTTTTTTTTTTTTTTTTTTTTTTTTGCTAGCAAGCACTACATACACATAACCAAGTCCCAAGTTTGAAGTTAATACCTTCCACCTCACCAGAGGCATGCCCCAGAAGATGGGAGGAATGTGATCAAGGGATATATGCAACTGTACAACACCATTAGCATTCAGTGCTTGAATTTGCAAAACAACAGGATTTAAATTAACTGAGAAATGTAAACACTATAAAAAGTTCCTAAAATATCTGGTATATTAAATAATTTTATTCAGAGGCTTACCACAAGAACAGCTACACATTAAGCCCAAGTGAGTACCACGCAGAATGAATTAACTCACTAAACTTAAAATATGTAACTTAAGTAATACAGGATAGTGTAAAGTAAGTGTCATACTAAAAAGCTGTATACATAAATATATTTATGTATATACACCAGATACATAGAGAAATATACACAGAGAAATATATGTAAGTAAACCCAAACATGCCAGATTTCAGTGAAGGAGGAATTCAATGCCGTAGGCTCTACGGTCAGCCATTTACAGATGCCAAAACCTCCCATGTCTCCTTTCAAATTTAACCACGCACTGCTTGGTCACGCGTATGCTGGCTGACGAGAGTATTTTGCATCCCGAATTCAAACGCATTGTAGTCCGTAACAGTGTATTGCGCCCCATAGCTCAAAACTGATCATAGCTTTAGTCCCACTACTGTCCTTAACCTCATGTTATCAACTGAAACGACAATCTTTTTTTTTTTTACTACATCACTAAATTTTACAAGACAATGTTGTATAACCCATATTGTATTTCCCAAACAACTTAAGCTGACAGCAGCGATGAACTCTGTGCTGGACAGAAGGCCTGCCTTCCTCTCTTCGTTTTCTTATCCACTTTCCCTGTCTTGTTTGCTCTGGCTCATGTATTCTGTGAACCAGATAAACTGACCACATTAAAATCAACCTAGACAAAAAGTTTAAACAGTATCAGTTACCAGATTGGTTTCTTATGGCACCACATGAAGACTTGCACCAGCACAGGTGGAAAATAGAAAGAGGACCATGGAAACAAGCTGCTAGAGCCAGGATTGGATCTTTTGACAGCAAGGTGTACTTGAACCACTCACGGATTATAGGTGTGCTTTTTTTGGCTTGCTTTGTTTTGCTAGTGTCTGCTTCAGCCTCTACACTAAACCTAGCTTACCTGCACAGAAGTCAGCCCTGTATATAACCTGCTGAATCTAGTACAAATGTATTTACATCTCAGTTACTGCACAAAATGCCACATGGAGAATGTTGTTTCCCACGGTGAAAGACAGCTGTAGAAGGAGAAGAACGTAAAAATGAAGAAACAACTCCAAACCACAATTAGATCTTTAGTTGCAAAAGTAAAGAAAGATTTCATCTTTCCTTGCAGAAGTTACCCTACTTACCAAAAGCCTCCCTATTTCGGCTTAGCTGAAGAATTTGTTAACCTAATTTTAGCTTCAGAATACAGTCATGGAATTTTTTTTGTTTGTTTTACAACCTACCATCAGGTGAACTTTTTCTTGCCTTTCTGTTAAGAGTTTATATGCATCCACATAAGCATTATCAAAAAGAAACTAAATTCAACATCTGCAGACCTACTAAAACCAGATCTCTTGTTGAGAGCAGTGACGCACACACAGACGTACGTTATGTAGGTATACATGTATACAGAAAAAAAGTTAAACTATGTCAAAGCTTGTTTAAAAAAAGCCTGCACTGCAGAAATAGCATATGAAGTGCGTTATATGAAACTAAGAAGTTTTAGAAGCCAAAATTACCATCCCAAATGCTAAAAAAAGCACAGAAGTGACTTTCAGATTATACCGATACTCAGAGCAGAGTAAAATTTAAGATAAACACAAATCAAGTGACAAGTTTCAGTACCTGAAATAAGTTTCTCAGTCTTCTCAATACTTGTCACACTGAACCGAAAATCTTAAGAACCCTAGGATGACTTGCATTTGAGGTGTCTGGGCTGACAGCCAGGAATTCCTGGATTGGGAATTATGACTTAACAAAAAGTCTGTGTACAGAATGGACTTTGAGTAACAGTGACACTATTTTTATAGTCATCACTCAATACATAGGTTTCATAAAACTTTCTGTAGTCCACTGGGATCCAATTAATATAAAGGGCAAGTGTTACAATGTGTTTTACAACCAAAAACATTTGACTTTTTCCCCTCTAAAATTTTAAGAGCTTTTTGTATTTCTTTGTTGTTACAGGACTATGAAATAGCATAATACTAAGTTGTTATAGTTAGTTGTTGCTAGAGGAGTTGTTGTTGTTACACGACTATGAAATAGAATAATACTAAGACCAACTAGAAAATCATATCAAGTACATGCACATACTTGTACCAACAAGATTTTTCAGGTTTTACATTTTACTTAACGCATTTTAAATCTACTATGGGTAAATGACAACATAAATATCACAAGCATACCTTATTCGTATTTGCTTAGATTTTTATCTAAACCAAAATGCTACACTATATTGCCCCAACAGTTCCTTTCAGGTAACAAGGAAGTGGAACTTTACTGCAAGACGAGATTAAAACATACAGCAGTACATTGCTACATCGCAGGGGGAGAAATTAAAAAATAAATAAATAAATAAATAAATTCAACTTGTCAAAGTGATAACCCCCGTAAGGAAATACTTCAACTAAATTTTAGCAAGGACAAACCTATTTTCATAGAGATTAGGTAGATAAATAATTAAAACAGAAAGAACTTGTGAGAATAGACCCCCCACCTCTGTTCCCAAGGCAGCTTGCCTTAACAACCTGAATCTGCCTCCAGCAGAGCAGTGATCTGGTCACCAATACAGAGCCCCAAGCCATCACAAAGAAATTCAGGAAAATCTCATGTTCAGCAGAACTGTTCCACAGCTCCCATCCGCTGGGGAGGCTCGAAAGACAGCCCTGGCCATGCTGGTTGTTACACAGTGTCACTACTAGAATTACCAGTCAGCAGCATCCACAGGGATAAGCACTAAACAGTGAAGACAAAGTTGCTTGTGGTTGGGGTTCCAACTGTTTGTTCAGATGTGCATCTACTATCCACCTCATTTTCCTACTATCCTACTGGGAGGGGGTGCTCTCCAAGGAGGAGGAGCTGACAGGAACTGAGCATTACCTGGCCCTCCTCTCATTCCATGGACAAGGCCCATGGACCTACTGGCACACTCACAGAGATTAGAAGTCTCCAATTTCAAGGGCATACACACTAAACAACTGAACGCATACGGCACAGGGTATCTTGAAGGAATTGTTATTGATAAGCAATTCTCTGTCCAAAGGAAACAATTGAAATTTTGAAGAACCAGCTGATTACATAGCCTGACATAGATGCAAATCCATGCAAAGACTATTTTGACTGTTTTTTAATCTAGTCAAGCATTCAACCTTTATCATTATTCAAAATTATCCAGAGGATACATGAGTAAGATGGAACTGATACAGCTGAAAGGTTCTGGTTTGGATTAGTACCGTACAAAAATGAGGAATAGACAATGTTTTTCGTTATTTGGGTTTATGAATCTGTATTATGTTGTGATTTACTGCACTGGGAAAAAAAAAGGAAATCCAATAAGCAAAATACCAGAACTTAAGCCACATCAGCAGTTACAGGCACAAGGGGCAAGAAAAAGCAGATATAACTAGATTACGAAAGTGCTTGCATTGCTTAGTGCTTTGCTGAGAATCATGTGTTCCAGCTATCACAAAGAACCCTTTCTTAAAGTTCAGCATGAATTTTAAAGCACTTTCCTTTTCATGAAGTAGTCCATTTCTCCATTAAGAAGTTCTTTTAAAACAAAGTGGCAAAGAAATCCACAGTAGTCCTGGCTGCTTATTTCATGATTCTCAACAAACCTAAGGACTAAGTTTTAGGAGGGGGAAAAACAAAACAC
Organism: Tetrax tetrax; assembly: GCA_009806455.1. Taxonomy (NCBI): domain Eukaryota; kingdom Metazoa; phylum Chordata; class Aves; order Otidiformes; family Otididae; genus Tetrax; species Tetrax tetrax. The sequence continues at coordinate 667,676 of WHYT01017884.1, forward strand.
CCACACAAACAAAAAACCAACCAACCAAAAAAGCCCACCTGTACCAATCTTCAGCATGTCTTATGAGGGATAAGATGTGTAGTCTTGAAGATACGTACACTTCAGAAAGAAAAAAAATTGAGAAGTATTCTGGCAGTTGAAAGGACACAGAACGTATAGAAAAACTCCCTATTTTCAAAGTTGTCTTTGCAAATAGTGTTCAAAGATTTTTGATGATCAGCAAAGCAATTCAGAGTATGATGTGAATGTGTCACATCCTAGAAGCAATTAAGTAATATCATTAGCAGGGAGTAACACGTCAAATCACTAACAGCACTGTGGAGGCACAGGACATCAGTATTTTTACATTCCTCTAAAGACAAAAAAGTTTCAGCACCTAAAACACCCAAACACACCAAGCACATGCAGACTAACTGAATTACAGCAGTACAATCCTACATGGAATAGGAAGTTCCTCCCAAACAACTTAAATGTTTTCATATACTGGAAAATGAATCTTTATCTCTGTACATCACTAATCCCTCCAGCTGGTTCCAAGTACCCACTGATTTACCAGAAGTCTATTCTTATTCATAATACTCACATGAAAGACTTAACTAATGTTCCTAAAGTTGAATTCAAAACTTTTCTTGTAGCAAAATTAGCAAGAATGCACTTATTGCCCTCTAGGACTCTCTTGAAGTGAAATGACAGCATATATTCTTCAATGACTTTCCATTTTTTGAGAAGTTCACTTGAAAGGAACATTATCTGTCTCAGACACAAAATGTCATTAAATCCACTTTGTAAGAATATCAGAGAAATCCTATCCACCAAATTTTTTATCAATATCACTGAACAGAATAATTAGGTATGAACATAACCATTTACAAGGAAAATGAGGATAATTTATTTTAGCCAATCTAGATAAACTGCAAGATAATCTGACATACCGTGATGCACTTTGAGGAGTCTGAATGTTTTTCAAAAGGTCTCTTTAGAGCAAACAAAAACATGCTTTTGTTTTTTTAAGATGGCCAAAATCCTCAATGGTATAATAAATATGTGAATACATCAGTTTGTTAAGATAGAAAAAGGAACCTCTAAACATGAAAAGTACCTATAAAAAAGGATCACACCTTTTTTTAAGTAGTCAGCTTTTTTCTCTCTGTCAAAGTTCTGGCCAGCACTCAATTGTCTTGTCAGGCAGCAACTTAACTCAGACAGATTTCAGCTAAATTCAGCTTCAGACACTGGGATCAAATACCAATCTGGTAAGACCAGTTCTCCTCTCTCTGCCTCCAGACACTCTGTCCTTTATTGTGGCAGTATCCTTAGTCATTTGCTCCTTTTTTCTCCACAGAAAAGGAAGGAGTGGAGCAAAAGTAAGAATTCTCCACAAGAAGCTGTCCCACCTTTATACAATGTACTTCATGGGCTTCCTATTCAAGTACTCCTCATCTCTCACCAAGACTGCTGCTTTTTGTGCAGGAGGGCAGGCAGTCTCCTCTCTGCAGTTTCCACAATTCACATTATTTTATCCTACGTCCTCCACAAAGATTCCTGTTTCATCGAGAAAGGGAATTCCTCCTCTTGCTTGAGCTGTGACGCAACCACAATACAAGATGCTGTTTTCAATTAGCAAGTCTACTAAGACAGGGAAATCTTGGTTCAAACCCCAACCGTATGGAGGGTTCATCTCTGGATTTTAGTGCTCCTGCCTTCTCACATCAAGTACCACCTCAGTGGAGTACACCGTACAGTCTCCTTGTACTGGAGACATTTTCCCTTCTCTCCAGGCTCAATTATTGCATGGAAAGCCATTTACTCCGAATGAGGATCTGGGAGCTTCCTGCACACAGCGGCACTTCTAAATTCACTGCGGTTCCATGCACCACACTTCCTCTCAGAACGTTTCCTCTGACAGCATATTAAAGTTACTAGTAAGGCAATCCCAGACACTATGTTCCGTATCCACACTAAGTAAGCAGCACCTGTCCTCTCTTATGACTTGCTACTTTCAACTCATCTTTAAAAAAGCACCCTTTTGATCACACAGTTTTAGTTCCCTTCTTAACTTTCACAGCCTTAAGAGGAACAGTAGCAGTCTCTGGTGGCAACGCTGCTTGGGGTTTTCCTGACAACAGCTCCGGCATCCCAGTGTTGAAGCAGACTAAAAATCTTGGACCCGTGTACTGATCAGCCTTCCAATGTGAGTGAACTCTTCATAAATTAGCTTACTGATTACCTCTATCATCTTCTTTTGGCTGCAATCAACTTCTCATACTGTGAGCCAGCCATTGTATCAGTAACATCATAATCCTGTGGTATTTCTGTTGTCTGGAACAATTAGTGACATTATTCCTCATTACTTCAGTGTTTCTGCAAAATCCTCTTCCTTTCTGCACAAGCTCCTAAGATGCCTGGTGACAGAACAATATGCGTCTCATCTACTTTCAGTGAAAACCTCTGCCTGTGGCTAAAAAAAAGGCTATTACCAATATTGCCATACATTCAAAACAATTTTCTCTAAATCCCCCTCCTTAATATACCACCATTCTTTTTGGTCTGCATATTATCCTCTCCCTGGATCCTTTCTTCATAACACAACATTTGATCCATGCAATTTTTTCTGTTTGATATAACCAAAGTTTGAATATCTGTTGCTAGCACCATCTCTTATATGTTTAAGACTAATGGATTCATCTATTAACAACAGAAAAACTGGAAGGTAGAACACAGAAAATCATGATAAAGAACACGAAAGGTAATCTAGTCCTGTCTGTTTCATCAGACATATCAGGAATCTTATTGAAGAAACATTGTTTTTCTTTGTTCAAGAAAGCATTAAGCCACAGCCATAAAAGCAACATATTTCAGCCACAGCTTAAATAGAGTTTCTACAACAGTCACAAGCCACAGCAGTTCTTGGATCTAACCAAAACACAGTTCCAACCTGAATTCAAAATGCATTATCTGGTGTATACAAAAGCGAGTCGGTTCACCAACACTGTGATTCCATGCACATTTCTTCAGCAGCACTGCTCACCTCAGCTACTACTATCATGTTCCCAGAAGTCCTTCACTGTGTTGGTAACCAAATCAGGGCATTCTCTCTGCAGAATTTTTCTCTCCAGTGTAATCATCACCAGTTTACCAAATGACTCAGTGAACCCAAGGAATGTCATTGAAGGAGGGAAGAAAAGCACGAAAAGGCTGCTCGCTCCCCACAGACAAATGCAACATGCAATTTGACTAATACTCTGTTGGTATAGCCTTCAAAAAATAAACATTCCCAGTCCTAAGCACTCATTCCTTCAGCAGAGTTGTCCCCTTTCGTTCTAGCAGACATTTGGGAAGCCACGCAAGCACCATCAGGGACCTGACATACGGACTGTTTGTTTTCAGCAGACCTTCTCATGTGGCTGCAACAGCCTCTTGCCCTTAAGTACAGCACTGCCTCTATCTTCATTCAGCCAACTACCACTGTCAGCGTAAACATCTTCAGGTAAGTTGGCAGCTATAAGACCACTCTTCCTGCTATTTCTCCTACATAGCTCTTAAAAATTAAACAGTAAGAAAAATGTTACCTTCAAATTGTCTGCAAAGCAAAGGCAGCTCTAGCAGAAACAGGCAATTTATACAGCAGTAATTACCACGAGTATTCACCATGGCACTGCTCTCCATATTCAGCTAGCTGAACTGCTGTTTCTTCTTTGGCCTGTACTTCTTTCACTCTCTGTTTCTGCAGTTTGCTCCTTCCCTCAACTAGGCCTTGGTTAACAACCCTTCAGATAGCAGCCATTACTACTAAAGAGGTCCATGGGGGTTGTTGCTTTTTTAAAGCTTGGAAGATTTTAAACTGGCAGTGACAGAATACATGCATCTAGATATTAGTCATGTGAGGAAAAAATACAAAGTCAAGCCTATGTGCGTTTTAAGATATGCCTCCCAATCCAGCAAATTCCTCCAGGTAACTGCATATGCAGGACTCCCAGCCTATCAGCCCTTCACAGGTACATCAGGGTGATCTGACAATACCACTGCAGTCAAGCTAACAGGGAGCTGTATCTTACCCTCACTCTACTTCTCCAGCCATGGAGTTTTCCTGCTTCCCCCCACACTACGTATGGAGACTACATGATCACAGAAAAAGCCATTTCAGATGGCCGATCCATCACCCCACTGCTGGAGGGGGTGACAAGTAACAGACAGGAAAAAGCCAATTCTTGCAGATTGGTCTGACAGTCTGCTACAACTGGAACAGGAACCCCCAGCTGTCAATACGAAGAGAGCAGACGACTGTTGTTAAACTGCATCACAACTCCACAAAACTATACCCGTGCAGTCATCCTTTTCATTCTCTGAGCTCAGGCTTGGCCTCAACAAGTCACTCTAGTCTGGCCCCATGCACACAGGCAGAATTTCCAAGGCTCAGGTTTCAGTGCTGACACTCGTACCTTTTCCCCTTGTCTCCTAACATCCACAGTCACTCCCAGCTCTACTCTGCTCACTGAAGCAGGCAGTAATACAAAAATCAAACTGGAAAATTCATCGTGAACGGTATTTATACAACAATCGACTCATTCGAGAGCTTGTAAATCAGTTATAGACTGCCGTCACCCTGAGCAAGTCTGAAATTCCCAGTCAAACCCACAGGCTGTTTTCCTTTTATTTAGATGCGTTTAACATACAAAAACACAACTAATATGGTGATGTCATGCCTGTTTGTATCAATCGGTTATCTTTGTATATACTAAGATTTTAACAGTTATTTAAAAGCTTGCATATTTAAAAGATTTCTTCTTTGGTTGGGCTTTTCTATATGATCCACTTAAATTCACAAACTTCAGCAGAAAATTTTAAGAGCAACATTGGCTTCAACAAGTAACATTTATATCATAACATCTGATGCCAAAAAATCTTTCCATGCCGTACACTTCAAAGATTTCAGCCGTTTTGAAGATGGATATTTTAGCACGTGTACATGAGAGCACGTACAGCAGCAAAATACACTAGTACTGCAATGCTTACAAGCAAACTTCAGATGCTTCCACAAACTACCAGAACCCTCAGAAGTTACACCCGTAACTTTGGCTTCAATAGTTATCTTCCATAACACCTACGTTTAGATTCCATGCAAGTGTAGCAAGAATTAAATGCTCAAACTTTGAGGTGTGTCCTCTCCAAAAGTACAGAAATTAATTTCAAATGAAACAGAAAATATACTTTCTCAATGATAAAAGCAATCAATTAAGGAAGGAAAGGCTTACTCAGAAAACCAGTCCAGTAGTTAGTCTACAATTAAGTTGGAGCTTTGTTTACATTTTCCCCTTGGCAAGAAAAGGAAGTTATGTCTTCCAGATTTCCTGCAACAAGCTCTCACCACATTCTGAAGCATTCATTTTTTTGCCCTGCAACACGAACACGCAAATTTTACAGAACAGTCAAAGGAGGGTCACACACGTTGACATAACATGTTGTTCCTAAAAACAGATACACCAATCATTTATGCATTTAATTCGTTCAGCAGTATCTACACATACTTCATGTACGCAGACTTTTTAAAGCTGCAGTTATGAGAGCTTGCGGGGTGGTTTTTTGTTTAACTATTTGCTAACGCAAATCTGCCCTTTGAGCAGACCGATGATATGCCTTAACTCTTCCCTCTCCCTCTGCAAGATTTGAAGCTTTTCAGTTGCCCCAGAGTATCTGAAAAAATAGGTTTTTTCAAAGAAATAAAAGAAAAAAAGTTTTAGAATGAGAGCAAAGTCTGTTGGATTATACAAACTAGGAAATACTCCATTAAAAGCAAGCCTTTACTCCTGACCAAATTTTGTTCATCTTTCTCTCTTATCCACAACTGTGCTTGATAATACCACTTTCACATTCAAAGCAAAAGCCAGAAAGTGAAGTCGTTGCCAGTGTGCACTATACTTACCAAGCCTCCTTTGATTCTTATATTACTTGAGAAGTTCATCAATATACAGAATAAAATAAACATTGCCACCAAAAGTGCAATCTCACTTCTCTCTCTACCCAGATGATCATTCCCACTGAGTTCTCCATTCTCTACTTGCACATCCACATTCAATGAACAAGAAGAGCTTTTAGCTAGATCAGTTTTCAGATTAACACAAATAAAAGGTTCATTTTAACTTAAAGGAAACAAGTTAATCTTGTATACGTGGAAAAAGAGAAAAGGTAACTTCCATTTCCTTCCAAATTTAAAACAAGGATGAAACTCACATTCATAACATCTTTAAATAAACATTCTCCTTATTGTTGAATATCACTAGTGCTTAACACAATTCAGCCTTGATGCAGATAGCATTCAGTCACAAAATATGACATTTTCCAATTTAATTATCCAGAATATTAAGTTGGTAGCTAAAATAGAATGAGGGGAGAAGGGAAGAAGGAGAAAGGGAAGTAGATTCCCGAGATGGTGGTGCGGAAATATCTAGATCAAGCCTGTTAATCCAAACCGGCAAATTTTGAGCCAATAATCAGCTGAGGAACTACACAATAACAAAATTACTTCAGATATTCTCAGCAGAGAAACTAAAGTGTCTTGAGAAACTTACAGTAGGACAAAACAAACTTTATTTTCCTTAAATGGAACAGCCCTGAGTAGTATGTATAGATCTTCTGGAAAGTTTGCTTTAGGGTTTTACTTCTCAGTAACATCACTTTCAGAAGCCTTGTAATTTAAGCCTGAAAAACCAACTTTAAACAGTAAACGTCCAGGTTACAGCATCAAAGATCTGAGTTAAATGCAGTTAAAGTCAAGCAGTTTTGAAATACATACAAGAGTCATTTTGCTAGGGATTACCAAATCTTCAGGTTTGTGTCTGGAACTACAAAGTATTATTAGGGAGGGGATAATCTTACACTGTATGACAACCTTACTGTGCTAGAAGGATACTTCGGCATTTCAAGTCCAAGTGCACTTTTCCAAAAACGTTTAATAAAGGACTAAACTCTACAGAGATTTTAATAACCAGGTAAGAAGCAGGAAGTACTTTCTGACCCAAATAACGTATCTTTTTACCAAGAAAAAAACAAAAACCAAAAAAAAACCAATCCAACCCCTAAACTCAGCCAAGTTGGGATTTAAGAATCTGAGGCACTAAATGCACATTCTTATCCAAAATTTAGATAAGCTAAATCTCCAAATCACTCATGAAAATAAACTGCAGAGGAGATGGAGATACTTGGTACATTGGGAGGGTGAGGGGACTCACAATGACACTGCCCAGCAACTCCTCATGCTGCCATATACACTCATTTGAAGGAATTACGTCCAGCTCACCAGTAACAACTGTTGCCTCTCTGGACCTGAAAAGTACTGACACAACTTAGATTCTCCCTCGTTCAGTATCAAGGCCATCACTACACTGAATAATAAACACTTCATGTCTTGAGTGCACATTTTGTCAACTCAGCATTCTTTTACCACGCTAGTGTCTAAAATACAATAAAGAACCCATTTTAAAAACTTCCTAGAAGTACCTCATTACAGACTGACAAAGGTACCTTCAACTTAAAATGTCAGTATAAGCAATTCCATTGTATTTCAGTGTGCTGTAGTCACTACTACAATGGCTTTACAGAAATCCATGAACCTATTAACGGTATCTTCTCTGCCCCGCATTCTAGAGATTTGGTATGTATTTCATTTCACCTCTCAAGACATCTAAGGTTGGTAGGCCCATTACAGCACAAGCCAAGGTACAGGACATCAGCATTTAATGTATTCCCATACTTGATTAGTCTGATTGCTGGTGTGTGGTTTTTGGTGGTGTTTGGGTTTTTTTTTTTTTCAATGAATAATAAAAAATTCCACTATGTATATGCCTACGCTCCTCCCTTCTCTAAGATGAAACCTTCTGGTGATTCAGTTAAATATCAAAAGCAGCTTCAGAGGTTGTTAACCTTCAATGTATTTCAAGAAACAGACATCAGGGTACCTGAGGGAAAACCTCTAAATGCCTCTACTTGTACAAAGTACTTCAGCACAACCTTATATTATATCACCAAACCCACAGCAAACCCAGTTCCTCAGTTCCAACAGTCAAGGAACCACTATCTCCCCTCCTTTACATTAACAGTCATCATGATAACAAAGCTAAAGCAGAAGATCAAAAAAGCTGAAAAAGGCAGCAGCACAAGCCCAGAAAAAATATTGTCTCACTGCATTACGATTTGATTTGTTATTTTTAGAAGACTTTTTAGTCTCCTCTCAAGCAGCATTTCCAATAGTGGGGTCAGAAGAAAGAGTATGAAAAGGAACTTTTGTCACTCATATTGATTATTTTTAAAGCAATTGGAATAACTCCCTTATCACAGAAGTGTTTTACTTACTTCACTGCAGTACAGAAATATGGGCTAGCAGATAATGATAAGCAAAGCATCATTCCAATTTCTCACTAATGCAATCTGATCTACCTGGTCACTCAAAAAAAATACTTTAATTTGCAGATAAATAGATATAATTTTACTAAGGTTTGATGTCTGTACAAGACTTTGGTATTCTTGGTCTTTGTATTTCAAACCTGGATTCAAATCTCAGCACCGGACTATAAGAACAAACAGTCTTCTCTGACCCAAACTAAAACACACACGCAAGCACACAGAGACATATTTTGCAGCTCTACTGATCACACAGAGCTTCTGCAAGTACTGGGTCACAGAAAAACATGCCTAACTAGAAGACCAAGCAGCAGTAATTTATTACATTGCTGTTTCAACCAACTCCTTTGAGTTTAGCTGCTGTTACCATCAGTAGAAGTGTAAAATGGCTTGACAGTTTTCCTGAAACAGAGTTTTAACACATCCTGGACAAGGCTTCCAAATTAGTTAATGGTATGCAAGATTCCTCTCTAACTTGACCTATCTCTAAAGCACTTCCCACTAGGTAGCACTAAAGATTTGAAGTGATAAAAAATGTCAGGAAGAAGAAATTAATCTTAAAAGCTGCAAGTTAGCATACTGAAATAATCTTGTATCAAAGAGGACAGAGTAGAAATAAAAAGACTCTTTAAGAAGATAGGGAATGGCAGTAACAGCAGCACTAGAAAGAGATTCTTTGAGAGATTTAAAAAAATTAAATTCTGCCATTTACAATTTAATATAGCAGACTGGAAACAGGATATGATAGGTAAGAAAAGCAAAGATGGAGAGAAAAAAAACCCAACCCCAGTCTTTCTAGTACAGGAAGAACTTAACATACCACAAAGTTTAAGTGTTATAGAGAATATACAGTATGACCACTGAATTCAGACAAGATTTGAGGTCAAAGACGAAATAGGATTTACAAAATGATCAGACATTCATACAGATAACAGCTAGTGTTAGAATGTCAAGATAGAAAAATAAGGTGAGATCGCCAGAAGATACTTCTGAAACTTAGTAACTGATTTAGGAAGATGTTACCCTCAAATGTTACACCCCAACACCTTACTGAAAGTTTCTTCTTAATCAGTTTTGTCTGCTGTTCACTTTCTTTTGCATGTTTTATCACTCTGATATCACATGGTAATTCATATTTTTCATTTAGAGGAACAGTTTAAACCCACTGATAACAGAAAATCCCCAACAGGCTGAACACCTGTCTGCAAGCCCATCAGTTGTTGAAGTAAACATTCACTAGTGTTCGGTGTAACCTTGCACAACATTTACACCCAGCGAAATGTAACTAAGTATATAGTTATGTATTTACTTCAATCCAACACACTTAAGGCATCACTATAATTGGCACCCTTCTTGGGAGACACGCAGGACAGGCTGGATAGGCACAAAATGCAAGACTAGCATCAAACTTTACATCTGCAGTCCCTTCTTGTTATAGTTCAGGCATACCAGTAAGCCAACATATGAAAGAGCACTCTAAAAATCCACAATAGCTTCTGTCCAAAGATTTAAAGATATATTCACAAACCTTATTCTTCAAAAGAATCTGGGTAATGAAACAGATCCAAAACTACATGTCTCACTGGAAGCTCATATAACACTCACATCTGAACTAAGATTCCCAGACTCCACTGCATGCACAACAAAGTTTGCGCGTAAGTTTTCCAGACTCGTGTAAAAAAGTGGTACAAGGCATTGATCTGGCAACAGAAATCAAAACTCATGTAAGTATGTTCAGGAAAAAAAAAAAAAAAAAAAAAAAAAAAAGAAAACTTAGAGTTAAGACAGAAACTAGCAGTTTTATAATAGGATTTGCCATAATAGCAGTTATATTCTCATTAGGATTATTAAGAACATGGTTATTTCTTCTTAAGAGCAATCTCACATTTTATCTGTAGATGTTTTGTTTGATTAATGTGAACTACATGCAGTCCATGTGAGATGTCCATAGATTGTTTTGATGCATCTTACTTTTTGTCTCTGAAAGACAGCCAGCCACAACTATCTTGGTCACCACTGTGCAACCAAGACATCAGAACACACCCCTCTTTTCTTGCATGTGGTCTGGTAGATCAAGACCAAACTAGCATCAGGGTGGCAGGAGGGGCAGGGCTAGTGTCACATCTCCTCCTATGGCCATGTGCAGGACCACAAGATACCACAACACCAATGCAACCTGCAAAGCAGGACAGAGGAAGCCATTATCCAAGCCTAGAAAGCATCCCCTACAAGCCTCTAGGTTAATTGTCATCAGTGACAGTTGTAAACCTGACATCACGTATGCAGCAACTTCAAAGGCTGCTTTCAAAATGAAGACTCAATATTTTGTTAGTCTATTCATCAAGCTCTGACAGCACCACTGAATTAAATTCAAATAGCTAGCTGCAAAGACAACCCGTTCTACTATAACTTAAGAAAGAGCAACATACGTTCACACACAAAGCTTTGAGCTTCTCAGACAAGCTTGAAAACCAAGGAGGGGGGAAGTAAAAATCACTATGACAAGTCCCTGCAAGTCTTCCAGGAGAGCTTATAAAAATAATTCTATTCTTTCATGTATGACTCTTTGCAAATCAGTCAATGCCAGCTGTAAGCATTACACCACTACTGTATCTATGACTCAGCAAGGGAATCTGGGCATATGAAAAAGATTCACTTACATTAGTAAGAGGTAAGGACTTTTTAAAAGCCAGCAATTACAACAATGCCACAGAAAATAATTCAAGATGACTTGTGTCTGTGCTCCTTGTATGTTTAAACATACAAAATTAGATTAGAACGTCAAACCTGTTTATATACTGGCTAAAGTTTGAAAGCAAGTAAAACAATGCTTAGTGCTGCTGAGCAGAAACACAAAGGATTCAATAGCTTTTTTCATCTCTACCGAACAAACACTGGCTGTACATTCTGCACAAAATACTGAACACTATTTCCAAGATTACCTGTACGTAGTCCAACTGTGCAAGTCTTTAAATCTGAATAAAAGCAGAGAGCAACTGGCAGCTTCATGTTGCAACAAAGATACAAGCTTGATTTGGTAAGACAGTCATTAGAGTTTTACATAGAAGCATGAACAGATAATGTTCACACATTATTTGATGCAGGAAACTAGCAAGTTCTTAAATGGCTCAATTATGTTTAGAACATCAACGAAGACCAGTCCAAATTTAATTATTTTAAGAAGAGAGAAAACACAACAAGCCATACCTTCCCAATACATTATAGTTATATGGTTATTCTACAAAATAAGTGCTCACTTTGCCTTTTAAACATCACAGTTCACAGAGTCTGTACATTACAAAATAAAAAACACTTGTTTCATATCCTCAAAAAGAATCTCTATAGAATTAATTTTGTTATGTTGGCAGCAGACTCAGTCAACAAGGAGAGAGGAGAAGGGAAAGAAGGAAGAAATATTTTCATTGATTTCTCGAGCAAAAGGTTCAAATCGCGAGGGATCTAAACTCACTGAATCTAAAAAGGAATTCCCCTCCCTGCACCTCCCGGTAAAAAGAAGCACACTAGCAAAGAACTAGGATGAAAGCAGTCCACAGTTGACATTTGAAACAATGAAGGAGAATGTTAGAAGACTAATGCTCTTCTCTAACATCTTTCAGACAAAGAGGGTAAAGCTTTAACTCATCAAGCTTCTCAGCAGCTCAAAAAAAAAAAAAAAAAAAAGTTACAAGCACTAAAAAATTTGTATCCAAGTTTCTATTTTTATTTTTCTCCATTTTAAAATGGAAACAGAACATGCGATATGTGGTAAAACCTGAGGTGATCACATCTTAGTCATACATCTGCCAAACACTTTAGATTTGTGTATTATGCTACGCTGGTTTGGAGCAAAGCCTCAAGCGATGCTACGTTCCCCAAGCAAAATTCTCACGCAAATAAAGTATCATTGTATTGACATGTATTTTATTATCTTACTATCATCTTTTATGGTAGCACTTGACACGTGTCATCTTTCACCTGATGGTCTCAAATGGGATGGCAGGGGAAAGCAAGCAGAAGCACGAACCAACAGCAAAGCACTATCCCACCAGCAGCAGGAATATTCCAGAGGCAGAAGCACGCACATCATCTATAAAGCTCTCTAAGTTTCTCCACGACCACCACGATAACACCTGTATCCCCACATGCCAGGGCGGCAGCACTCTCAAGGCTGCCAAGGGACGGGCGCACAAACGGGATCCCCGCAGCCCGCAACGAGAGAGCGCGGCCGCTCTCGCACCGGCCGGACACAAGGCGAGCACCGCAGCAGCGGGGACACGAGCCCCGCACCGGCTCCTGCGAAAGGCGACTCCAGCAACGCCCCCCCGCCCCGAGAGCTCCGCGGGGAGCGGCGCCGGGGCCACACCGCCCCGGGCGGGGAGCGCTCCGCAGGGGAGGGGGCGTTGAGGCGGGACCCGATGGCGAGGAGAGGCAGAGGCGAGGCCGCTGCCCGTCTCCGGACCGCGGACCCCGGCCGGCTGGGCCCGCCCGCCCCCGGGAGCGGCAGGCGGAGAAGGGCCTGGTGGGGCGGCGGAGCCGCGGGCCGGGAGTGACGAGGCGGGCGCAGAGGATCCAGACCGCAGCCGGCGCGGGGCGCCACCGGCCCGGCGGGGCGCGCACCCAGCCCCAGGTCGGGGAACCCCACCGCGGGGGCGTCAGCGGTCTCGCCCCTTCCCCTCTGCCGCCGTGACACGGGCCCCCCCCCCGACCTACGCTCACCACGCGGCTCCCCATGGCGCCTCACCTCCGGCAGCCGCTCGCCGCCGCCATCCTCCCCGCTTAGCACCGCCCGCTCCCTCCCGGTCCCGCTCCGGCCGCCGCCATTTTGATCCAAAGCTCCAGACTCGGCCGGGCAGGGGGAGCGGGCACCGCGCCTGCGCAGCGGCGCTGCGGCGCCTGGGCCACGTGGTCGGCGGGGGGGGTGGGGCGCGAGCGTCCCGCCCTCAGGGGGCGGGGCCGGGCGGGCTGTGCCGGAGGGGGCGGCCGACATGGCGGGGGGTGCGGGGCGGTGTGTGGCGGATGGCGGGTCCGACTTGCTTCGCCGCCGCCGTGGCGCGGAGGGGCGGTGACGTGCGATGCCAGAGGGGAGCTCACGCCTCGAGGGCCCTCGGCAAAGCGACGAGAAGGCGTTTATCTCAGAGCCTTCACCGGCTCAACCCGGGCTTAGGGAGCCTCGCCCGCCAACCAGCAAAATGGAGGGTGTGCGGGGCGGGCGGGCAGGGTACTGTGGGGCTGCCCGAGCGTGGAGTGGCGCCGGCCCGCAGACCTGGTGTGGTGAGGGAGACACAAGGCCAGGTTTTGGGGAGAGCAAACACCATGTGTGCCCCTGCCACCAGCCCCTTCCCAGACGTGCGTGTTTCACTTCCTGTGGCAGGTCTCACAAGTTTGTTACACCCGGGTATAGAGGTGTCTGCCATGTGAGTGGTTTGTCAGCACACTTGCTCTGTCCTTGAGGCTTCCTTAAGCTGCTTATATTAAGCATCTGTTCACCTCCTTGCTTTGCCAAACTGTAATAAACTGTGAACTGTTTGTTGATCAAACCTTGTCAGAACAATGAAGAGTTATATGAAATAAACAAAGTTGGCCACGAGAAAGGTAAATAAAATACACAAGGTCAGCCACAGGTACCCGACTATGTAAAAACGACATGCAGGACTGCGAAAGGAGGGAAGAGGGGGGCTCATCATGAAGATAAAAGATATAAGACCAGTAACCTTCTAACCATGTGGTGTGAAGGAGACAGTCTCACATTATCTCGAGGGAGTGAGATGAGTGATCAAAAGGAGCAAGAATTCAGAGACAGGATGGCACCCATCACATAAATCTCTTTGTTCAAGAAGGACTTGAATCAGCTCAGACTGATAAGGACACTGCCAACTTGTGGGGACAGCACATTCCAGACAAAGGTGAAAAGTACACCATGAAGAAGACCTACGGCCTTCCTCCCAAAAGACCCCTGAAGACCCTCACCCACAATTCCTGGGAGAATTTGCGCAAGCGCGAAGGACTGATAAGCTAATTAACATACGAAGCGAGAGTAGGTGGGTTTAGGTAATGAATATGTATAAGCGTTGACGAAATTGTTTCTACAGTATAAAAATGGGGCCGGTTTGCTATCTGGGTGCATGTCGTTGGCGGAGCAGGAGACTCCCCGGCCGCCCAGCACTGTTTTGCTTACTTGTCGCTTGCTTTAATAAACCAAATTTTGGAATTGGCCAGTCTCTGTCATTTAATTGGGCAGGTAAACTATAACAAAACTGCTGTGAGCTTGTTACAGGCCACACTCAGATTTCACTTTTATTGTTCATGCTAGGAATACATACTGTTCACCTGGAAATAAACTCCCACCACCTTCCCCATTTCTGATAACCTTTCTCAGCATCAGAAATTAGTTATTTCACACCTCTAGGTGAAAGTAGGTGCCAGCAGTAAAAATGCTTGTAGCTTTTCCCACCATTGCTGCATTGCTTCCCACTCGTGCTGCATTCTCTCCAAAGAAAGGTGCATGTAGATAGAGTCAGGATCAGAACATACCAGCCACCCTGTCAATAAGATCACTGTCTTCTAAATCAGAGAAAGTGACCAAAAATACATCTCAAAGTTTTATTAGAACAATAAAACCACTTAAATAAACCGAACTACTTTTACTCTCTAAAAGAACTAGGCACCATGTGTCTATACGAGAAGGTCTGAGAAGAGTTTCATGCACATTCTAAAGAATTCAAATGGCAGAAAATATTAATCTAGCTGAAAGCCACATCTGTGATCGTTCTTGGTTGGTAAAGGCAAGCTATGACCGATTATATCCTCCTGACTTTGCTGACAGTCCGTTTCTGGAGAGAAGCCTTCCTCCCACTTGGCATCGCCCTGTCCTCCAACCATCTCTGTAATTAAGTTTCTGAATGCAGCAGACCTCCCTAACTACCACTTGGTGTAGCTTCCCATAATGCTGAGCAGCTTACCAAGAAGCTAGGAAAAAAACAACTTCTAATATATTTGTCTGTGCTGTAGAGTGTTTTCTAGCTGGTTTCAGCCTGAAAATGGAGGGGAAACACAGTTAGTTGGGTTGATGGACAGTATCTTGTACTCCTTGGGGGTTTAATCATCTTAGTTATTTATGTGGTTTCTGATACTGTAGAATCTGAGAGAACCACAACCTTTGACTTCCATATCCACATGGTACCAAAGTGAGATGAGGGAATTTTTATAATTGCAATTTAATAGATAAAGTTCACTCTGTCGGGGTTATGCTTCTATCCTTGTATCTGCTCAAGAGGGACTATGTTCTGTAAATATTATATCTTGGCAAGCTGTTGTTGCTGTTGTCAGGAGAGCTAATAAAACTGACTGGCAGGCAGAGCTCAGCCTCTTTGAGCTATTGCCTGCCAGAGCCTTCTCCTCTTCTATTTCTGTCTCTTTTCTTGTGCCTGCCCTAGCCCGCTTTCTGTTCCCTGCTATTAGGAACCATGATGATGAAGTGCCACATACACAGTGTTCAGCTTACTTCTGTTTTGCCCTGGTTTTCTGTACAAATGCGGTATATATGATCATATTGCTTGACTGTGCATATATGTTTTTAGGTCTATGACCTCTGTGCTAAAAATTTTTTAACTCATTGATCCATTTCTCATTTGGGTTTCTATAGACACTGCAGCTACAGAAAAGGCTTCATGTGTCTTAGCCATCAAAGTCAAGCAACCAACAGACACAAATCTATAAGAAACTGCAGTAGTTTTAATGTACATGGAATTGTTAATTTAAATATATGTTAAGAGAAATGGTTGTAGCTGAGGTGCCTAAAGATCAACAGTGTGATACAATCCGTACCTCTGTATGTCATTCATGATTTATAATATCACTGTTACAATTTTAGCAGTGGCTTGCTGAGACCAGCATAGAAATGAGAACCAGTTGAAGTTAAATAAGTAAGATTCAGGTCACAGAGCTTTTAGATTGAGAGGAAATAGTATGGCAGCTTGGTTTTCAGGTGACAGGAACTAGCTATGAATTTGTTGCCCAAGTTCTGTAGGTAGGTGAAGCAAGCCTGGTTCATAATCTTACAGGTAGTGAAAATGAGAAGCAAAGGAAAAGAATGTTTACTTTATTAGTGGGTTTTTTTTTATATTCTAATATTATAAACCCAAGTGTAGTCAAAATGGATGGTTAGATCGAAGTGCCAAGATCTTGTTCACCAATAATCATCCTTTTAGTAGCTAAAATAACCCTTCTTTCTTATGACTCAGAGACAAATGGTCTGTTGAGTAACAACTTGGGAAGACATCTGCCAGGCTGGGAGTGAGGAAGACCACAACGTGCTTTTGCTTCAGACTTTTTAAAGTATAGAGGTCATCCTTTGACGGCAGTGCGGTGTTACTGTCTCCGAGGACTGTGTGGTCTCATGGGCTGGACAGCTGGGAAGTGCACCAGAAGTAAGCTGACCAGCTCCCTCTGCCACATTGGACCTTGGTGCAGGAGACAGGTTATAAAACACTGAGTTACAAACATTGCTGCGGAGGAGTGGGAAATGGAAGCTAATTGCATTTACATGCAGGTGAATATGTTTTCTGAGATAAGCGGATAGGAGATTCACACCATCTGACAAACACCCCTAGAGCATGTGCACACACATCACTTCCCTGATCACCTAATTATTGTCCTCACACAGTGCTCTCAGAAATAAATTGATCTTCCATTTTTAGCAGGAGTGAGATATGTTTGGTTTGATTGACTTAAAGTAATCTCTTGATGTCCTAATGAGCAAAATCTTACATATGCTTTAATTGTAAAATATCGTCTCCTCTTTAGAACAAACAAAGCGCAGAATGAGATGCTGTCTGAGCCACACAATGGTTCTCAGCACCTCTGCTCATACAGAATGGTGTAATGCTTTATTCATGTTTTTGCAGGGACTGATGTGAAATACTTTGTGATGATAATCACTGTACATCCACATTGCATTTTATCTACAAATTCAAGAGTGTTAGTAGGACAAATTGATTATGTGCCACCACTTATTAAACATAAAACCAACCTAGATGTCTATTGTAGTTCATTTACCCTTATTTGCACTACGAAGCTCAAGCTTTGAAATGCCTTCTGGATGTTTATCAGAGTTTATTGAAGAGAAAATACACTTGGGGAAAAATAACCAGTTCACTTCTATTGATTCATTTTTTTTTTGTCTATGATTCATTTCTTAGACATTTGGATGGTTCATTTGCTTTTCCTTCCAAATGTGTACTGTTTATTATTATTAATGATGTTTTTCTATTGCTGTGTTGTGTGGAGGCCCTAATCAAAACTGGAGCCCCGCTGCGCTGGATGTGCTGGATGGTATGCCATTCTCAGGATAGAGTACATGCTCTAGAGAATTAACAGATTAACTAGAAGGTGTGATCATGCAAGATACAGAAAGCCTCCTGCAAACCAGTGAGAAAACTGGGGCCAGACCACATGTTGCAGAAGGTACCTCTGACTGCTTACTACAGAAATAATGTCAGCAGCAGTAGTTAGAGAATATGATTCTGTTTTGCTGTAAGCAAAACCTTTTCATTCCTGACCATCTGAGGTGTGACTTTCTAGCATTATAGATCAAATCCTTAAAGTCTCATTTATCCTGGCTTTTTTTTGTGTGTGTGTGTATTTCAGTTCAATTTTATGGCATTCAGGGCAGTAAATCACGGCTAAAGAAAAACTTACAATACTTTAAAGTATTATCTGTTTATTGGTAACTAATCCACAAAAACTGAATTCTCAAGGGCTGAAAAACAGATTGAAGACTGATGCTTATTATGCTAAACAGGCTTCATTTTTATCAGTGATAATGATGAGATTCTACAAATATCTGGACTATTACTGGCTCCTTAATTTTATTCTTTGCCTGTTGTCTTTTTTACTATCTGTCTGAGCTTTTCTCGCTACCTAAACCTACTTTAAAATTTCATAGAAGAGTATTCGCCATACTCATATGCACATTGGTCGTTATACATCATCTGACAGCTCCTTGAAGAATAGACTTAAGTTGATATGCAAGCCACAATAATTGGATTTCTATAATCAATCAGTGATGGCAGAGCAAGAGATGTGCTTCCTTGTGTGAAATAGGTGGCGTGGAAGCACACGCCCTGATTTTTCTTGTTCCTTGAGTCATCAGTTGTAGAGACAAGGAAAGCCCTGTGTTCTGGCAAGAGAGCAGAGGAAGGGAGGTAAGGGCAGAGGACTTTGTTTGCTGCTGGCAGGAGAGAAGGAGGCTGCCCTGGGGTAGCTGTGATGGGGCCTGCCATGTAACTAGCTGCCATGGGATCACTGCCTGTTCTGCGATGAAGCAAATTCCCCATCAGCACACTTTGGGGAAAGCTAAGGGGCACACAGCCACCTTGTGCTTTTGGGAAGCCTGTAAAATTTGATGAGGTGAAATAGCTGCATCCAGCAGGAACAAAGTGCAAACTATTACCTTGAAGGAGGTGTTAAACAGGCCCTACCTGGGACAGGTTGCAGAAAACGCTGTACATTGGGAGCCTTTGAAGAAGCATGAAGAAAAGAAGTGACCTTAGACTCCTATGTTAGGGTGGGGAGGCCTGGGGACAAACATCTGTTCGTGGGACAATCTGGCACCTCAAGAAATGAAGGTAAGGTTGATGGTGATCTATGCCAGGAGGTTAAACCTTACAAAACTAACTGCCTGTGAAGTCTGTGGGCTGCCAGTGCTGGGCAGTCCATGGCCACGACATTTAGACAAACTTACATTGGGAGACACAATTAAGATCTCAAATTTAAGCACACCAAATTAACTGTTTTACCTGCATAGCTAGCTTGTGCCCATGCACGGGGAAAATCTCTCACTCTGCTCAGCAAGAGTAATATCCTAAAAGGAATATTATCTCCTTGGCCCTTAAAAGGGTTTTGTTATGTGTACAGTTTGTTTGTTGTTACTGATGGGGCTGTATCCCTGAAGCTTTTGCAGAGGGTGTAATCACTGGCCCTGTGGCTGCATTCCTTGGTAAATGCTCTTTGTAATTTGTCAGTGTAGAGAAAGATGCCGAAACCAAACCACTGCTGATGATGGCAACTGCTTGCTTTGGCTGCGGATACCTGCACTGCTGGTCTTTTCCTACCACTTAGTACTTTATCAAATTATCCCTTTTTTTCCACAGGACCCATTTCTGTGAGCAATGTGCACAATGTAAGATGGTTGCTGAGTGAGCAGTTACTCAATGTATTGATCTCCCCTCACAGCTGGGTATGGCACTACGCTCACTTTGCACGCTTCAACCTCTGCTCTAAATGCAGAGTCACTAACTTCCTAATGCCCTTTCTGTGGCATCTGAATGCTTCACAAACACTAACTTATTTTCAAAAACCAGTTGTTGTGTTCACCCTGTAGATTACAGTGTGAGGCATAGAATTATTCCGGTGGAAATCTGCTCGTTGTGGGGGCTCGGTTACGGTACGCGGGCTCATAGAGGTATGTACCAGCACTGTGGCACTTCCTGTGTCCGTTGCGTGTTTCCCTGTCAGCTCAGTTGCAGCTGCGAGTCTGCCCTTCTGCAAATTTCACACCAAGATTTCAAGGCAAGCAGTCAGAACATGAAGAGGAAACAGCTAACCACGACTTATGAAAAGTTGAAGTGATCAGCTGATTATTACATTTTAATTCTTTGGCAGAGGCAAAGTTGGATTCCCAGGAGAGCACTTAGCTATTAGACAGTCCTTTTTCTTCCTGGAATTGCTTGCTTCATGCCATCTGCACCTTCCAAGTTCTGCAACATGCTGAGCAAAGGTCAACATATGGATAACACTTTTTTTTTTCTTTCTGTACATCATAGAATCATAGAATCATAGAATGGTTAGAGTTGGAAGGGACCTTCAAAGGTCATCTAGTCCAACCCCCCTGCAAGAAGCAGGGACATCCCTGACTAGATCAGGTTGCTCAGAGCCTCATCCAGCCTGGCCTTGAACGTTTCCAGGGATGGGGCATCCACCACCTCTCTGGGCAACCTGTTCCAGTGTTCTACAACTCGCATTGTTAAAATTTTTTTTCTAATATCTAATCTAAACCTACCTCCTTCTAATTTAAACCCATTACCCCTTGTCCTATCACAACAGGCCCTACTGAACAGCCTGTCCCCATCCTTCCTGTAGGCCCCCTTGAGGTACTGGAAGACCGCTATCAGGTCTCCCCGGAGCCTCCTCTTCTCCAGGCTGAACAGCCCCAACTCTCTCAGCCTGTCCTCATAGGAGAGGTGCTCCAGCCCTCTGATCATCTTTGTGGCCCTCCTCTGGACCTTATCCAACTGGTCCATGTCCTTCTTATGTTGGGGACTCCACAGCTGGACGCAGTACTCCGGGTGGGGTCTCACCAGGGCAGAGTAGAGGGGCAGAATCACCTCCCTCGACCTGCTGGCCACGCTCCTCTTGATGCAGCCCAGATTTATATCCAGAACAGATCCATCCTATAAGTCATCTATCTGGTTAGACTCTGCTAGGACCGAGTTGGATCTGGATGTCATAAAGTGCAGTTACTGATGTTAAAAATAGTTGTCTATTGGAACCTAGATACAGCTTTTGAAGTTACATAGCATCAGCTGAATTCATAGCACTGACTGGAATTTGTCTATGTGTTTGATGTATGGATAAACTAACTAGCTGATTGGGAAGTTCATGTTAGAAAGATGATAGCAGATGATCAGTGGGAAAATATGTGATACAAGAACTGATGACATGCATATAAAGCCTGTTGTTTGTATTCAAGTTCTGAACTGGTAATCCTCCTGAGATGTTGTGTGATCATCAGTGGGCAAATCTTGCAAAGTTATTCCTGCTACTTGGTCTACTTGCCTTAATAAAGAAACCTCGATGATGAAGCTGTTGTCAAGCTGAGTAGTGTCTGGACAAGACTGAGTGAGTCTGGTTTCTGAGAGAGGTAGAATTAGAAACAAATTGAAGCAATCAATCATTGTCAGTGAAAGAGCAATGCTAACAACATCTTCAGATGCTAAGAATTTTTGGGGTGCCAAGTGAGAGCAACATGCAGCATAGCTAGCGGTCAGAGGGAGAGGCAAGGAGAAAGAAGGAAAGAAGCAGTCAACATGATTGAGATCTCCTAACCTCCCTAAAGAGAGCTAAGCACTGTAAAGGATTGCTCTCCATCAGCAAAATTTTCTTAGTTTCAAATCTAAATCTCCCTTACTGCAATTTAAGTTCACTATTTTTTTGTCCTGTCAGCAGACACAGGGAACAGATTATTCTCTTAGTCTTTGTGACTACTTTTACAGAACAAGTCTGTAAGCCAGTCACCTTCTCACCCACTTCTCTTTTTAGGTTAAACAATTCCAATTTCTTCATATTTCCCTGAGGATATGTTTTGTAGTTCTTGATCATTCTCCTCACATTTATTTGTTGTTTCTGTGATTAGATCACATCTTTCTTGAAGTACAGGTCCCAAGCTGGAAGCTAAATTGCAGCACAGGTTTTACCAGTGGCATGTGCTGTAGGGGACTCCTTCAAACACTTCACTGACGGTGCTTTTGTGTGTTTCTGCCAATACAAGCACCTTTTTCTCCAGCAGTGTAATGCTGACCCAGGTTTGTCATTTAGTGCGTCTCTGCCATTGTCTTCTGCAAAATGATGGAGTAAGGCAATTTTTTTATCTTCTTATGTTTTGTGCTATCAGTTATCCTGGGTGAATAATATTTTGTCCTTTGTTATTTGTTCACATTTCTCCTCACTATGCTGAATTGTGTGTGACTGAGACAAGGTGGTTTTTTGTTACACACATCTCTTGTTCTTTCTTCACTTTGGGTTACCCTGCAACTGTGCCATTCATGTTTTTCTAAGGAAGTACCGACTTTCTGAGACTTCTTTTCCCCTTGGGTATATTTTCTTTAGGATCTGTGAGTTTACTGAATTTCATAGAAAGCAGAGTTCATGATGTTTATTTTGCTGTTCTTCCTCACTCCCTTTATGAAAACAAGGAACACTTATTTCACAGTCTCAGCTACTTTTCCTCTCCACATTCTCAACCAGTTCCTCCCTACTGCCTGCAATCAAATGGAAAGTGGGCTCCCTTCTAGCTGTATAAAGAATAAACACATCATCAATGCCTTCCAAGAGTTTGCTGGACAATCTGTTCTGTATCTTTTTTTTTTTGCCTAATATATGTGCAGATGGCAAAGTCTCCATTATTTCCAAATCTGGAGCTTTGGCTGATTCTGCTAACTGCTCTCAGAAAGCCTTGTCTGCATGATCTGCCCTGTTTAGCATCTCTGTGACACCACCCTTGTGCATTTTTTTCTTTATCATTATCCATATGTTAATATTACAGTAATATGGATTATCCCACTCTCCATTGTGCAAATTCAGTTGTAACTAACTGGATTACTGTATTTAAGGTTCTCAGCATTTCTTGTTCCTATGTTTCTTGCATTAATATACAGATATCTGAGATGTTCAGGGAACTGACTCACTGTCCTTCATGTCCTCCTTATGACCCTTATGAACACAAAGCAAAGATACCATCTGCCTTCTTTACAGGTGGACTGAACATCTGCCCACTAATTTGTAGAACAGTGTTTCAGTGCTCAGAGAAACCAGGTCCTTCTGCTGCTGCCATTTATGCAGACAAATGCTCATTTCCAAGATGTGTCTCTCACTTTCTCGCCCTTAATTCATAACTAGAAGAAGAAGAAAGAGTACAAGCTGAATCCCCTGCTGCCCCACCCTCGCTCTTTGCACCTTGCAATTGCTTTTGATCCCTTCAGGCTCCCTCCCAGCAGTATCCTTGGCACTCGCATGGATGAAGAGCATGAGGAAATAATCAGTGAACTGGCAGGGCTTCCTCATCTTTTTCCAGGAGTTTGAATGCACTTTTCTTGCAACAGCAGGGCAGAGTTCAGGAGGGGTGGATGCCACTTTTTATTTCCTCTGTGGAGGCTGTGTGTCTTACATCTTTTGGAGAATGTGGCTTTCCTTCCTTCACCTTCAGTGCTAAATCCTTGCTTGCTGCGTGGACCCTGGCTCTTTGGCTCTTTGGCTCTTTGGCTCTTTGGCTTCCAAAGCAGCTGACTTCCTGGAAGAGCAGCTTACTCACTCCCAGCTGCTGTTGCTCCTGCAGACTACTCCAGCTGGCCAGCTTCCTTTCTCTGCATACTGACCTTAGTAAAGGGTTTGAGAAGTCAGGTAAGTTAATTAGAAGCTCCTGCCTGAAGTACTCCCAGAATACGCATGAAGACCCCAGTCCTGGAAAGAAGGAAACTATGAAGCATTGATTGAGGATTTTTTGCTTTCGAAGGCCTCTGAGTGACAAGTGCTTGAGAGACCAGCGTTGGCTGTACCACAGCTGGGACTGATCCATGTTTTGCTTTGTGACAGTAGTGGTGCTGATCGTGCCAGGGGGATCTGCATTTCCACACTTGAACCACAAGGCATTTCAGGGACAAATGAAATGTTATTAACAGGTTTTGATTAATAATTAACAGGTAATGAAAACCTATGACTCCTACTGTGAGATCTGAGATGACGTTAAGAGTGTTAGCAAAGTTTCCTCTTAGGAGAGAAAAAGGAGGAAAAGTGGACAGAAAATAACAGAAATATTGACACAGTTTCTGATGAGTCTTTAAAATATGATAGTAAGATCTGAGGAGGTCATATATGAACTTCTGTACACTGTAGTGGGGTCCTATTATTTTCCAGGGATAACTGCTGGGGATGAGGAACTGTATCCCCAAATCATCACAATCAAGGATTAGAATTTGCTGCACTGGCCTGCCATATATATAGAATGAGTAGTATGCATGTATCCTGTGCAAAGCATTAAAGCTAACAGAAGGAGTTACAGCTGTTACCTGAATGAGATTGTTGCCTTGGAAATCCCTTTTAATTAGAAGTATGTTTAAGATCTGTCAGATGTAGTTCTACGTAGACTGATGATTCTAGGGTCTTTGGATGCAGAGTACAGATGAAGATCTTAACAGATACAGTCAACCCTGAATGCAGCAAACTGAAATAGAACATCGCAGTGGTTTAAATTAATGATTTGTTGAACGTCTGGTTTTGCTTATGTTTCAAGTTTTTGACTCCACCTCCCCTTTTGCTTTTGAAGTTCCCATTCATTGTACGCTGATCTTTGGTTTCTCCCAAGCACTTTCATCCTCTGCCTCAGGCCATGCCATGTACATGGGAGGAGATCTGTGCAAAATGCTTTTTTTCTTTTCAAATCTCTCCTTAAAATTATCTTCTGGTATGAACCTTATGAGCAATGGTTTGCTGCTACTGCTTGCTGTGCTGCATATGGCATTTGCCTTACTACTCCTCACTTTTTCCACCACATGTACATTTATTTTTGGCTCAAGCTCTGCCTTTTAAAAATAAAAGAGCCTGATGTGCTAGAAGGTGTTACCTTGGTAAGACCAGCTTTGCTTCTGTAGACCTCTGCAGCTGCCTGAGGATGTGAAAGCAGAAGCTGTTGGTGAAAGTGGTGTTTCACTTTCTAAGGAGTTGTTCTATTTGGCCTGTTTAGACTCTGGTGTCACTCATGCAGTTGTTTGTATGTAGAGATATGGATAGCATGTAGTCTTGTGGCATAACATCTATTAGCAGTCCATACTCTGCTGAATTAAACCTGTGCTCTGGAGAGACCAATCCAGAATTAGGCACTGTGGGTGCAAGTCTTTTCTCAGCAGTGGAGTCAGTGCAGCTGAGCTCTTACATCCACAGGTTGCTGCTTGAGGATATTAACCTGACTCCAGGAGTAGTATGTTCAGCAAGGTGCTGGGCATTTCCAGAGCTAACATCACCTCTGCCAGCTCACGAATCTCTGCATTTCTTTGCTGCACACCAGAGACATGCCCTTAGATTCCTATGGGCAGAATTCACTTTCAGTCTGTAATTCTCTGTGAACAAACTTTGGGCATAAAAATGAGCGTGCAGGCAGAAGACAAAGATGTCAAACCACCCACTGAAACAAATGACCTGGCTCTGGACTGGGCCCCAGGATTACATTGTCCTCTGGAGCTGGACAGGGCAATTACTTTGTGATGCCTACCCACAACAGAAGAAAAAGCCAAAAGGTTATGTGTTTTTTGGATCTGATGAAAAAAAGAAAGAGTAAGTGCAGTGATTTTAAAAGTAGGCACAGTGCATTTATCCAAATTGGATGAATCAGGGTACAAAGACTTGCTTGCTTTTGCAGTAATGCCTCCAGCGAATGACTACCAGCCATTGGAATCAGTTTTGTGTCTTGTCCAAAATAAAATGTGTTGAACAATCAATCATACTTTGGCCATCTCCTCCCTCTGTCTGGGTTGGCCCAGTGTCACTGTCTTCAGTTGTGCAGTGCCAGCTCATACCAGCTGGGACTCTAGACTAGCATTGCTTATTTATCAGATTCCAAGGGAAAAATATAAACAGTACTTAGCTTCTTTACTGCTCTCTGCAGAAAAATTGAGTAGTCTTATCTTCGTTTAAACAGAAGGGGAAAATGAAATAGTGTTAAAAGTCAGGCCTTGAAATTTTGCTGTCTCAAGTAAAGGGGCAACTAAAGCTGATGTCCCACTAAAATGGATAGGAACATTGTCACTAACTGGTAGATGTGGGATGAATCCCCAAATTCAAATAAAAGCCATTTAAGAAAGTAGAATAGTTTTCAGAGGAATTCAGCATTTCATTGCTTCTAACAGTGTTACCAATATATTGATTATTTTTGTGATTTTCAATAAAGGCAGCAGCCAGTTTGGGTCCTTACCACATACAGAAATATCTGTTGTAAGAACTTGCAGAATGCTCAGCCTTTCTCAAAAGCAGTTGCTTTATACTGAAACAACTGGCCAGAAACAGAAAGTGGCATCTTCTCCTGGTGCCCCTGCACTGCCCAGGGAGCAACGTTCAGTCCCTGATCAGTTAGGCTGCCTGCCAGGTCCCCAGCACATCCAGGAGCATGCTTCCAGCACCGCACTGTTCAGAGAATCAGACTTCAAACTGGGACTTTGCTGGCATTTTGCTGTGCCAGGACCGTGGGAGGAATCCTAGCCTAGAGTCACATCCAATAAATCACTGTATTCCAGCTCTTCCACCAGCTGACTGTATGGCTTGAGCTTATAGAACAGATGTATACAGACTGTATACATCAGTCAAAACCATAGCAGAGAGTATTTTCTGTCCCAGGCTCCAAGCAAGCTTTAAGTTGTTTTTCATGCTACTTAGGTGGATAAAAGTTTTATCCTTCAGGAGAACAAAACCAGAGCAAAGTCACTGTAGAGCCAACAGTACGGTAAATATGAGTCGGCTTTGTGTTGTGCAACGATTTAGTGCCATCTACAGTGTGAAATGGGTCTTGGAGACCAAATGCTGTCAGAGGGTTAAATTACATGCAAAGCAAAACAACATGCACAAAACCCCCCCAACTTTATGACTTTAAAACAAATAAAGACATGATAAAAAGCTGGAAGAAATTAAATTAAAAGTTTAGAATGTATTAAACTAGCAACAAAAGATTAATGTTGTTTAATAAGCGTTGTGCTTTTGAATATGATTCACTCCAACATAGAAGGATGTATTCATATTTACAGGTTTTGTTTTTTTTCTCAGCTCATTTATTTTTGCTATTTTTGATAAAACTGACCTTGAAGTAAATGAAAAATTAAAAGTCACCCCGTTCCCTTCTTAATAAGGCTTAGCCAACAGCATACCAAGCCTTTTCTGGGTCCTCTGGTGTCTTCAGTACAACTTACCTAGACTTCAGGAGAGAAACAGGCCCCCGTTAAGTAAGTTCCATTTTGTGGAGTTTTCCTTGTTCGTGCAGTTATTCACAATCTAGGACCATGTCACCCTTTTTGAACTGGGGGGGGGAGGTTCTCTCATGCCTGATTTCCTCTCCATTATCTCTTATCTTACGTGCTCTGTTCAGGCAGTAAATCAAGTGTGGTTTTTTTTCCCCACATGACGATAAACTGAATAATTTACTACTTTCTCCCCTTGTACAGTCTCACAGCAAGAGGGCTGAGCCTAGTTGCTCTCAGCCTTTATATGTCATAAATGCAATTTGGAATGGAGAATGAATTTCTGACAATTGTATGTGCACTCATCCTCACCTCTTACACAAACTGGCAGTTGGGCTCTGAATGATTGCAAGGGCAGCTTCCCAATTTCTGCAGTACCCGAGTGCTCAAGTGGAACCTCTAACAGTGATCTCAGAGAGATATTGATGGAGAATGACTTCTCCATTTGCCATTAATGATATTTCTAAAATTAAATGGATTTCAGAATAGGAACTGAAGCAGCAGGCTCTGATCTCAAGATCTCTCACTATCTTCCTCACTGCTCTCTTCTCTCTCCTTCTCCTTTGCTTGTATCCCTCCTCAGTATTTTTAAGTCTTTGCCATTAGGTCAATTGTTTTCTTATCTCAGTGATATTATATGTATTGTTCTTAGGGTAATACAGTGACAAAGTCAAGAATGTATTTTCTTCTTGTGTATACACACTATGTGGAGCAGGCTTATTAAATGTTGAAGCAATACTTGCAGTAATATAATGCACCAGCCTTTCTTTCTGGTAAATTAAAAAGTAATGAGAGATACCAGTTTTATGTATTAGTAGGGCCATTGCTAGGTCCATGCAGAGAGCCCACACCAGTGGTGAAAGCCTCGTTGATTTTCTGAGCCCGGCAGCAGTCAGGCATAGATTCATCCCATCAAACGACAGTACTTAACCAAGGTATCTTAGGAGCACAGTCACTCTTAAAGTCAGGAGAGGAAGTCAGGCATCTGCATGTTAGATTCAGATCTTAGGTGCACATTGTAGGAAGGGAAGATGGTCTATACAATGAAGAAATAAAAAGCAATGCTAGAAGGAATCTATGGAGTCCACACTCCTAACTTAGATGATAACCTCAATAAAGTCTGGGGGATTAATTCACTAGAGACTGGAGTTGGAGTTTTTATTCTGCAGAATAAAAAGAGTTTTAGAATTGTGAAAAAGAAATTTGCTATGTCTGTGTTCAAGGGCACAAGAATTAATCAGTTGCTTTTCTTAAAAAAAACAGTTTTATCTTAAAGAAATACCTTACTTCATTTTTTTTTTCCTTCTGCACAGAAACAACCTGTAGAATATGAAATACAGAGTAAATGTTCAAGGCAAAATGATATTTATAATTAGCTTGTAAAAGATTTCTTTATTCAAAATGCAGTGATGATGCTCCATCCCTGAAACATTCAAGGCCAGGTTGGACAAGGCTCTGAGCAACCTGATCTGGTTGGCAATGTCCCTGCTTCTTGCAGGGGGGTTGGACTGGATGGCCTTTAAAGGTCCCTTCCAACCCAAACTGTTCTATGATTCTACGACTCTATGACTGGAGAGTTATTAAGACTGCTTTGGCAATGCTCTTGGGCAACATGTATTCTGGATTGTAATTATGTAGCATCTGATTCCAGCCTTTGGTTCTTTTCTCTTATATACTCTTGTAATTCAGGAGAAACTTCACTGACGTTAGTGACCTTTTCCACTTTAAAATTGGAGTGAGTCTCAGCTCCGCAGTCCCCAGGAGGCAGCATTTGCACTGTAGAGACACAAGAAGCACAGGTTGTGGCTTGAAGAGAGCCAGGTCACCCTGTGCGCAGGGATGCTCCCTGCTCCCGGTCAGGGCTATGCTGGGAGTCAGTTTGCCAAGTCTCTTTGCTGCATTCAAAAAAACACTTCCAGCCTTTTTTTCCCAAAAGTGCTTCTAAGAGCCTGTGCAGCTTAAACCAGCATTCCAGTAAGGTTCAGAACAAAAAGACAATGCATTTTTGTTAAAATGTGTCTAGATTGGGTCTATCTGAGAAACAAACACTATAATAGTTTCTATTTGCAATTTGGAAAATGTATTGTCCTGTATCTAAAGAAGTGACTAAGAGGAGAATCACCAAATCCTCTATAATCTACTGTGCTTATTATTGGTTTGCAATTTATTAAAAAATAGAATATTCCCGTTATCAGGCACATTTCTAAATATCAAGTATATTTAATTTTATTGAAGGCAGGTTTTTTAATGTGTCCAAGCAGTAGAAATAGTTTTTATTTTCTTCCAAATATAAAACCTATGGTGGGAAAGTTATGACATAAGAAACTGGCCCTGCTTTAATTAAAAAAAAAAAAAAATAAAAATCCCACAAAAAACCCCAAGGCAATTGTGGTTACTTCTTTTTCAAATTAGATACTTAAATTTCACCATAGTTCTACTGGTTAAATACCACCGTCACTATAACTGTCCTAAATTTACATTGCTCTAACACTCCTGTTTTGAATTCCCCTGTATCTTGATGCATTTTTAGTCTTTAATCTTTTATGACAGTGATTGTTCAGAAACTAGTTCAGACTGAAATTTTTTCATCTGTGAAAAAGCAAAAGCAATCAAACATAGTCTTTCAAAAATAATATCAAGGGTTTTATTTGTGGCAGTATTACTATAGATAGACCAGGATTAAAAAAAAAAAAAAAGTGGTTAAAAATTCTCTTTCCAATGATGTCACTGCAGTAATTTTATCAGAACTGAAAAAACTGCAGATCTGTAGATCAGTGATAATGAGTGATAATTTTCAGAGCAGTTTCAATATGTGTCGTACTTTTGTATGTTCCATTCTCTTTAAAATATGGATTTCAAGGTGTATGACCAGGGATGGTTAACGATTCTCTGTGCAGCAGGCTTGGTTTCCTTAGCTGGTATTCTCAAACCAAGTACCATGGAAAATATGGACCAGCATTAACTTCCTGCACACTCGCTTCAGCTTTTTAAGTAAAACAAGCAAGTGGCCTCATGCTGAAATCAAACTGCTGGAACAGCCTTACAGTGTTATCTGCAATCTTCCCCCAAGAACAGATGAGGGAGAAAATTAACTACAGCCTCAGAGGGTTGGTGCTGTCTCTGTGTACATTAATTGGAAGTGCTTTGCTCTGGCACTGATGGGGATGTTTTAACCTGGATCACTGTAGCCGTGGCTGGAGAATCTACCCTCTCAGCAAAAATAGGAGGAAATGGTACTAGCTAACTAACATACAAGAAGGGACCTCAGTAACTCAAAATTAAATTATTCCGGTGATAGCAGTCTAAAGAGCAAATGCTCTTAAACACGGGGCTCTGAAAGAGAGAAAGTGTGAGGAACCATCCTTTGGGATCAGGTTATGTTGGGAAAAATATGGAATGTATTTTTAAGGCAGCAGAGAAGCAAGCTGCTGGATAAACTGTGCCAGGAGAGCTTTAAAGTCCTCCTGCCACCCTGAAGGGGACCAATAACAAACCTAGGAATAGCAAAAGGCTTTTGAAATCTAAATGCAATGTGAGAAAACTCCTAGGGCTTAGAAGTGGCATATAAGTACTGTCTGGAGGGCTGGCAATGCAAGCAGAGGTGAGGCTGGGGCAGGCTGAGCATCCCCAGGCACTAAATGAGCCACAGACTGAAGCTGAAGAACAGCTGTGCATATCTGGGGGGACTTAGACAAATACTGTTCACTGCTGTGTAAAAATACGTAGACTGGCTGTAAATGCCACTATTGTAGGCAGATGGCTATGGCAATGGGGAAGACTGGTTTGGACTTTACAGCTGAGTAGTTGGAATGTTTGCTAGAAAAATAAGATTATGCCTCGTTTTCTAGTGAATGTGCAGAAAGCTTGAAAATAATTGCCAGGCCTGGGTAGATTAATGAGAAGCACTGTCCTGCACGACATCCTTCTCTCTAGAGAGGCATGGGTTTGATGGATGGACCACTCGGTGGATAAGGAGTTGGCTGGATGGCCGCACTCAGAGAGTGGTGGTCAACAGCTCGATGTCCAAGTGGAGACTGGTCACAAGTGGCGTCCCTCAGGGGTCCGTGCTGGGCCCAGCCCTGTTCAACATCTTTGTCGGTGACATGGACAGTGGGATGGAGTGCACCCTCAGCAAGTTTGCCAATGACACCAAGCTGTGTGGTGCTGCCGACACGCTGGAAGGGAGGGATGCCATCCAGAGGGACCTGGACAGGCTGGAGAGGTGGGCCCGTGCCAACCTCATGAAGTTCAACCAGGCCAAGTGCAAGGTCTTGCACCTGGGTTGTGGCAATCCCAGGCACAAATACAGGCTGGGCGGAGAATGGATGGAGAGCAGCCCTGAGGAGAAGGGCTTGGGGGTATTGGTGGACGAGAAGCTCAACATGAGCCGGCAATGTGCTCTTGCGGCTCAGAAGGCCAACCACATCCTGGGCTGCATCAAGAGGAGCGTGGCCAGCAGGTCGAGGGAGGTGATTCTGCCCCTCTACTCTGCCCTGGTGAGACCCCACCTGCAGTACTGCGTCCAGCTGTGGAGTCCCCAACATAAGAAGGACATGGACCAGTTGGAGAGGGTCCAGAGGAGGGCCACCAAGATGATCAGAGGGCTGGAGCACCTCTCCTATGAGGACAGGCTGAGAGAGTTGGGGCTGTTCAGCCTGGAGAAGAGGAGGCTCCGGGGAGACTTGATAGCGGTCTTCCAGTACCTCAAGGGGGCCTATGGGAAAGATTGGGACAGGCTGTTCAGTAGGGCCTGTTGTGATAGGACAAGGGGTAATGGGTTTAAATTAGAGGGAGGTAGATTCAGATTAGATATTAGAAAATTTTTTTTTACAATGAGAGTTGTAGAGCACTGGCACAGGTTGCCCAGAGAGGCGGTGGATGCCCCATCCCTGGAAACGTTCAAGGCCAGGTTGGATGAGGCTCTGAGCAACCTGATCTAGTCAGGGATGTCCCTGCTTCTTGCAGGGGGGTTGGACTAGATGACCTCTTTCTCCCAAAGAGTGGTCAGGCACTGGAATGGCCTGCCCAGGGAGGTGGTGGAGTCGCCATCCCTGGCAGTGTTCAAGAGGCGGCTTGATGAGGAGCTACAAGATATGGTTTAGTAGCTGTGGCAGCAATGGTAGTGGGAAGACAGTTGGACTAGATGATCTTATAGGTCCCATCCAACCATGTGATTCTATGATTCTATGATTCTATGACCTTTGAAGGTCCCTTCCAACTCTAACCATTCTATGATTCTATGATTCTATTGTAGGACAGTGTTTGATTTCATTTTAATACAGGAATTAATGCTGGTGAGGTCTGTGGAAGATGAAAGGAGAATCTCAGTATAATTTTATGAAGTTTCCAATCCTCACAGCGGTAGAGAAAAATAAAGTTTGTGTAGAAAGCATGAAACCCAAAAGCTAAATACCTGAAAACAAGTAGTAGAAGCTGAAACCTGTTATTTTAAAATATCTTATATCTAGGAGAATCTCTTGGTATTAGAGAGTCTGTCTCAGGAAGTTTCATTGCTTAGGGTGATCTGCTGCATGTTTAGCTGCTACTGCCACAACTGATGAATGCAAATCAGTCTTTTGCTCTCTAGTTACTTTAGACACCTCTCAGACATATTTATTTCTGTACAAATTCTGTATTTGTTACAGACAGATCAGATAGGTGTTCAGGAAGGATTTACAGGAAAAAAAACTTGTCTCTTCCTCCATAAAACTGAGCAAGTAAATTTACCAAGATAACAAAACCACGGTGCTGGTAAAATACATGCCAGACGTGTCTGTTTAATCACTGATCCACTATTGTTTGTTTGTGCTAACTCTTTGCTCTTCACACCTTGCTAACATATTCTGCACGTTGTCAAAAATCCTCAAGCTGAGGCTCTCACCACCACCGCCGCATTGCAGGCTGTCTTGGAAGTGAGCTTGGAGGCTGCGCTCCGATGAGAAGCCTGCCATAGGTGTCTGCTTCAGGCTTTGGTAATTAAAGGCAGGAGAAAGCACAGAAGAAAAGAATAAGATGTATTTGGACAGAAATTAGTAGGGAATCTAGCAAGTTGCACATTACTGCAACTGAGTGAAAATCTTCATGTCTGCATGTGACACAGATTTCATCTATTAGCAATATTCACACTGGAAATGGCACAGCCCGTAGCTAAGGGGAGGATTATTTCCTTCCCTGCCTCTTAACCTTTAAGTGCAGAAGTAGCACATTTTACATAGATGTGTGGAGACTGTCGGATGTCTAAATGCTACTGGTAAAAGCTGGCTAACTATAAACCATTTTGCAAACTAAGTTGCAAAATTAGCCTGGTGCTGGTCCTGGGCTAATAGCTCCTAAGCTTGGGCTTAGCCCCACGGCATCGTAACTTTCCAGCATCCATCCAGCTTTGTGGGCAGAGGAGTGGATACATCTGTGTGCCTGCCCAGCTGCTTCTGCTCTTAAATAATCTCCTACCAGTAACGCTGATAGCATTTTTCTGCCTTTGTCAGTTACCCTGCCACATGTTCTGCTTTGATGTTGGACCAAGGCAGGTGGCTT
This sequence comes from Tetrax tetrax, assembly GCA_009806455.1. Classification (NCBI taxonomy): domain Eukaryota; kingdom Metazoa; phylum Chordata; class Aves; order Otidiformes; family Otididae; genus Tetrax; species Tetrax tetrax. Next base: position 701,374 of record WHYT01017884.1, read on the forward strand.
CACATTTCCCTGCTGTGGAGGGCTGCTCTCCCAGCAGGCTGCTTCACAGCTTTTTTCTACACCTGGATTAGCGATGTTTTGGGTAGGATGTGGAGGAAGGAGATATTCTCTGCAGTGGAGAGTAGGGAAGTATTTTATTTGAGGAATCGCTCATTTATTGGTCAGATCATTTTGTGGACGAAGGTGGTAAATGAGCTGCAAGTGTGGGCAAATGGGAATTTCAGAGTGTGCAATTGGGGGTGCAAATAATTTGTGTGGAGAGGCACATGAATGTGAATATAGGAAAATCAAGACTGTTAAGGCTCTAGATGGGAGGACAGGCAGTTTTCTCCACTTTGCCTTACGGCATCATCAACAGAGACAGACTCCTCCCATCTGCTGGGCTCAGCAGCATCATTGAGCGAGTGGTGGGAGGTGGCTGCATCATCCCAGGGTGCTCCTTTCCTAGAGAGCAGGCACACACACACACACCTGCTGACCCAAGGACAGCAGGTACCCAGTGTATTCTGGTTTGTGTTGGTGCTTTTTGCATCCAACATAAAAATGAAGGGACTTGACTATCAAGGAGAAGGACTCCTTGCCTTCACTGAAAAGAGTTCAGCATCCTGCAGGCTTTGAGCAGTAGAAAATAGCAAAGAACCGGGAAACTTCTTGCAGCAGTAGTTACTGGCTGGTCAGGATTCCCCAGCTGTGCTCACCCCTCACTGGGATAAAACGATGAGCCCTGTAATGCACCACGGATCCCGACTCCTCTGCTTCAGGTCAGCCAGTTGGAGCAGCCGCTGCATCCACAGCTCCCCACCTGAGGAAAAAATGGGACTGGTGGTGAGTTCCGTCTTTGTGCCCTCACTTTTCCTCTCCTTACCCACAGCTTGCCTGTGAGTCCGAAGAGCTTCCTCTCGCCGTTCTTTCCCATCTAGACAATATAGGTTTTCTTCACCCTAGCTAGAAGCCAGCTCTCCCCAGGAACTCCTCTCCATTCCTTGCAGATGCTCTTCTCCTAGGCAGCAAGTTTGTTCCTGAGAAGAAGGGAATATGCTCACAGCACCCCATAGAGACATGTGTAACAAAATCCCATATCTGTGAGGTGCCTTTTAATGAGTTTTCATTATACTCCCCAGCACAACTACTCTAATATGTGCTTACAGAAAACACATAATTAAATTTTTAGCACCAACTCTCTCTATTATATCAACTCCCAGTGTTAGTAGATACCCAAACCTCTTGTGTATGATTAGCCACTAGCTGCGCTACTGCAACTATTAATACTGTTTCTATAAAGATTTTATTCATAAAAAAGCTCATAAATAGGCACTAAATGTACTGAGTCTGTAGGAAAATAAGAAATTTGCCATCTCTTTTAATGTGTCTTTTATGCTTTTAAATGTATCTGGTATATGCATGTTTGTGCATGGCATGGACTAAGAATTTTTTTCCAGCTGCCATGGGTTACTAGTGCTTCTAGTCCAAACATGTAAAATAATCCTCTGTGGATTATTTTTCCTTTAGAATCTCTCACGTCTCTGGGATTATAGCTGCAGAAGTTCAATACCACATAATTTTGTTGGCAAGAGACTGCTTACCCTGGGAGCATTCCAGTTTGTTTAGATTTATTTAACCTTATTTCCTTTAATTTAGGAGACAGTCATTGGATTCTCAGCATTTTCACTGGCAGTTCTTGGACCGGCTGGATGGTTCCTGTGCCACCTTCCAAGCTATAAAAAGAAATAGAAAACATCCCTTCAAAATTAAGACCTAGAGGCTGCGATAAACTTCAACACTCCTAACTTGGACTCTCTTGAATGGGAGAACACAGTGGCTTGAGGGCCAGTTTAAAACAAAATTATTGAAAAATGAGTTCAGGTTTTATCTATGTCACATCGCTTCTGTATGAAAAAAAACAAAAGTCCAGATAGAGAATATGGCTAACTAAAGTCCCAGTTCACACACTATCATTGGTCCTGTAGGACAGAGAGGTCCCAGGTCAGAAAGCTTTTGCAAATATTGTAGAATTGGACCTGGTTATAAAATGGTGTAGTGATGCAAAATAGTGATAGGTCTACTCTTCCAGCTTTGGCTGCTATTGCTCTTGTATGGACCAGTCTGAATCTGTCATCAGAAAAATATTTTTATAGTACTTTTCATTTAAACTCATCTCAGACCAAAAGTCTTGAGAGTTTAAGATTATTTTCTTGAAAGTTTAACCTTTACATGTGGCATTCTGGTGTGTTCCCCCACCCAATCTACTCTTCCGTCAGAGTAAATGTTTTTCTGCAGGTTATAATTGTCAGATATGTCAATTTATTTCCTTTTTTTTTTTTGGTTAAAATTTGTGACATTTGAGGGATTTCCCCTGGTTGCTATTTATAATGAATGCTATGATAAATACTTAGAAGTCTAGACTATTTTTGAAATAAGTACAATAAGTAGTATTTGTTATGCCATGTTATATGTGTTATAAAGGAATGTCTTCTAATGATTTCATGCCTGTCTTGCAAAAAACCCACAAAATATTAACCTTTTTTGATGCTTAAATATTAGTAGAATATGATTTATAATTCCATTATGTCATTTGTAACATCTAATATCAAAACAGATTCTGAAAGTAGTGCTATGAATGTGTAAAAGTGTACATTCTTGCTGTACTTCTAAAGTATGATTTTCAAATAAATTGTCTTGTCTGAGTTGCCTTCAGTCTTTTAACCACAACTAATGTTTTCAGAGTGAGAATAGAGGCAGAGAGATAAAGTGGTACTGGTTTATATTTTCCAAAAAACTGTAGCTTTGTCACTGAATCAAACGGCCTGATCTGAAGCCCAGTTACGTATGTGGAAAGTTTCCCACAGATTTTGATGAGTTTTGGGTAGGCATCTACGTTCCTGCTATCCAGAGAAAACTCCATGCCAGTAGCTGAAATACAGCTGGGCAAATACTCTGTGAAGTTCTGCTCCTGCGCTCCATGAGCATGTCCACTGAAACCAATAATGCTATTCTACAGAATCTTTTATAAAACATGGTTTTGAACATTTCAGTGTGCCTGCTTGTCCTGCATCTGATTTTGTCATCCATCTCTCCTCTAGTAATAACTCAATAAATCAGTAAGGTATGACGTTTCAGTCGTTGTACTTGTCCTCTTAAATGGTGGTCATAAATAATAAGATTGCCTGGTTATAATGCCTACTTGGAGTATGTGAGTGAAGCACTGAGAATTGCACTAGACGAAATGCAGTTAAAAAGTCATACAGTATTTAATATTTGGCAATATAGCTATTTAGGGATGTTTATATTGAAGCAGGGATAATTTTTAGAAACTACTTACCTAAAGGATGATGTAAAATGTAAGTATTTTTCAGAATTTTTTTTCAGAATTCCAGTCCACTGCAAGCATTTCTTCCTAAAAGTAACATATATTACATTGTACATGTGTTTTAAAATACTGTTGTTTTCATGTCGCCCTCTTTACTGATGGATTTCAAATAGATTTTTAACCCTGAGACTGGAAGCTCTGGGGAATGTGGTGCACAGAAAACCAAGATGAAAAGGAGGGAAGCCCAGTCATTGCAGGCACCTTTATTGCTGTTAGTGTGGTATAAGTGAGGTAAATAGCTTTACCAAATGCACGTCAGCGGAGCCCTTTGCAAAGAGAGGCAAGAGCCACCCTCCTGTAATTCTGCAGAGGGGGAGTACCAGACATGAACGCCTGCCCACAACCAGGCAGCAGGTTAGGAGGAGGTGGAAACAGACTGTTGGAGGAAGGTCCCCTGCTGTGTTTCTCATCGTATATCTACATCAGTGGTTTGCATTTCTTGCAGATGTGCCAAAGCTGGCTTTAAGCTGGCTACAGGTTGTAGCTTAGGTAACAAGTACGTGCCTAAGGGTAAGTGGCTGAAGCCTGTCCTTTCGTAGGAACGTAAGTAACAGCCATTTCAGCTAAGGCAAAAAGTCTTGTATTGAATTAAACTTTGGAACATTCATATGGTTTGTGATTATAGTTATGTGCTGCAGTACATATTTATGCTAAAATACTCATTATATCTCTGCGTAAGTAGAAAGATAAGTGGCCATGGTGCCTTTCAGCCACTATATTGCCTCTTCTCAAGAACGGGTCCTCTGAATGAGCTCAAACTCAATTTAAAAGACCCGGTAGTATTCAGCTTATGGTCCATACACGCACTGCATCTGCAAAAAGTAGATGAGGAATATGAACCAATTGTCAGTAGACTTAAATTTGCTATAGATAGGGCAACATGTCAACTTGACAATTTGTAAGGATCTGCAGATTAGAAAAATATTTACATTCCTGTGGAAAGTGCAGCAGCTTTCCTACAGGCTGCTCTAAGGGTGCCCCGGTTCTGTCAGTTTAGTTCACTTTGTATTTCACACCAAGGCTCCAGTCTCTGATAGTCCACCCTTCAGTTCATCTTATGTAGCTCCTGGACTCCTCTTTGGAGCAAACCAATTTGTAGGAGAGATTGGCTAACTAACTGGCTGCTAGGAAGGTAGCCTTCAAGCACACAAGCAAGGTCAGTCAACTTGAGTTGTTACTGAGCCAGGGCCTGCACCCTGGCATGGGTCACAAAGATGGTTCACACGCAGTAAACCACTGAGGACCTTAGCAGCACTGAATGTCACATGCGTTCTCCTTACCTCCTTCATGGAAAATTCATGCCTTCTTTTGGTCTCTGTCACTGGTTTTGCCCAGCAGAGGCCTTTCCTAAATATTTTTACTTCAATGTAGAAATGCTAAAGCAAAATAAAAACTGTACTCTGGGTTTCTTGTCTTAGTTGTCTTAGCCTTTGGGCTATGATGCTATGAAAGGTTTAAGAAGGCGGGTTTTTGACACTTGTCATTCTAATTCCTAAACCATTACTAACACTACACTGTGTTTTATTTTAGCCGTGTAGGTAGATGGTATAGTCAATTCTGCACAAGTCCAAGATTAGAGGTAAAAAAAAAAATTCAACTTATTAGGAGGACATCTAATTCAGCCAGGGGGAAGCTGGTTTTCAAAAACACGGTATGGTACCTGTCACAAATACTGTGCTTCTTAGAGCTAGTAAAGCAAATCTCTGATTTTATAATAGACCTAGTACGTGCTCATTAGGCTTGTGCTAGTTCTCTATGCAGGTCATCAGTTATTTCTCAAAACTCCACTGCTATGGCAACAAATTAAGTATTTTGTTCACTTAGAGGCTAATGAGATTACTCTAGAAGAGAAATTGAGGGCATTTATCAGAGCTTTTTTTTACAGTGACAGATATTGACAAATGTAATAATAAGACTAACATCCACAGAGTTAGTTGAAGTAATTGTCAGAATAAGAAGAAAATTACAGATTTGTAAATACAATCAAATAACCACTGTATTTCCTAATGATGGTTTTTTTTTTTTCTGAAGTCTTATTTATTCTAAATTGGAGAGGGAAAGAACAAACAGTAACATCACAAGCTGGCTACCCTGTTGTGATCACAATGCTAGCAATGAGACCCAGAGCTCTTTATTGCTCAGTCTCTCACTTTAAATCAGCTCAAGCCAGTGATGACTGAAATGCATTTGTCACATGCCAGATGGCATAACTGATATGAGTTGGTGGCTTCAGCCAAGCTTCTGATCACATCACAATCATTTCTTCCATGACTGCCAACAGCTATTATTCTATTCTATTCTATTCTATTCTATTCTATTCTATTCTATTCTATTCTATTCTATTCTATTCTATTCTATTCGCTACCCAATCCTAATTTCTATCCTACTATACTGTACACCTTCCTCCTCAGAATAGCTACATTCCTGTCCTCCCACAGCAGGAGGTCTAGTTGATTTTTTTTTTTTCTGCTGTGTGATGGTAACACCAAAGGCAAGATAGGAAGTTTTCTTTGCATTTTTAAGTCTCAGCATGGAGGCTAAGACTGGATATCTCCTCAGAAGAAGAAAATATTTTCCTGCACAAGACTATACAAACTGTCAGTAATATTGTGTTACTTCTGTGCATAGCCATGATTTTATTTTCTGTGAGCAAGAGGTGGCTTTGCTGTTCTTTTGGCTGGTGCCTTTTGGCTGGTGCCAGTTATCCCAGGTGTCTGAGCCCTCAGGAACAGCTCCAGAAATCATCCTGTGTCAACTGGTATACATGCTGTAGCATACCTCAGTTGAGCCTAATGGTTCAGTTTAATCCCAGACAGACATTTTCCTCAAGCGATTATCTATTTGACTATCATTCATGAGGATTAATGCTTATAGAGAGCAAAGATTTAGGAACAAATTAAATTTAATGGATTCTACCTATTGCTGTCAAATGCACATGTCTGAGCCTGAGGGACTCCCATCTGCTGTTTGAACATAACAAGGAGGAGGTCAGTCCCTACATAGGTCCTGTTTAGGGGCTCCAGTCCCGTCCCAAGCACCTTGCATCAGGGTGAGGTTAGCCTGGGCTTAGTGGTAGATACTCAGAGAGCACCATGTGGGTTGAAAAGTCCTGAGTGCCAGAGAAGCTCACCCTCTCCTGCCGCTGCTCCAGTTGACTCCTTATGTTTGGCTTTTCTACCTGGGATTACCACTGGCTCATCAGTCAGACTCTACTCTCCCTTGCCTCCTTTATTTCATGGCTGAGCCTTCAATCCAGATGGGCCTATAGTGATTAAAGCAAGAGTTTGAGACAATCCAAGCATTTTCCCACCTCTACGGCAGGGTTTAATCTCCCTATCACAATGCAGTTAATGATAACCTCCTGACAGAAATTGTGAGAAGTTACAAAAAATCAAGACATTGGCTTAAAATAAATTAAATTGAAAGTTGGTTATCTATCTTTAATAGTTTTGTGTTTATTTATAAAACTTACAAAGCATTTAGGTCCTTGCCTCTCATTTAGGCATTGAAATCCGCATTTGTTTCAAACAGTGTTTATATTGCATTTGAGACTTGAATGTGTCAGGCAAGAACTAACTTTTATTTAAAATTCAGATGCAGACTCATGTAATTACCTGGCTCTGGAAGCTGAGCTTTTAAGGAAAACACCAGGAGAATATATCAAGAGTTGTTAACAGTGAACATCTCTATATACAAATGTGTACATATATACCGTAAACAGATATATAGGCAATTTTATTTTTTATATATGCACACATTCACTTTAATTTACGAACATTTTAAGAAATTTTCTGTACATGATTCAAGGTAGGAGAGCTTAAGATTTTTCATTTTTCAGAAAGGATTACCTTTCTAAAAGTAGATTTGTTAATGCTTGGAGATTAAAACCAAATGAACAACACTACATTTTGTGTCTCTGTTCAGAGCTGAATACTTGAAATTCAGTAACAACAGTCACTTAAATAGTGAATTCAGCTCTGGATTACTTATTTTCTTCTTACAATGTATTTCATTAATTTATTCTTGAATTATGTTGTAACTGCAATGCACACTGTTACGGAAGACAAAGTTTAGTTAAACACTAGCACAAAGCATACAAACAGTATGCTTTCAACCCTTCCAAACCTTATCTACCTTATCCTACAAAAGCCACAGTAGAAGGAAATAAGAGAATTAAGTCTCTTTAGTCAATGAAGCAAATAATGTGGTTATAACTAATTCCTCTGTAAGAGGCAGGTATATTCTGTAGCTCTCTTGGATATAGTTTTTCACCTTCATATCCAGACATTCACCTGACTGATTTTCAAGGATCGCCTCCTTCAAGTATCAGAATTGTCCCTCCCAACATGGAGGAAGTCAAGCACAGGTCACAGGAGGCTTGCATGGATGAACAAGGTGTTCCTGACAAACGTCAAACACGAAAATAGAGCCTAAAAGAGGTGAGAGCAGGAGCAGGTAACCTACAAGGAACACAAAAACACTGGCCGAGTGTGCAGGGATGGGGCTAGGAAAAGCAAGGCCGACCAGGAATTGAATCTGTTGAGAGAACCTGAAGAGCAATGAGAAGGGCTTCTACAGGAACATCAGCAGCAAAAGGAAACCTAGGGAAATTATGGGTCCATTGCTGAATGTGGCAGGGGACCTGCTGACGAATGAAGTGAAAAAGGCTGAAGGACTCAATGTCTTCTTTACTTTGGTCTTTTCTGGTAGGACCTGCCTTCAGGAATCCCAGGCCCCTGAGGCAAGTATGACATTCTGGAACAAGGAAGACTTACCTGTCAGTAGAGGACAATCAAGTAAGGGAATATTTTAAAAAAAACAGACATACACAAGTCCATGGGACACAATAGAATGCACACACAGTGCTGAGGGAGTTGGCCAATGTCATTGTAAGGCTGTTTTTGATTATCTTTAAAAGGCCAAGGCAACTAGGAGAGAGTCTTGAGAAACAGCACGTGGCAAATGTCACTCCTGTTTTCAAGAAGGGCATGTAGGAGGATCTAGGAAACTACAGGCCATTTAGCCTCACCTTGATCCCTGAGATTATTCCTCTCTACCCAGCACTGCTAAGACCCTGTTTGTGTCTCATTCTGGGCTCATCAGTACAAGAAAGACAAGGACATACTGGAGTGAGTCAAGCGAACGGCTAGATGATGAAGAGACTGGAGCATCTGTTATATGAGGAGAGACTGAGAGTACTGGGATTGTTTGGTGTCAATGAGAAAAGGCTTGGAGGGTGTCTTGTCAATTTGTATAAATACCTGATGGGAGGGTATAAGAAGACGGAGCTAGACTTTTCTCAGGGGCGCTGCGTGACAGGACCAGAGGCAATGGGCACAAACTAAAATACAGGAAATTCCACTTAAATATAAGGAAAAACTTTTCTACTGTGAAGATTGTCAAACCTTGGAACAGGTTGCTTGGGGGCGTTGTGGGGTCTCGATCCTTGGAGATATCTGAAACCTGATTGGACATGGCCCTGATCAATCTGCTCTACTTGACCTTGCTTTGAGCAGGGAAGTTGGAGTAGACAATCTCCAGAGCTTCCTTCCAACCTCAGTGATTCTATGATTCTGTGAAATTTCTACTCATGAACTCAGAAAAGTACCATTTGTTTTTGGTTTTTTTTTTTGGTTTCCATCAGCTGGTAAGTAAGTTTTCCATTCCCTGTTAATTCATTGGTAAAAATATGTTCTTGCATTAATGACTTGTGGACTTTGAGATGCCTGCAGCTTTTATGTGTTCTCTTAAGTGAGTGCATGCAGAGGTAAAAAGCATATGGGCATCAACCTTAGCGGCTTAAAAATGTTTCCAATGGAGCACTGTACCCATTTTATTAGGCAAATTCATGAGGAACTTGCTGAAAAATGGTGACTTCTATTCAGCACACAGACTTGTGAAATTAATTCCCAGAGTGCCATGTTCCTGTATTTGCTCCCTTATGATATTTGTTCACAATTTAAAGCATGAGTCTCTATACTTGTATTAACAAAACAGGTAAATCTATCAAATTGTTTGACGAAATAACAGATGATTTTATCAGGATTTATTTGGGGCTTAGCCATTGTTTAGGCATGCAGAAGGACTCATAAGCAATAAATTGCTTTCCATATACCTGAATTACATGCTGAACTATACAGGACCATGTTCAGTAAATGCAGGCATAGCTGCAATTTTCAGCTAAGAAGAAATTTTACATGAGAAATGGAATTAATATTTTCCCAGTGTACTTCTGCTTTATCAACCTGAGTGTCTTTAGCAGGCTCACCACTGCAGTGTGTGAACACTTGGTATATTTTAACGGATACCTATGGGAGCTCAGTTCCTCTCAGTGCACAGTTCCCTATTGTTCTGTAATGAACAATAAGGCAGTTCAGATTGATTTGTCACATCAACAGAAATAAATTCAAGATAAAGATGAGACCTGCCTTCAACAGCTTATTGCAGTGAGGTCTGAAAGCCATTTGTCTCTATTTTAATCACTTATGTTCTATGTTGTGAGACCTCGGGTTTGGGGAAGTGGGGCTTGTTGCACCAAGTGACCCCCCTGGGCGCTTCATTAAATGAAATAAATAGAAAAACTCTCACTGACTTCAGTAGGATCGGATATCACATGTCAGATTCTAATAAAAGAATAAACTTAAATGTTTACTCTTAAGTATTTAAATGTAAAAGAGTAAGCTTAAATGTTCAGGTAGCAATGTATGGGATCTTGCAGTGAGCCCAATGGGAAGAAGGAGCAAACCACATAGGGGAATGGGCCAGTGTTCTTTGCTTTTGTGAAGTAATGCTCAATAAATGGAGGCGATTCCTCTCCCAGTTAACTCATGCCTTTCATTGCTGATCAGTCCCACTGTAGTCATTGCAGCTTCTTCATACTAGCCAGTGGTAGTGGTTTGAGTTGGCTCCTCTGTCTTTTGGGGGCTTGCAAGCAGCAGGGAGTGTGGAAAGAATTATGGTCTCAAGGAAATGCATTGAGCTCTATTTTGGACCTAATTAAGTGGTGTTAGAAAAACATTGCACTTTCAGTATTTTTAGAAGATTGCTTTGAGAAAAAAAGCCTACCTGTTAAATGCCAGAGAACAGCATCTGCCCTTTCACCGCAGTTCCCGGCATAGAATGTGCATCATCCCCAAACCAGGGCAGCGGTAATTTGGATGCACTGCCTTGCATGGTGAATAATAAAATGTACCTATTTTCCTCCACCTCCACAGCAAGGTTTTCTTTGGCTGCCGCAGGCCTACTCATCTAACATAGCCCAGCCTTTTGAGGAGAGTATGTTGCAACTGCTTTTTTTTATCTGTAAACATCAAGGCTCCCATGCCCTGGCTTAAGAAATACTACTGTTTCCACATACTTGTCTCAGAAGTGTGAGGATCTGAAAAATTGCCATGGAAAGTTTCAGAGAAGAGACTTGTAGCTAGCTGTTCATTCCTGAGACCTGGTAAGGCCAAGACAGGACACTGGGGAAGCTGACAGGACACGCACCGGTGAAATAATTTCTCTCAGTGCAAACGAATAGTGATTATAATTATATTGTTATTACTGTTCTCCCACTACGACTGGTCTTTCCATCCAGGTAATGGCAGGCCCATCCCGGAGGTGCTTGGCCCAGCATGGGAACAGACTCGGCCGGAAGCACCTGCCTGGCTGCCTGCCCACCTGAGGTACGCAGCAGGAACCCAGGGGGCCGAGGGGAGGAGAAGCAGTGAGAGAAATAAAATTCCTCTTTCGAGCAAAGACTAAAGGGGAGTACACAGACACAGCACCACGCAACAGCCCCTGACAGCCATGCCGCCATCCCTGCCCGACCTCCGGGCTCCCCCTCTTGCAGCCCCCCGCAGCGGCAGGGCTGGGGGGTGCGCACACCAGCCCCCTCAGCAGCCCCAAACATCCTCAAAGCCTCGCGGGGCTCCGCCGGGGCCCGAGGAGGGGTGCGGGGGGGGGCTCGTCAAGATCTTCCGTCCCGACAGCTCCCTGCCCAGCGCTGCTGGGTGCTTCGGCGGGATAACGTCCCCCGCCCGGGGCAGGTGCTTCAGGGAGAGCAGGCGTTCCCCCGCCTCATCCCTTGCGAGGCTGCCCCCACCTCAACAACCCCCCCGTCCCCGGCCGCCAGACGCGCTTTCCCTTTAAGAGTCCGTTCCCGCCCGGCCCCGCCTGCCCGCACGCCCGCCGCTCGCCGGCCCGCAGCCCTGCGGCAGCGGCACCGGCACCGGCAGCGGCAGCTGAGGCGAGGCGGTCACCGCCGCCTTCACCGCGGCCAGGCGCTCCTCGGCGGCCGAGGGGCAGAGCGGGCCGGCAGCATGTCCACCAAGGCGGAGCAGTGTGAGTGGCGGGGCCGGGCGGCGCGGTGCGGCGCGGTGCGGGGCCTGGCCGAGGGGAGCGGGGGGATGGCGCTGCCTTGCTGCGGGTGCTCAGTCGCCCTGGCGAGGGGAGCGCTGCCCCGGCCTCCTCCCGCGTTATGTGGCGTCCGCGTAGCAGCTAGTGCCAGGGGAGGCGGGGGAGGGGGCTGCCCGCATTCTGGCTCTTTCTGTCTCAGCCGCCGCCGAGTGTTCGGTGGCGGCGGCCCGCGGAGCATCTCGCCTCCCGCCCCGCCCCCTTCTGGGGTGGCGGCGTGGTTGTGGAACGGCAGCGCCGGGGACCCGGGGGGAAGAAATGAGGGACCGGGGGGTGGGAGTTAAGATTGAGACCGCCGGCTTGGCCCTCGGCCCCACGCCCGGTGCTGTGCCCTGTCCCAAAGGATGTGCCCACCTGAGAGACTGGAGAGCCGGCTGTAGAGACCAGCAGCGACCCGCGCGTTGCCATCTGGAAGGTGGTCTTGCTGTGAGGTAGAAGGGAGATGTGCTGTCATTCTTGCCCGTCCTGTCCACCTTTTGGGTGAATGTAGGCTGGGTGTTGCTGTCTTGCCCGCCGTAGCCCCCAGTCTCCGAGCAGGACCCCCGACGTGCTGACATCCCCCTGCCCGGGGGCTAGCGCGCCCGCCCGCAGCCACAGACCTTCTAACCCCCACGGCGGCTGGATCCGATCGGAGCAGGATCTTGTGACATGGTGGTTGGGACGTGGGCAGCTGGGCCATTCTGGCGTTCCCCACTGTTGTCCGTACTGCTGGTAACAGTAACTGGTGTGTCTGCAAGAGCACTGGTGGGAGGCTTAAAGAAAAATACCAGGGTAGTCCAGCTTCTCGCCCGTATCGAAGCTGCTCTCTCTCCTGGTACAGCGTCATGGTTGTGAGCCAGGCAGTCTGTGACCGGTAGGTTGGATTGATGTTTGTCATGGTGACATGATGTGGTCTGACACTTCTCATGCTGAGACTTGCTGTCTCCCTCCTCCAGGCCACTGGGAAGGATCCTTGTGTTTGTATGTGCCTATGCTGAACTGATCTAAGGAAAAGAATACTTGTATTTTTTAAAATTAGGATTTACTGCTTATTTACAGTGATGGATGATGTTGCTATTACAGTATTTTGTGGATGCTAATTTATTGCTGTAGGGATGCACTTCTGGCCTCGTAAATAGAGACACAATGTTCTGACCTTGTAACAGCCCTGAGGTGTGCAGTGTTCAGATCTGTACTGTTCTGTTCTTTCTTCCTTCCCCACTCCCCCACCTGAGTTCTGTAACTGTTTCTTCTTTCTTGTGATGCTTACACATTAATTATGCTTCTTTCACACTGGGATGTGGAAGAATTTCTACTGCCTATTGTTCCAACACTGCCGTTGGCATTTTCTTCCTTTTCTATTTTGCCTTCTTTGTTCCTCTATTCCTAATGCTTTTGGTCTGCTCTGTCTGAGCTTCTCTTTCATATTTTCTCCTTGACCGTTTTTTCTTTTCATCCCCTTGTGCTGTTCAAGATACTGTATCTTGCCCTGCCATGTCCCTGTTGCTCTCTATTTTAAGATTTGCTTGGGGTCCAACTTTCAGATCTTTCTACTTCCTAATGTTCTTTTTCATGATGCGCCAGGTAGAGTATTTGGTTAATGGATGTATCCTGTGTGTTCTAACATACTGAATGTATTTTATTTACCAAGGCTGCTCTCCTGACTAGTTCTTATGGCATTGCCAAATATCTTTGTCTCTACATAACTTCAAGGTTGCCTCACCTGCAATTTTTGACAAATGATGGCAAACTCTGACGACGATTGTATTGATATGCAAACATCACTACCTGGCAAACCTTCAAACTCCAGCTGTTGCTGTTGTTGCTTCTACGCTCATTGACAGGCACGAACCAGAAAGCCTCGGGAAGGAGTCAAGTCACACAAGTAATAATGAATCTCAATTTACCAAGAAAAGCAGCAAAACACTATGAATGAGGAAATAGACTCATCAGAACAGAAGTGGTGCTGGTCTAAACATGAATCTGTGGCCACCCTGCAGCTCTTTGGCGGGTTGTATGAACAACAGGTAAAATGGTGGCAATCTGGGAAATCGTCTCGAGAAGCCTCCTTTTTTTGTGACCACATGCATCTTGTATCTCACACCAGTGGTACTGACAGTGACTTTCATCATTTGATTCATCATGGCATGGCTGAGGTGTTCTGTTGTATTCAAAGAAAATTAGTTCTTTTTCACCTTAAATAGCAATAACTGGTGTTTACTTGTGGTAAGTAATGTCCTGTGAATGCCTGATGCCCACTCTGGTCTTCTCCAGGACAGTGGAACAACCAAGATGATCTTTGAAGACTCCTAATGGTTTCACTCTTGATTCAGTCAATGCTTACAAAGGGGCTGGGGGTTTAGTTAGGTCTGTGTAGATCCTAGAGAGATACCCAGCAAAGTATCCTGGAATAACTTTTTTCATTTTTTTTTCCTCTTTTTAAAATTTGTTTTGTGTGATGACCCTAAGACAGTGGCTAAGTACTTCCACAGAGTGACATCACTTTGTGAAGTCTATCTCTGGGTACTCAGAAAACTGGGGCATTTACACAATTCTGTGTCTCAAAAGCTGACACTTTTGCTCTGGGGCTTTTCTTCAGAAGGTTCTTTGTGTTTTGGGAGTCTGTCCTGGAATTGTCACTGTTCTGGGAAACAGAACTGAGAGGTGAGGTTAAAACCTTTAGATTAAAGCTGATGTTAATATTTAGGCTTTATAAATAAATTTTATTGTTTTGGTATTTTGCCTGCTACAATTGTGTGACAATACTGATTAATAGAAATAGGTTTTCTTCTTTATTGAAAAAACCCAACAACTTATGCTACATACCCTATACCCTTTTGCTACATACCCTATACTCTTTATTGAAAATAAGTAACTGTAGAGGCAGATAGTTCTCTGAAATACATCTAGTCCTGAATTCTGACACCATCTTTGGCATTTTGTTAATCTAATTCACTTACAGATATCTGACAGCAAACCATGGCAGCCACAGTAAACTGTGCATCTCGCTGTGAGTTTTTCTTCGTTGGTACTGTGAAATGTGGTCTGTTTTCTTTGCAAATATTTTCTTTACTTCATACTCTTTTTTTTTTTTTTTTTTTTTTTTTTTTCCCCCCAGGCAAGAGAAAGTAGCATCACAAAATATATTTATGAAGTAATTCCTTTCTTAATCTAACCTAATCTAGATTAGTTTTTATAGAGGTCTTCAAGACAGTTATAAAAAAAAAAAAGTGTCTATCTTTAAATAATCTGATAAATTGACCTGCAAATCTGGGACTAAAATTGAGATAGTGGGCAGAAAGAATGAAGTGTGGGACCAGGAGAGGGAAACAGGTCTTGGACTGCTAAGATAAACTGTAACCTGGAGTGAAACACATAATGACCAAATGTTACTGCCCCTGTGGTTTTGGGGGTGTGTGGGAAGCTCATTATGGCTGATCTCGCAGAGACAGGGATAACCTCCTGCAAAGCACAGTTTGTGTGCCGTAGGCCTGTGTGGTGGCCGAAAGGCTCTGATCTTTCTCCTGGCTATACTGAGGCTATGTGAGTCCCTGTGACAAAACTTTTATTTTCAGTTGTTTGATGGGAGAAAAATGTAGTGATTGTTTTTAATTAGCCATTAATGTCACCTTAAAATAAAGTAAAACACCTAAAAGTGAGGAAATCTAACTAAAGTTGCTTATGCATCCTTAGTGTGTTACTTTTTGCATATGCATTATGACAATGCCACTAGTTGCATTCTTACTTGCTATTTCCCCAGCCCTATTCAGTCAGATGATGGGCTTTCTCCCTGTGATGAAGCAGGGTAATATCATGAGGGAGACTTTTGTCTGTAGAAGCTTTGCTTGCTGCAGAAACTTGGACAGTACCACCAGTACAGCTGGAAACAGGAGAAAGGATGATCACGATGAGGGCAGTTGAGTGCTGGAAAACTGGGTTTGTCATGCAATTCAAGCAAATAGTGTTCTTTGCTTGATAATTATTTGAGTGTTCCTCATTTTATGGATAACTGACTTGAAATTGTCAAATCTTGTGTGTTATGTGACTGAGGACTCAGTCACTGGATGTGGAAGTCCTGTACATACTGCTATCTCATCTGGCAAAATGGCTCTTGGTATCTCAAGCTGAGCCTCCAACAGCAGTTGCAGATACTTTGCTTTTTGTGTCTGTCCTTCGGTCTTTTTCTGTAACACGGATACAATGTCACCCCTTCTTATTCAACTTGTTGATGATATAGAAAAAAATCAGAATGCTCATAAAATGTTCGGAATCTGAGCAGCAAGAGGCGTAGGAATGTCTCTCAGGAAGTTAGTGCCCTTCTGTTCAGTGGAGGACTTTATGGTATTCTTTCTTTAAAAAATGCCATTTGACAATGAGAAGAAAACAAAGTAGTGACTGATAGCTAGTTTAGGAAGCTCCTTCCACACTGAAGGAGCCCCATAGGGGAGCAAGGTTTATTTTGGTGTAGTGAAAGACTGTTATAATCCGTGTGCTTAAAGGCTGAAGTCATTCAGAAGGATCCCCCCTTTTAACTGCCTGTTACACAGTCTTGGTGCACTTTTAACATAACTAAGAATTCCCAGCCAGCTCTGCTTTTTTTTTGAGGCTATGTCTGCAGTTTGGTGCTATGAACAACTGCTGAGCAGTCCCGCTGGAAGTGCAGTTGAGCTGGCGCAGCCCTCTGCCATCACCAATGCACTCTGTTTCTCAGCAGAGTTATTTGTCTGAGTTGAGAATGTGCTCAAGTGTCTCTGCATGAGACTGTCTTGTGCCGTACAGGCGATGTAAGGCCAATACTGAGCAAGGATCTCTATTAGAAGATAAACAACAACAAAAAAGTGGTTTCAGTAAAGGTGTAGAGCTCCTACTGCTCTTTAAAATCCCTTCACTTCCTTGATCAGACTTCCTAAGACACTTACGAAAATATCTGTGCTGTTTATTTATCTTTAGTTCATTGCATAAAGTAAATGTGTGGCCTAAAGTAAATCATGTAAGCTCTCTCTGTCTTAGCTTATATCTCTTTGGCTGCAGAAATATTTTTCCATCTCACATGAACCTCCTGTGATCCAATGACTCATTCATTATAATTGAGTCTTGAGATACTTGGAGACATGGAGGAAGTGTAGGGTGTTTTGTTTGTTGTTTTACTGGTGTTTTTTTTGTTTTTTTTTTTTTCTAATTTACTAGCACTAAGTTGATCTAATACAGATGCAGACATTCACTTCCATGCTTTCCTGTTAGCACTGCTGCACTGGAGCATTCAGTTTGTTCTGTCAAAATGGAAGGAATGGAGGGACTTTTCTGTTTTTTACAGTTTAATTCTTAAATTTAAAAAAATCGGAAATGGTAGGAACAGACTTGATTCTGTCAGAGTCTGCAGAAAACCTTAATGAAAGTTTCTGTGTTTGTTTTTTTTGTCTTTTATGTAGTTGCTTCCAAAATCCGCTACCTTCAGGAATACCATAACCGGGTTCTCCACAACATTTACCCTGTGCCCTCTGGAACTGACATTGCAAATACTCTGAAATACTTTTCTCAGACGTTATTGAGGTAAGTTTTAACTAATGCTCTTGAAAAAAAAAAAAGAGCTAAAGAATTGTAGGGAATATTGATTGACTTTGAATTGGCTGTAAGATTTAATGGGTCAATGCTCAGCCGAAAAGAGTCAGAGCATAATTTAAGAAAATAATGGTATGAATTAATCTCTTCAGTGGCTGTTGCCCAATTTGCCCAGTTGAGCTGCTTACTGAGTGGCTGATTCTAAAATAAACTTGGTTGATTACACATTTGCTTGGTCCTCCTAAGACTTAGCTGAATGCACAAACATGCTGAACTTGTGAAGAAAGGATTTTGTGACCAAAGAGTTTTAAATATGTGTACTTGACAGTCCTGATACCTCAGAATCTTAGACCAATGAGCCAGATAAGTGGAACAGATTCTTACTGTGCCATAGTTCAGCTGGCTGTCAGATTTGGGTTCTGGTTCAGTCCCTTATAACAATAAGAGTAGACCACAAAGTTTGTATACAGATTTGGATTTGGATGGCAACAATAGGTCAGGATTGTTCTGACCTGGAGTGTTGATTTAGTCCAATATTTAGTAATAGTATTTAGTACTAGATACCATATGATTACAGAATGCAATAGGAAATACTACGTCTTGTCTTGCTAAAAGTATATTAAAAATTGTGAGACTTAATTAGGAATGACATATATTCCATGGTGCTACCTAGTGGATTCATATTTTTGAACTGTTTTTAAAATGGATTTTTTACAGTGAAAGCTGATTTTTGTCTGTCCAGGTTTTGGCTGACACTGGTTTTCATACCTAGAAAAATGTGGTTAAAGCTGCATTCCTCTGCTTAGCTTCCTGATTTATACCCGGAAAAATTGTTCCTGCTGTCAGAAACTAGTTTGGAAATAGAGCTATTTGCCTTATTTGATGTGCAATCATTAACAAAATACAATTAATCCATATATTTGTATACATACCCCTATGGTGTATGCAAGTTGAGAAGCGAGAATTGAAACTTGGAAGAATCACCATTATTCATTCTAACACTCATTTAAAGTGCATGGGGTGTATCAAAATTCTTGACCCTAACTCTAAGAAGGAAAGATACATAGACAGAAATGCTCGTTGTCAGTGGAAAACCTGTTCACTGCAAACTTAAAAACCTCCTGATTTTAAACTTTTGAACATTTCAAGAGTGGAATTGTTCAACCACTGTGAATTTTGTTTTCCTTATCATTTAGAGTGTTGAAGGAACTTATGGCAACCAGTAGGGCTTTTTTTTTTTTTTTAAGATTAATAAATTAAATTTTATCTGATTATACTGTAGCAGTGGGAAAAAAGATGTTCAGTCACTGAAGATACCTCTGAAATGTGGTTCTCTTCCCACATCAGGCTGTGTTGACAGAGTATTTGCACAACACAAATCACATTTAAATAAGATTCTGTATGACAAAACAGCCTCTGCTTAAGTGCTGTGGGCCTTTGAACTGTTAAAGGAATAAAGTTGGACTTGATTCTAAACATTTTCTCTCTTAGCTGTAAATATCTAGTGCTATAATGAGATCTGTTTGGTTTTGAGCAGAAGTCCATGGGGACAGGATGGATTTAGAGTCTGCAGGTTAAAGAAAGTGTCTTTACACCACCCTGTTGTCAGCAGTACAGCTGGCATGTCCTGTCTGGCAAATTCTTCACACTACATGAACAGTGATGTTTCTGGGCTTGCTGAAAAAGCTTTATACTTAGTGACTGTGAAAGCAGATCACAAATCAGGAGAGCAATTGCACAATTGAGCAACTCCATTTCTTTGTTTCCTGTTCAGAATGGGACTGAACCAAAATCCTGTTGATGATAATACTGAACCCCATGGGGCAGAAGTGATACTTGTATCTGATATGCAGGTCTACACAAGTGGCTTTGTCCTTCACAATCTGGCATCTGATCAGCCTCAGCGCTAAAAGGGCACTAGAAATTGAAGCCAGGATTTGGATCTGAATTTAAGCGGACTGAGTTCTGATGCTCAGCAAGGTCAAATGGACATTCTAAATCCCCATAACTGAGGAATTTGAACCATGGGTCAAAGCCTGAGTGCTATGATTGAACCAGTATAAATTTATACACTTGCTGATACTGATAAAGAAGCTAGATAAAAAAGCAAAACAAAACACACCCTGTTATTTAGTGTGGCAGATGGAAAGAAGGAAACTCCCACCCACTGTGTGCAGATCTCTGCAAGATTCACCCTAAAACTAAGCAGACTGGTTGAGAACCTTTCTGAAGAGTGTGTTCAGAAATGTCTTTGAATATTCTGCATACTGATTCTTCTTTCTGCCTCCTACACTGAGACTCCATTGTGAAAGGTTTAACATCAATGGCAGAAGTGCATGGTGGAGAATAATCTTTCTAGCTTGAGACACAGCCCATGCAATGAATGTGGGCTGCCAAGAGAATACTGATCAAACAGTAGCAAAAATGCCCCTGATTTCTGGAGATTTTGGGTCTAGTCTTCAGAACAAGTTGCTTGTGATTATCTACTATTTTAAAATAACTTTCAAAAATACTTCTCAGTTTGATGTGTAGTCTCTTTGCAGCCGTATTTTCTAGGACAAACGTTTCTTGATGAGCATATGCAGTCAAAGGAATAATGGAGGAATAGTGATTAGTCAGAGAAATTCCACGTCATGATTGGGTTTTACATGTGTAGCTTTTACTGTTTATTATACTTCTTACTATTCCATGTTATGGACACATTGGCTGTGTTCTTTTCAGTGGGGCATGCCCACTGTTTTGGATCACGTTAATATCTGGTGTAATTCTGCTAGCTATAGTTGAATCTCACACGGGATTAATTTGCTCCTTTGCTCTGTATGTAGTCTCAATAAATCGCAGGCTCAGGGGTGGGGGGAACAGTTGTGGAATGGCTGAAAAAATGAAACTCCTTATTTCTATGAACAAGCATCACATAAAATCACCCTACACAATGCATAGCACATTGATTCATTTAGTTCTTCCTTAGTTTTCTCTTTGGGCAAAAGCATTTCTTTACATTACAGCATGAATTTGTTTCATGCCCTGCTCATTTTCAGTGTTTTCTCCCTCATTTGAGGAATGATCTAAGACTTAATAAACATCTTGCAGAACAGTTAGTTCTTTCACATTTTCTTGGAGAAAATTCTCCACATGTATTTCTAAGTAAAATGTTTTACATAAGGAATAGCTGTAAATGCCCAGTGGCTGATTACCGGTCAAGCTTGTTTTGCTGCCTTGGCAAGATGCAATTCTCTTGTAGGCATTTTAGGAAACCTTTCCTGGAAGGCAGTAATTTTTTGATAGATTTGCAGCAAAGAGGTACAAATCTTGAAACAAGCCCTGGTAGCTTTGTCACTTGTTAGTATGTTCAGTATGAAGTTCATTATGAAGTTATGATCTGCAGACACTCCAGGTTCTCAGTACTTGGTTTGAACAGAAACAGGAACAAACTGCAGTCATTGTATCTTGATCTTAGGGAGCTTCCTGCATTTTCAGTTTTGACTTTTCTGTTTATTGCTTTTAAAACATGTAGCCTGGGTCTGAAAACTTTGTTTTGTTTTATTTTATAAATTTGGTGTGGTTGCACCTGGAATTTAGATAATGTCTCGTTGCTGTTCCGAAAGTGAACGGAAGGTTGCCCTGGTCAAGACACAAAACTATGTGCTTTGGCCTCTGATCCATAGGTGGGCTATAGCTCCATGTTAAAAGGAAGGGAAGCCCATAGTGTAAGCTCTCTATCACTGCCTTATACTTCCCAAAGCAAGGATTAATTAGTACAATAATATCCTTTCTGGAAATAAGTGCACTTGAGGTGATTGTGTTGGCAAGTAAAGGGATGGGTTATTGGTATCATCTATTGGTAGATAGGGAAGGGATATAATTTGGTACCTTCATATCTCTAAACATGAGATGCAAAGTACGGCAAATGAACATCAAGCAAATTAAAAGGAATCAGCACTCTGATAATTTGTTTTTAAAGTCATACTTAGATCTTAGGTGATTTTCTGAACACTGTCATGACGGTCACCGTGTTTCTTGTACTGGACATTGGGTAACAGAAACCAAAATAATCTGCCAAAGCAGGCATAATAAAAAAGGAAAAAAAATGTAGTTTCTAAAAACAAAATATGTTTGTCATCTCTAAGTGCAAGTGTGATATGATAGTAGCCACTTGGCATAGAACTATACTTGTAAAAGTGTTTTATATATATATGCCAAAGGAATGATACCTTCTCTTATAAGCACCTTAGCAAGAGTTTAGCTTGTGAAAATTGTTGAATTGACTTGTGAGGTAAGATATATCTGTGCTAAGGTGATTATATGATAGGGATCTCTGCACTGTTAAAGAGCACTGAGGTTTCCAGAAATGCTCACTCTTGACATAACTCTGCTCTTCATTAGTTAGTGGAAGTTTTAATGCCACAGACTTATGTCTTGTGACTTTTAACACTGACTTTGCGAACAGAGTTAAAACAACAGCAACTGCTTTTGGAAATCCCAACACGAAGATGTACAAAATGTGCTTTTCAAAGGAAAAAAAAAAAAAAGCATTGTGTGTAATTTAATATATTGAAAAGGTGTATTATATTTTTATAGGCACATATGAAGATGATGAGCTAACCCTATAATTGCCTGATAACTAAAACATAACACTGCTTAAGTGACAATTTATTTCTATTTAAAATAGTGGGGTTTATTTTTTCAAAATAAAATTAGATTAACATGTTAACAACCATGTTTACAACATTCTTAAAATGACATAACAAGCTGGTTGACGTATAGCTTCTATTTTGGTTCCCACTAAATCTTTTTATTTTTTGAAATTATCTCTCCTTTAGTTTATAATGAGTTTTGTTGAATAATAACGTAAGTAACAGCAGGAATGTATGGTAACATACTGTCTGATCTGCAGTTACATAATTGGTCTTGCTTGCTTAGCCCTTAGATTTTTGAAGGTAACTACCCAAGGAGTGTTTGCATTCATAAAGTAAAATGTTTCTTCCCTAAACATGGGCAAAATTAAAAACACACATAAACAACCATTATCATTAGCTCACAAACATATGCTAAAGACCATCTACTATATATTATTTTATAACTTTTCCTAATATAGTTTAGTTAACATTTTAGAAATATTATATTATTTCTAAATCCATGTGCCTGTTTAAACTTCATTATCTCAAATGATACTGAGTGAGTGGTCATGAAACAGTATCATAAAATACATACAGACATTATTTTAATGCAATAAACATGTGATTTTTAAGACTATCTTAACAAACACACATGTTTATTCTTTGCTAAAACATGTTTCTGCAAGTGCCACACCTATATTTTGCATGTTTTCAGTCAGTGGTTCAAAAGATTATGGGAGGGGGTGGGGGGAGAATCTCTCAAAATCTCAGAGCAAAATAGTAGCCTATTTTGACACAGCTGTTTTTCTATAGCAAGCACCTTTAATTCTCAGAATTTTTCTTAACTGTGAAACATGGGTAGGGCACTGAAACATGCATTTTTATATTTTTGCTCCTTATGAACCAGATAACACATGAGATGCAATGAAATTTTCCTAGATGTCAATTTTTAATTCTCCTATCTTGAAGCATGAAAGTGAATGGTTGCTAGATTTGTAGACACACTGGTTTTGGTAGTGATTGCATCTTATGTGGGATGTATCTGGTGTTTTATTATTTGTTTTATAGTGTCATTTCAATGTAATGTGCTGTTCTTTGTGTCTTTGTTGTCTCTTTTTTTTCTTTGTCCCCCGAACAGCATTTTGTCCCGCACAGGGAAGAAGGAGAATCAAGATGCCTCCAATTTGACAGTGCCCATGACCATGTGTCTTTTTCCTGTGCCATTCCCACTCACCCCATCTCTAAGACCACAGGTCAGTTCCATCAACCCTACTGTTACTCGCTCCCTCCTTTACAGCGTCCTGCGAGATGCTCCATCTGAACGTGGCCAGCAAAGTCGTGATGCTCAGTTATCAGACTACCCATCTTTGGACTATCAAGGACTTTACGTGACACTGGTGACACTGCTGGATCTAGTTCCCTTGCTACAACATGGTCAACATGGTAAGCAGGCCCTTGAACCCTTGCAGTACGCTTAACTTCAGTGCTGTGAATGATGCATAAATGCAGTAGAAGAGATGGGCCTAAACTGACCAGGATCTGGAATTCAAATCTACTGGGATGCATTTATATCAAGTGTTTTGTTTGACTTTCCTAAATAAAATCTTTTTTTTGCTAACTGTGGATTTGGGTT
The DNA here is from genome assembly GCA_009806455.1 of Tetrax tetrax. Lineage (NCBI taxonomy): Eukaryota > Metazoa > Chordata > Aves > Otidiformes > Otididae > Tetrax > Tetrax tetrax. The sequence continues at coordinate 724,925 of WHYT01017884.1, forward strand.
TGAATTCTGAGGTTGTCTGACTTTTAGTGATATGCTGGTGGTATGTGACTAAAATACAGTGGTATTTAACATAAATAATACAAGTGAATCTAAAGCAAACCTGGATTTTGATTTTGACTGGGGTATCCTCAGACTGGTCTGTTTGGGGTGGCTCTCTTAAAAAGACACAAATTACTTGCAAATGTGTATCTGGCCTGTAGCATATATGCAGATTGAGTGTTTTGGTGAAGGTTCACCTCTAAATAGAACATAGTATACATTTAGTTGAAGAAAAAACATGGTGATGTTGATTTGAGATGGCTTTAAAGTATTCCTGAGTAAAAAGATAGCAATATCTCTGAGTTACAGAAAAGCCGTGTTTTCTTATGTTTTGAATTAGTTAATCACAAGATTCTTTTTGTTACTGTGTTGTATGCCCTCAAGTTCTGCATATGTCTGGCTTTGTTAATCTGTGGCTTTCCATACTGGGATTCAGGAGCCTAGTGTTCTCCCTATGTTACCTAAGCTAAATATTGATCTTTCACCATGGTGTCAGGGTATATTACTTCCATAGTTCAGTATAGGAAGATTGTTGTCAATCTGATACACTGCTGAACTTCTTCAGGAGGAAAGTTGTTTCTCTTAAATACTTAATTCCTTTTGAATTGGCAGCAGTGTGTTTTGAATCAGACTACTGCACTAGGTATGATTTTACAAGAGGCAGGGCTCCTAACGAATTATAGACTTAATTATTATAGACTTAATTATCAAAACAATCTTTTTCTCAATAGATAGCGTGGTGATAATTGACAACCAATGGAGACCTGTAAAGAACAAATAACAGTGGGCAAACATAATTTCCTTTTATGGCAGCACAATGGCTCTCCTCCTGGAGTTTTCCTGTCCTTAGTCAGGCTTTTGTTGCTGTGTCACTTGACATCCTAATAGGCAATTTGGGACATATGATCCCCCTTGAGTGAGGAAACTCCAGGAGTAATTACCATGGCTTTTCTCAGCTGGAGAGGTATACCAACTGGACATCTTACAGGAGTCTGTGCTGTGCCTTATTAAATATTTTAATTTTTTCGTTGGCTGGTAGAAATGAGAGCGCACTTGGATTTGCACAGGTTATCATGATGATGAATAGCGTGTCCTTTGTGTGAAGGATATCAGATTCCAAACTATCTTGGCAAATTGCATTCTATTTTGAAACATATTCAAAGGAGAAATGTAAAATGCTATGTTTAAGCAGGAGAAATCAAAGGCAGAAATGAAATGGGAGAAATACTAGCTTGAAAGCCGTACTGCAGAGATCTGGGTGTTACAGTAGGTCAGAGGCAGACCATAATTCAGTAATATATTAATACTATTCTAGCAATATATAAACAAGTGTTTTGTGTATGAGACACCCAAAGCATTTTGTTTATAATTCTTTCAGCCCTTGCAAGGCCTCAGCTGGTGTAAAGTTTTCAGGTTTGTCCATCTGGCTTCAGGAAAGTCATGGACCATTTGAGAGGAGTCCAGGAAAAAGAAACAAGAATGATCTGAGGGCTAGAAAATGTGAACAGTGAGGAAAAATTGAAAGAACTTGGTTTTTCTAGCTTAGAGAAAAATGGAAGGGAGACATGATTATCGTATAAAAATATGTAAAACTTCCTGTGAGGAGAAATAAACTGAATCAAATCATTTGTGGTTACAGTTGATCAGGATAAGAAGTTATAGGCTTAAACTGCAGCAAGGGAATTTTTGTTTTTTTAAAAGATGTTTTTATGATAAAGATGGTTAAGGACTAGGATGAATAGCCAACTGTTTTGCGGATTTTTAAGAAGTTTAGATAAATACCTGCCAGGAGTAATTTGACTGGCTCATTCTTGAGGCAGGGGGAGGTCACTTCCTATTTTCTATGGTTCTATGTATGGAAAATTAAATTTTGCAATACAACTTGTTATTTATTTCTCCCTCAGCCTAGCATTTGACTGAAAGAAATATATATATTTTTTTAAATCAGAGCAATCAATGTCGTTTGGGTAAGTACAACTGGTGCACTAGGCGGTCCTGAGCTTTGATCCAATCAGATGATGCAAAACCCTCAATGCTTAGCTGGTGAATGTGTGTTGCAAGAGATAAACACTCTCTAGCGTTGATGGTCTGGTTGGACCCTCGCATAGAAGACTTGACAGAACCACTGAAATGGAGTGCTAGTTTTAATTCTTATCATAGCTCATGATTACAGCTACAGATCTCTGAGTACTTTACACAGGCATTTTTAAGTCATTCTAGTTGTACAGATGAGACTGAAAGCCTGTGTAACTTATTTAAGGTTACAGAGCGAGTACCAAAAGGAATCCCTCTTATGCAAGGGAAAGGCCTTATGATGAACTGAAATCATCATACAGGTTCAAACTTGGGATTTGTGTGCTGTAACCTTTCTTGGAAGGTTGTTGGTCTCAGCTCAATTCCTCATTTGGAAGAGGGTATAAAGATGTCACAGTGCCCAGATACACAATAATCTATCCCTTCCCTTTGGATCTTGAAATGTTGCACATTTCTTAAGTATCCCTTCCAAAGGGCTACAGTATAATTAATAGAGTAAGTATGGAAATTCTTGATAATATTCCTTTACTTTTAAGCCTTGCCCATTTTTGGCCTTAATGGCTTCCCAGGAAAACAAGGTTAAACAATAGTTTTCTGTGCCTGATAAAGACTAGAATAGAATGCTTTTTGCAAAAGCAAGCCTTTGAATACCAAAGTGCATATCAAATTCTGATTCTAATAACATGTCTGCTTAAATGCAGGCCATTCATTGTACGTTAATCACTGTATGGTTAAAATCAATGTTGATTTTAATCAATTATTTTATTGGCTGTAGTATTTGTACTTCCTCCAAACTCTTCTGAGTACTGTTGAACAGTTATTTCCCTCTGTGTTAGGAAGGGCTTAAAAATGATGAGTGAAGTCTTGTCTATAGTAACAAGAGACTGTAGTTTTCCCCTCAAATTACTTTGAGGGGAAAACTTGAGTTTAAATGTAATTTAAAAAATAGTTTTGTAAACTAAAAGTACATAGTCATAATTATTTTTCCATTATAATGATTCTATTTATTTCATTTTATTCAACAGATCTTGGGCAGTCAATTTTTTACACTACTACATGCTTACTTCCTTTTCTCAATGATGATATTTTGAGTACTTTACCCTATACAATGATTTCAACACTAGCTACCTTTCCTCCATTTCTGCACAAGGATATTATAGAGTATCTCAGCACATCTTTTCTGCCTATGGCTATATGTAAGTAGAACTCATTCAGGTATTGTTATGGCTCAGAATACATGGTGCACTGCTCTAATAGTATCAGACTGCACTGTTGTAGAATTGTAATGGGACATCAATATATTGTATGTAGATATATAAAATAATTCTATGTGACTATTTTTCAAAGGGAAATAATTCTATAATTTTTATTTATTTATTATGCTCTGTTTCTGTGTGAGTTATTTCTTCATTTAAAAGGTCAAGTTTAGCTTATTTAAGAAATGAACTGTTTTCAGACTCAGAAATTTCAATGCCAGCAATGGGAGTTTTGAATACAGAATCAATAGGCAAACTGCTCCTGAAACCATAGATGCAACAGCAACATCTGTAGTTTTTGCATCTAAAATCTGGACTAAATCTGGATGTACAAGAATGACTCTTCTCAAAGTAATGATGTTGTGATGAATTTGCAATTCTTCTCCCTCTGTCTCTTCTCAGCATTTTCTCTTTAAGTTCTGTACTACATAGCTGTACCTGTAATGTCTCCTAGCCATAAGTGTTAAGACTGAATATGACAGTACGTGTCTTTTTTTTTTTCCTTTCTTTTTTCTTCCCCTCCCAGAGGGTGTCACATGATTACATAATTTCATAATCCCTGCAGAATGTGAATCCTGAGGTGTATTCTGAATGCTCATGTATGTGTGTGATAGAAAAATTGATGAGATTTCAGTAGTAGTGAGAAATTTAACCATGTACTGCAGATGGAAGCCTTAGGATCAATATTAGAAGTCAGTTTTAACCAACAAGCCTTTTACTATGTGGGTGCTCAAACACTGGGACAGTTTGCCAGAGAGGCTGCACATTCTCTGTCCTAGCAGATGCTTGAAACACAACTGGACAAGGTCCTGAGTACCTGCTCTAGTTGCCTTTTCTTTGAGCAGGGGCATTGGACAAGATGATCTCCAGAGGTCCCTTCTAACATCAACCATCCAGTGATTCTGTGAGAATGTTTCCTCCTTATCTGTATTCCAGACCTTTGGGGAAAAATGTGAACAACTTTTGTACAAATATTAACATGGATGTAAGCATGTAGAAGATGCTGTTAGAACATGGAAAGAAGCATGGTCCAGTGTTTTGAGGTTAAGATTTTATTGAAATTTATTGCCTACGTTTTCTGGCTTTACCAGTTAGTGATCTTGGAAAAATCCCTTAACTCCTCTGTACTTCAATTTCCCCGTGAAAAATCGTCCCTTGTAAGACATTGCAATGATGTTTTCTCTGTTGCCTTTGGCAGGTCTAATAACAATATGCAAATGAAAATTACTAAGATGTATTTTATACATATGTGCAATAGGTCCTCTTCAAGTTAAGAACAGAATGTTGCATTAAACTCCTTTTTCTTCCGTTACTGTTACCTGTTAAAGAACAGGTTGTGTGGGTGACTTATCCAGTTCTACCTGTCTTCAGATCTGTAAAACTATTCTCCAGAACTGATTGAACCAAATCCTTGGTTTAAATAAATACTATTCCTCAACTGCCGCTGGCAGAGATTGCATCCATGTAGAGCATGGGAGCAACGTTTGTCATGCTACCTTTTTCTACGGAGAGTTTTGGTTAGATCCCTGTATGAAACCGGTCTGCTGCTCTTTAAATTTGGCTTCTAGTACCCTTGCCTACTTTCCTGCTGATGGCCACATTTTAATTGCCGGGTTAGAGCTGCTGACTATTTTGCAGTTTAAATCCATACAATCAGACCTTGCTGTAATAATCTGGGGGCTCTTATGTGTGTGGATGAGATTCAAAAAAGAGTGAAGTGCAATGAAGAGAGCCATATTGGGTCATGTGGAGAAGTACCAGATGAGAGACATTTTCTATTTTCCCTTCCCTTCTTTTCCAGTTGAGCGCTCTTTTAATTAGTGTCCTAGTCTTTCCCCACTGGGAATCATCTGCCCCTTTACAAGACAAACACAGAACCTTTCCTTCCCCTAATGTTCAGCTCTGAGTCAAACTGAAAGGGAGGATGCAAAAGATTGTGTAAGCAGCTGAAAAGCCAGATGGGAGGGATGAAAGCGTCTCACTGAACTGGTAGCTACAGTTCTCTGCTTCTATCCCAAGTGCTTGGTATTTGGGTCCTGGCAGCCAGGCTTGGGAAGGTCCTGTGAGTGAGGATGGGGAAGACAGACACCACATCTGTGTGTAGGAGGTTGTCTTCAGAGCTGCATTGCCATGTTAGAGTTTAGCAAATAAACACCTATACTCTGCAGGGTTTTTCCAAGTGTACCATTTAATAGTAACCACTTAGTAGGAGACCAGAAGGAACTTTAGCTGCTTTATGGGCAAAGTCAAAGTTACAGCAGCTTAGCTGCACTTCAGTGCTGCTGTTTATCATTATCTTAGCACAGTTCACATAACAAGGGGGACTAATTTCTCTGATGTGGAGCTGTAACTTGAACTCATACCATGTGCTCCCTGAGAAGTAATCTGTGCCAACAGCACAGCCAGCAGCTACCACCAACCCTAACCCTTCATCAGTACGCCTCAACAGCAGGCTTTCAATTTTTTCTTGTTTCTGTGCCCTCCACTTCCTCCTTCCTTTCCTACAATCCAAGCCATAGCTGCAAGTGACATTGTTTTGACCAGCCTGTGGGTTCTGATGGAGAGTGCCTGAGAAGATCCCTATCTTTGGTTAGTGCAGCTCTGACAATGAAATCTTACTGATCTGAAAAATCAGGTGTGTGCTCTGTGAAGCAATACTATATTCTTAGTCATCTTTCTCTTCTAGCAGGAAAGAGATTTCACCTCCTCCAATACAGAATGTTTCTATATTTCTAGTTTTTTAGGAGTTTTTGGGTTTGGTGGTGTGTGTGGGGTTTTTTTGTTGGTTTTTTTTTTTTTTTTTTTTTTTTTTTTTTT
>WHYT01017884.1:731090-744669 GCA_009806455.1 Tetrax tetrax
TATTCTCACTAGTTTTTCTTGTTACACAATAGAAAATGTTTTTTTTTCTTTTTTTTTTTCATTTCTTTCAAGTGGGATCCTCAAAAAGAGAAGGTGTTCCAGCACATGTGAATCTATCTGCATCATCAATGCTAATGATTGCAATGCAGTACACATCAAACCCAGGTATGTGTAAACATGAAACATGGTATCATTCTCTCTAAAACTATAAATCATGAAATACTGTGTCAATTGCTATCAGAAAGGTTCAGATGATGGGGAAAAATCTGTCTCACCATCCAACACAGGATGAAAAATAAGTTATTTTAGTCAAAACGGGAATTTCTGAGCATCATACTTGAAGTAATCATTATGTAGATAAGAGATCTTATTGTGATGAAGAAATAGGATTTGGCCTGGGATTGGAGAGTCTAATCTTCTCTTGCTTGACATCAGAAAATAGTATTGATATATAATATCAGTGTTGGAGAGAAATCACCGCTAACTTTGACTATAGAAATTCAAAGTAAGAGTTTGTCTTATATACTATGATTCCTATCTCATGAAGTTCACAACTGATAGTAGTTTTTAAAGAAGACAGGTAATGCTGGCTGCAGACTCAACAGAACTGTAATGAATTTAAATGTAATTATAAGTTTCTAAATACAAGGCCATTCCCTCACTGTGCTGTGGTCCCAGTTAAATCAATGGAATCACATAACCAAATCGAAACAAAAATGTAATCTAAGGGAGCTGTTACATTGCACAGTAGTCAACTATCTCCAGTTTTAGGTAGGTAGGTAGATGATGTGTGTGACGGGGAACCCCACACTGCTGTATGTGCATGAGAAATGTCATATTATGCTAACGTAGTTCACAGTGGTATGTAAAAGTACGCTATTTAAAAAAGCTACTCGCACAAGTTAGTTTTTTTCATGAAGTGTTCTATTTTTGTTTGTCAATTCCATGTTCCAGCGATCTTCAGAAAATGTTGCCCTGTGCTTTTTGGGAAGTCCAACATGTAAAGTAGTTCATTTGGCTCTCATGTTTGCTTGATGCAGAGTGGCTCCTATTGCCTTTGGTATACATGGGAATAATCATAGAATCATTGAGTGGTTTGGGTTGGAAGGGACCTTTAAAGGTCATCTAGTCCAACCCCCCTGCAGGGAGCAGGGACATCTCCAACCAGATCAGGTTGCTCAGAGCCCTGTCCCACCTGGCCTTGAATGTTTCCAGGGATGGAGCATCCACCATCTCTCTGAGCAACCTATTCCAGTGTTCCACCACTGTCTGGAAAAATTTTTTTTCCTAATATCTGATCTGAATCTACCTCCTTCTATTTTAAAACCATTACCCCTTGACCTATTGCAACAGGCCCTGCTGAAGAGTTTCTCCCTGTCTTTCCTGTAGGCCCCCTTGAGGTACTATAAGGCCCCCTTTAGGCCACTATAAGGTCTCCCTGGAGCCTCCTCTTCTCCAGGCTGAACAGCCCCAACTCTCTCAGCCTGTCCTCATAGGAAAGGTGCTCCAGCGCTCTGATCGTCTTTGTGGTCTGCTCTGGACTCTGTATAATATATATTATTACAAGTATAATGTATTATTACACGTGACTTCCATTACTGCCTCAAGATGAATGACAAGATACCCATTTACAGCTTTATGTTGTGCCAGAGGGACAAAGTTTAAGTGAATTAGCAGGTATTCTTAGACTAGATGTATGTGAAAAAGATCTCCATTGCTGTGCAAAAAGCTGTACACTCATAGTACTCATTATCTTACTGCATTCCTTGACAGAAATAAGTTACTAATACTTAATTTCTAATCTTTTGTGGTGCCTCTCAGGGTAATGATTCTTCTGCAAACCCTTTAAAATAAAAAGTAATTAAATGAGGTACAGACTTTTGGATGGACACAGCAAAGCCCATCAACTAATTATGTCGCTTCTGCAACTTGAGTTTCCATTTCAGTATTATGTCTATACTATCTTTTCTCTCTCAGTGTATCACTGCCAATTATTGGAATGCCTCATGAAATATAAGCAAGAAGTATGGAAAGTAAGTTTATGATCATATATACTTTGTGGAAATGACTGTATTTGGATAGTAATGAAAATCAGATGGCTTGAAAATTGAACTGACTGTGTGCCAAGAAGTTATGAATGATCTGGAGAGGAAGGTCCCTCTGATTTTTAGCTTACAGAAGCAGCCCCGTGTTTTGTAGAACAGAACTCTATTTCCTAAATACTGTGGAGTTGTGGCTCTAATTAGCAGAAATTCTAGTAATGACCAATCTTCTCAGTTCACATGGGACTGAACTTTTACAAAGACTGTTTGTGACTTTTGTCTTAGCCTGAATCTCATCTGGATCCAATTATTTATCTATATCACACCTCTTTGCCCCAGAGGCTAGACAGAGGCTTCATTTGCTGTATGTTAGTGTACTATGCAGGGTGGGTGGATGCTCCGATCAAACTCAGAAGCCACTTGTGAACTTGTTGTCGAAATTGATCGTCTAATTTACCTGTGAGAGCATACAAAGGCTGTTTGGTATGGCATGAAATATGTATATGTATTTGTGTCTTCACGTATCTTTGAACACAAGTAATATGTATTGAATTACGTTTTGTTACCTTTCAAAATAAACATTTTGTATGTGTCTTTCCTTAGGATTTGCTGTATGTGATAGCCTATGGACCATCTCAAGTTAAACCTCCAGCGGTGCAAATGTTATTTCACTATTGGCCCAATTTAAAACCCCCTGGGGCAATCAGTGAGTACAGAGGACTGCAGTACACAGGTCAGTGCAGCTGGTTTTGTATAAGCTAAAATAAATATAATGGGGAAATGATCAGAAGTGTGTTAATGTCACATGTTTACAGTTCTATGATGTGTTTTGCAATCTTTTGTTCGATAAGTTGGTACTTTCATAAGTATATACAATATCCATTTCTCTGTATTTTCAAAAGATGTTATGAAAAATAAAAACTGTGATCATTGTTAATAAATATGTTGTGTTAGTCCTGATACTAACTAAATCAGAACGGGAGAAGAAATAAATGCAGTGTTCTGATAGTCTGTGAAACTGCCTTCTTGGCATCGCAAGGGTTCTGGCTTATGTTCTTCTCAATTATTGCTTTGGTTGCTTTTGTTGTGCCAGCTGCTATCCCTGCTGCTGTTGCTAAGACTCCTTATCTGGCTGCTACTGTAAAAAACGGTCAGGTGATGTCTGGTGCAGTCAGTATAATGGATAAGTTCTGAAAGACTACAGGGTGAAAATGAGAGACAAAGTCAGCAATGCATTTGGAGCTGAGTAGGCGGATGGTACAAAGTCCACCAGCCTCCCCAGTGATATTGATGGGACTGTGCTTCTATGGTGAGGGGTCTCCAGCAGCAATTCATGACTTGCTTTTCCTGCTTGCCTGTCTCAACCTGTTTCAAATAATCTGTCATATGGGATATGTTTTATTCACTTTTGAAATTTGTGGACCAGAATGCAGCATTTTAAATAATAAAAATGGAGGATTGGAAGACACCCTAGAAGACCCCCTAGACCAACTCAAGTACATCCTCAGTGTTCCTGATACATGTTTGTCTGGTCTGCTCTTAAACCTTCCCTTGAAGGGTTGATAGATTTTCTTGACTTTTTGAAAAATCATTCTTCTTCTACTGCTCTGCATCACTTCCTTCATGCAAGCAGTTCTGTAAACTAAGCGTGATATTCCATCTGAATTTTTACTAGCACTGGGTAGACTGGAATAATTTTCTATCTATAAATTTTCTGTTAATGTATCGCAGAATGGGATGAGTATCCCATGCAATCTGTGGGTGCATGGCATTTTGACCTGAGGGTATCCCATACAGCATCCAAGTGATGCCACTTGAACATACCTTTGTTGTTTACTTCTTGTCATTACAAAGCTAAGGCTCTTTTTGTGGCTGGACTGTTTTTCCTTTATCATAGCTGTGTTTTCATTTTACCTGGGAATGTTACTGAATTTACTCAGCTACTCCTACCATCCTCCTCCTGGAGTGGAAGGATAATTACTTAATTAAAAGTGTTGGTGAGATCAGGAAAGATCTACAATGGGGATGTCTGCATCTTTTTCAATTTCTTCGCTAAGTTCATTTTATAATTATATCCAAAACAAGTCAATAGGCATCTATATCCTAGGTTGTTCAATCAGCTGTGTTTTGTTTTTGCAGCCTGGAACCCTATTCATTGCCAGCACATTGAATGCCATAATGCGATTAACAAGCCAGCTGTGAAGGTACTGCTATTTCTTCAGTGGTCAAACCCAACTATCTTGGGGATGGGAGGTTGCTCTTTGACCACAGCCATATACTCTGGTTACGTGCAGGTGACAAAGAGCAGGAGCTAAGGGAACGGTAAAGCCTGTTGAGACCAAGGGGGGCAGAACTTTGTGAATATGTTCTTTGGCTGCCTAAAGCAACATGGGATATTTCCTCCAACTACTATGGGCCAAGTCTGGATATTAAACATGAGGATGATTGCAGAGCACTTTATAAAACTCTAAGCTGACTCCTAGCTAATCCATGTAAATATTTTCCTGAACGCATGTATGTCTGTAAATATGTGCATAAATATTATTATGTACAGGAAACATTATGTCAATTACGTAGGTACATGTTTACCTTAGTATCTTGACTGAAGTCATATAGTGCACCTACTCTGCTTGTGATCCTTTGCTTGGAATGTGTCCTAAAGGAAATAGTAGCAAAGCTTTGCTTAAGTCTTCTACAGCTGTCTTTGAGGGAGGTAAATGCTATCTTTCCTGTTTACATGCAGGGTAACAAAAAGTGAAATTGCTTGACTGGGATCATAGTGCAATTTGATGGCAGAAGCAAGAACAACATCCAAAGTCCAGAGCATACCACAGTTAGGTGTACTAATTAATTAGATTGGTATCTAGTTAAATATGTAGATACAACCAATTTTCCTGGCATCGATTCATATACTAACATAATTACATAGTCAAAAAGTTCTTCGGAAAGTCTTTTCCACAGGCTATGATACTGATAGGGCATAATGGTGACACCTATCTCACAAGTCCTGCAATGGACCACTTTCCTGCCCACTCCAGTCATTCTCTGTGATCCCTTTTCATAGGAAAAAAAGCTGGAAGGTGTTGCTTCATGTTGTAGTGATCATTAGATTCAGAGTAATCGCTGAGTAAAGCAAAATAGCAATGCAATTTATGGTTACAAGGTTTGCAGATGAAATAGTTGAATATTTTTGAATGATCTCTTAGCTTAACTTTTACAGAACCAGTCTTGATCAGTCGTCACTCAGAAGAATGCAGCCTGTTGTCTCTTGGATAGATGAATGTAAATTCGGTTAGCAAAGATGAGAAACATTCAAAGAAGCATTTGTCTTTATAAATAAGATGTTGCACTTGAATGGAGTAAGAAATTAAGTGGTTAAGATATTGTGTATGCATACTACTATTCAGCTTTTCCTTAAATAGTACAAACCACTTAAACAAATGTGTGTGCAACTGGCTGCTAACTGTAACTATTTTCTGTAAGTGGCTAATGTGGAAGGATAAAAGCAAAGGCAAGACAAGGTTTGGACCTATGCTGCCAAGGAACTGTGCGTCCATAGTCTTTGTTGTGTTGCTGGAATTGTGCTGTATAGTTAATAACTATGATGACTGAAAATTAGATTTTGCTGGAAAAGGTGTTATTGAAAGAGAAAAACTTAGACTTTTACATTACCTTGTCCTAAGCAATGGATCCTCTAAGTGACTGTCTCTTTGGAAAAACATAAAAAGTCAGTCTGCCGTTACTATGCAGTGTAAATGTGTAACACAAAATATGCTTGTCTTTCAGAGAGTAATAATACTGATACTGAAATATGTCCTATTCTCTTTCCATAGGTTCTCATTTTCAGTTACCTCCCTCTCTTTATTAGAAATACTGTACTGCCAGATACTGAGTACCATCTTTCAGAATACTAAATGCTCTCAGCACGTACCGAAACTGTGTTAAATTGCATGTCCCAGCGTTAATGTGTTGAACGTTCTCAGTGAACTTCAATGAACAGGTGTGCTGATTCTTTTCCTTCTCTGTTTCAGATGTGCATTGACCCATCCTTGTCCGTGGCTTTGGGTGATAAGCCACCTCCTCTATATCTTTGTGAAGAATGCAGCCAGAGAATTGCAGGGTAGGTAAACTAAGAGCTGGAAAATGATCAGATGTAGTCAGACTCCAGAGTTCAAAACTCTGGAGTTATGCTTTATTTCAATATGATTAGTGTATAATTTATATAGATAACCCTGTTGAAATATATGGAGCACAATGACACTCGTATGAATACGGGTTACAGAAATTTGCCCTGCATGATCAGCATTTACATCTAGCTTGAGTGTAGTGACTTCTAAAGCGAAGATCTCTGAATTAATCAATGCTGTGGGATGCATTGACTATGACAGGGGAACCTCGTTAATGTATAAGCTTTTGCTTAGGAAACATTTTTCCTCCTCATCCTTCAGTTGTTGTTAAAAGCAGGTCATTACCGTGAAAGCTCTTTCACAGAAACTTTGTTACTTTAACATGTATTTCAGATTATTCTCTCGGGTATACTGTGAAGCAGCAGAGTAAAGAATTGAAATCAGTACAGGCTTGTCCAGTACCAGGAAAGAATATGGGCTGAGATGAACTAACCTCACTTATTCTTTTGTTTTCTTAATTTATTTTTTAAGCATTGCTAATTTGGTTTGCATTACTTCACAAGATCTACTAATACTTCTGGGAGTTCCAATCATTAGTTCAAATGGACAAGGTTACAGAAGCCACATGTGGGTTTTTTTTGTCCTCAATTTAAGAAATCTTTATATCACACCAGCTGTAGGAAAAGCAATTACATCTCGCCTTAGGTTTTAAGTCATCATTGATTTAAAGCTGCAGGAAAAATAATTAGATTTGGTAGAAGCATAGCTTCTAAGGAGCCTCACAGAAAATGATATTCGTCCTTTTTTTTTTCCCCTATGTTCATCAGTTATTCTTCATTATCATTTCTTAGCCCTCAGACTTGCAGAGCACACACTGGTAATTTGATAAATTTATGTCTTAAAAGTAATTTTTTAAAAGCCAAGAACATGGTGGACCAACATCAGCAAAGTGGTAATTTGCAATAAGACGCACACAACAAAGAGAGGTGATAGAAAGTAGCCTGCAATTTATAAAACTACATTTGTAAAAAACCAGCTTCAGAATAATGTAAATCCTACCACATTAATTTAGATAAATTTCCTCTGTGCAAAAATAATTGCATCTATAAATAAAAAATGGAAAGCTAATTAGATGATATACAATTTTTATAGGGATCACAGTGAATGGTTGATTGATGTTCTTCTTCCACAAGGTAAGAGGTATTTTAAGGGTAGGTACAAACTAATCCTAATTGTACAACCCTATGCTTACTGATATTTCTGCATACTGTATTACTTGAAATGATGCATTCTACTCTAAGGGGATTTTTTAGAATTTTAAAGTAGCTTGTATTTAATACTGCTTAATGTCTTTATATTACTATGAGAAATTGACTCATCCTCTATCTGAAATAGTGTGCAACTCTTTGTATGTGAGGAAACAGAGATAGTTGAAGAGATTTTCAAATCTCTTGAAGGATCCAGAATTGGGGCCAAGTTTTTAAGAAGTATTTATGTCCCAAACCAGTGTCCAAAAAAAGGGGCTAGTTCTTCCAGTAACCTGGGTCTGATTCAAAAGCTCTTAAAGCTTCTGAAAATCTGTTCTATGAACAGAAGGCTGTAAAGGGTAGCAGAAAAGTACATAAAATATTTTTCAATGATCCAGTCATTGATTCAATCATTGTCCTTTGGCCAGTGAGAGAGCCTGGTATTCTGTTATCTACCAGAATGCAGACAAAGCTTGCTGAATCCAGAATTTCCTGAATTTATAAGGACAGTCACATATTCTCTAAAATAACCCTTTCAAGGACAGAACAAGAACATGCCCTCTCTCTGTGTTCTGCAGACTGAGAATTCTTAGTCAGTGGAGATTTTTTTTACTGTCTCTTTCTAGTTGAAATCTAATCCAGATTAAGAATGTCTTATTTACTTAAGGGAAGTACTCCTTCTTACTCAGCCACCTATATTTACTGAATCAGATGTTGCCAGGGCAGCAGACTGAATAGCTGCTGCTTACAGGTTGACTCTGCAGACATTGCGCTATGGAGTTATGGGCCACAAACATAGTGGCTGCTTCTACATAGTTCAGCCATATTCAGTTATCTTTCATCCTGCGAGCTTTCAGAGGCAGGGTAGGCACATCAGCCATGTCTCCCACAGCATGCCACAGTAGCACACCTACCAGTGTACTATTGCAAGCCTGTCTGTGAGGCAAAAGCAGAGGCAGGAGGATGGGGTGCAGAGCGCAGCACACTTAATGCACCAAGGCTGTTCTTTCATTTCAGTGTAAAAATAGCCAGTAGGGAGACGTACACAGTGTCCTACCTCGTGCAGTACAATAGGCTTAGAGTTTTCAATAATATCTGGAAACACAAGTTTAGCCTCAGAGGCTTCCTGACAGCGAGTCCATTTTCCCATGGCTGCCATGGTTAAACAGAAGGATTGGCATTCTGTGTTGATGTTTTGTATGCCTTCCCCTTACAGCTGAAATTTCTGCTATATGTCAGAAGAAGGTAAGATTCAGTCATTTGTGTGATGGGGCATGATTTCATGTTGTGTGTAGTGTCATTCCATACTATGTGGTGTGTTCTTTTTTGTACCATTCCAAATTTTCACAATTTATCCATGAATGCATTTGTTGGTGGGTGGCAATGGTTCATCAGCCAGGTTTCTTTTTGTTAAAACTGCTGATGTTTGATTTGAGTTGTAGGTTTTTATTGAAGTGGAAATTAGAAAAGCAATTCAATTATGCAGTTGAGCTCAGTTTTTATTCTATAAGTCAGCTGGTGAAGAGGGTAGAGCAAGAGATTAATTTTAAATGTAAAAGTGTTTTGTATCTTCTCATCTTCTTGAAGTCTTGGATTAATCCTAAATTGGACAAAAATCCTGCTGTAAACTGTGTAATATGGGCTGAAAGTCTTCAGTGCTTGGCTCTAGAAAGATTGCTGACGAAAAAAATCTACTTGCAATACATAACAACTGGTGTGTTTTAATAGCATTTAAATAATGACGAATACAGTGTGTAACGTATTCTAGATCTTATGTGGTAAAGAAAGCTTTTATATTGGGCCAGATTACCAGGTGGCAAAAATAAAAGTAGTGCATATTTTGGAGACTTGGACAGTTACCTGTGATAAGGCAGATATTTACATAGCATCAACTGATGTGACACCATTAACTACACCCCTGAGGATCTGCCTGTACCTTAAAAAGACATTCTGAAGTATAAGCAGGGATTAAGAGAACATCTATAAATTTTAAGGGTTAAAGTTGAGATTGAAGAATTAAATGTTGGTTTGGCCTACTCCAAAAGAAGAGCAACCATGACATTTAAGTTCAGGCCCAGCGTTTAGGCCTGAGCTCGTCTTTCTGGAAGTTCAGTGGCACTTGGCGTCAGGAGTTTGCACACACACAATTACATAGAGTGATTTTGGAAACGACCAACAATTGAGCCAGTGCTGACTCTCATCCCTGTTTTCAGTTCCAGTTCCTGATACTTGTGACCTAACGAAATATTTTCTATTTTTCAGAACTGTAGTTCGCATGTCAGAAGAGCTGTTGTCACCTGCTTCTCAGCAGGCTGCTGTGGCCGCCATGGCAACAGGCCAGTCCGCTATTGCAAAAGATGCCATTCAAATCATCACAGCAGTGAAGTCGGGGCAGCCGCAGAAACCCATCTTTATCAGACCTCACCACCCCCTATCAATACTCGGGAGTGTGGGGCAGAGGAACTTGTGTGTACTGTGGAAGCTGTGATCAGGTAATATGGCAGCTTATCAAGCATCAATATGTAAAGCAGGATCAGGCTTTCATGTAAATATTATCTGCAAATCTTGTAAAAGTTGATTTTGGTTTCACCAGGATAAGTTCAGAGCACGTGCACTGAACTCCTGCTGTGCTAGCACAGTACTGACAAGCTGTGAATGTTGTTCTCATGGAAGAAGTCAGCCTTGAATCTTAGAATTTAATGTTATATTATTACTGGTCTCAGGAAAATGATGACATCAGGTGCCCTAACCTTTAGTTATTCTTGATCAGATATTTGTATCCAGTGCAGGAAAGCTGCATTCACTGACCACAGGCTTGTTTTACAGCTTACTGAAGGAAGCAGAGTTTCATGCTGAGCAGAGGGAGTATGAACTCAACCGCAGGAGACAGATGGGCCTCTCTTCTTCCCATCACTCCCTGGACAACACAGACTTTGATAATAAAGATGATGACAAGCACGACCAACGCCTCTTGAGCCAGTTTGGAATCTGGTTCTTGGTAAGAAGTTCTTGCTCTCTGCTCTCACTCCTCTCATTTCCTTCTCCTTTTCTTTCTGAAGCCTCAATTTAATATCTTATTTTTCCCATTTCTTGGATTTAGTTGGACACCTTTTCTGATTTGTAGGCAAAAAGGAGGAGTTCTGTGAAGCTGTCAGACTTGGAGATTTCATAACTAGTTTGGATAGAGCTGCTTGCTCACTCCTTTCTGGGTTCTGTTGTACAGAGTGTGTAACAGAATTATTCACCCTTTCAGTTTTTGTATTGACTTTCTATGTACCACCATCTTCTGCTCACATGTGCCCTCTGCTGAGTGACATTATTTTAATCTTAAAAGGCAATCCTGTAAAGATCTGTCTTTCACCTTCCATCTTTCAGCATCACTCTTTGGACGCTTAGCTTTCTCTCTTACCTCTGAAGAGGCTGGAAGAGTCTTAGTGGGCTGCTTTTATTTCCTACCTTCAAATTAGTCTAGCTGGATCAGTCCCAGTCATTGTACTCCAGCTAATTCATCCAGTGTGGATTGACAGAGCGAAGCCCTGCTGGTTCTACCCCTCACAGTAGCTAGCAGAGATTGTTCCAGAATAGCAGGGCTGGTGCTAGCTAGTTCATGGGCAGGCTAGGCTGGAGCCTGATAGATCCTCAGAAACTGGATTCTGCAACTTCTTAAGGAGAGTTCACCTCAGACTCTTTCCAATTCACCTTGAGCTCTCAGGCTTTCTGCTCTTCTGTCACCCAGTGATAAGTGGGGAATAGTAGGACCCCTTATCCAGCATGTAAACAGAGACAGGGACAGCAGGGTGCCAGATCTATAATCCTGTAATGCCAACAAAACTGTTCTGCTATTTCAAGTGATTACAGGAGTAAACTCTGCATTCTGCTGATATCTTGTGGGTATTGTTGTTTAATGTTGTTTTAGACTTGAAGCCTTTTATTTTTAATTTTTTTTTTGTTGTACGTTATTAATCTATTCTGTTTCAGATGATGTTTTGTAAAGACTGAAGGCCTACATTTCCAGAAGTAGAATTGAAGTGAGAACAGAACAGGTTTTGTTGCACTGCACATACCTCATTCTTGACATTGCAAGTCTGTCTTTTTCTGGTAGGGAGGGGGAGCTCGCTGGCTCATTCCATTCTTACAAAATCTCTTGATCTCTCTGTAATGAGTATTGGCAGACATGGCAGAACAGATTGTGAGAAATAGTGGGTTGCTGTTTTCTTTCATAAAATGAATACCGTTCATCTAGAAAATGGTCAGAGCTCAAGGGTTCTTGTTAAGAAGCCTGCCAACAGATACTGCCTTTGAGTTAACGCTCAACTGAGACAGGCACTGGGAGGCAAACACCTTAATTTCAGCCTGCAATGAAGTAGAACAATGAAGACTGTACTTTGAATTGGCAAGAATGTTGTTAAGTGTCTCATCCCAAGGAAAAACATGAGGGAAAAGCACTTGTAAGATGGGTTCTGGTCTTCTCTGGGAAGCATTGGTCTCAACCGTTTCCCCAGAAATGACATGAGTGTTTCTCCTTTGTTCACTTGCTACAAGGCAGCAGACACTGGTTTCACATTGCCAAGTGCAAGAGAATACAGCTTTCACTAGGAAGCGGCAACAAATAGCTGATGCGTGGTTAAAGGAGCTTCCTAAATCTCCTGTCGTCTGTTATTTTCCATTCTTTGGATTCAGTGCAGCAGCTTGACTTGAAACATCGTCTCCTGTCCCCAGAAGATACTAAGAGCTCAAATAGCAGGTGATTAAGGGTTTAGCAGCATGCCCGGTCTATGAACTGGGGTACAGACTTGGTCTCAAATTTGGGACAGTTTTACAGTGCAGACATCATTTTAGAAAGAGAGAATTTGGAGAAGGAGATAATAATACTAATTATTCATTATTATATGATAATTTTTGAGGACCTAAAACTCATATTCTCACTCCAACTAAGAACAAAAGATCAGAATTAGAATCTTTTTGCAAACTAAAGGTAACTTATTATGTTAAGTAGACATCTTCTTTCAGACTTTTTGGAACTCTTCATTTGGTTTGTCTTTTTATCTTCTACATTTTATATATATG
This sequence comes from Tetrax tetrax, assembly GCA_009806455.1. Taxonomy (NCBI): domain Eukaryota; kingdom Metazoa; phylum Chordata; class Aves; order Otidiformes; family Otididae; genus Tetrax; species Tetrax tetrax. The sequence goes on from WHYT01017884.1 coordinate 743,574, forward strand.
TGTGTGTGTGTTTGTATATATCTCATATATTTTACTGGGCGTAAAATAAGAAACAAAAATTTCAGTGTTTGGGTTGGGTTTTTTTTTTTCCCTCTCTTATTACTATTTTCTGGTTTGAAAATGTTTTGTCAATTGTCCTGTGTCAAACTCTACTTAAAACTGATCAGCTCATTTATCGTCTATGTAATCTGCATCCTTGTGTCTGTGGGAATATGCAAAGTATAGTAGACAAAGAATTTGCAACCTTTAAGCCTAGAAATGAAACTTGATTTATCTTTCTGTCTTCCAGGTGAGCCTTTGCACTCCCAGTGAGAATACCCCCACAGAGAGTTTAGCAAGGCTGGTTAGCATGGTATTCCAGTGGTTTCACTCTACAGCTTACATGATGGATGATGAAGTTGGTAGCCTGGTTGAAAAGCTCAAACCCCAGTTTGTTACCAAGTGGTTGAAGACAGTTTGTGATGTCCGGTTTGATGTCATGGTTATGTGTCTCCTTCCTAAACCAATGGAGTTTGCCAGGGTAAGAATAGTTCATCTGAAGGCTCCTTTATTTACCACAGAGATTAATGTCTTACATAGAAAGACAATTTCTCCCCCAGCTCTGTGATGTCGAAAGAAATCTCACTGGTTGAGGGAGCAATGGAGATCTGGAGTTTTTCCTCTTCATAGCATTTTTAGTTTTATTATGTTAGAGGGTGGGGATTATTTACAGTAATGTGAAGACAAATTGGAAGAATTGAAAGGTATTGAAAGATGCTGTACATTTTTGATAGCTGCACATTTCCATTATGCTGCTGAAGCATCCAAGCTTGTCTTTTGTAAAAGGTATAATTTGTCTGCTCCCAGATATAAGCCGGTCCTTTACTAGTCTGCTTTACTAATATTTCACTGTTTTTTGCATACTTCATCTCTGCAGCTGTGAATGAAGGTTAATGGAATCATACAGTTGTAACTGAGAGGAACTCTAGGCATACTGGTGCCATGTAGCTTCAGATACCTAATTTAAGTGACTCAGTTAAGAGACTGGTCTGCCATGGTTTGCCTTATTGCTGATGGAGAGAAAGAGGCTTAGAAGGAAGGTTGTTCAGGGTGCTTA
>WHYT01017884.1:760136-781951 GCA_009806455.1 Tetrax tetrax
AGATTTTTCTTGACCTGATAACAGTTAATGACAAATATGAGTGAACTTATATTTGTCTGAGTATTGGTGACAAAATAGACGATGAATGGTCACTCTGTGATTTGCAGATAACCATCCTGTCACTGTGTTGACCCCTGTAGGCAACTATTCTGACTGGGTTCTTGGAATGAATACAGGAATTCAGTTTAAAGTAAAAATAAATATAGTAAATAGTTACTCATCCAAGTATTGCTAATACTTTTGGTTTACAGAAATATTTTTGTGGAACAATCTGGCATCCCTGTGTGTTTGTGCGTAAAACTGATCTCAAAATGCACCAGGCAGATGCTAAAAAATGTTTTGAAGATACCCTTTTTTTGACAGTTCTTTTTTGTACTGATTCTAACAGAAGTCTAAGCTTGCAGCTCACCTTACTGAATTCCAAAATTAAATGCATGGAACTTGCTGAACTGAGGCTCATATGATAAAGGTGGTTATAAAATAGCTGGCATTTTGGATCAAACTTGAAACTCATGTGTTTTTTTTAATTGTCTTTCTTCAGGTGTTATCTGAACTAGACATTGTTGTTCCCCTTCAGTTACTAATCAGCATGTTTTCTGATGGAGTTAATTCTGTAAAAGAGTTAGCAAATCAAAGAAAATCAAGAGTCAGTGAACTGGCGGGAAATCTTGCAGCTCGGAGGGTAACTGTTTTTTATCCTGCTTATTTTTTTACTTAAACCACTTTTCCTGATAGAATGCATGTGAAGAATTAAAAAGTCATCTTTCAATACGGCACCATTTGATTGGAAACACTATAAATTTTGAGAATGGAAGAAAACTGGCATGACGTCTTCAGTTGATACCACTCTATCACATGGTCAGTGTAAAGTTAATGCAAATAGGAACTGCAGAAGAACTGCAGTTTTTCCTTAGTGAACTGGTTTGTTTGGGATACGTTTGGGTGTTTGTTGTGTCTTTTCCAACCACTTTTGTTCTCTGCGCCTTCTATTAATAACCATCAACAACAAATTATTATCAACAGCCGGTCGCCCAGAATGAGCTTTTATATTCTAGTACAAATTTGGTGGGCCTGGGAATGCTTTGTGAGGGTGACAGAACAGATGTTACTTCTGTTTCCCTGCATTTTTTTCCTTATCCAAGAGATGCAAAAATTAATCTGAAGTTGTCTGTCAAAGGCTTATGGTCTGGAAGAAAATATGCACAAATCTGTAGGCACTGCACAAGGTTGGACTGATGTGACTGATTTCCCAGTAGTCATGGATGAAGTGCTTCAACGACAGTAGGAACAAGAGTGCTTGAAAGTTCAGATCTTTAGATTTAAGCATCTAGGAGGCTGATGATTCCTTAGATGTGGTCTGCCTATCTTCTGACCTAGATCAGCAGAGAGCACTCCCACAGCTAGCTCATGACCACATCTAAACTAAGCAGAAAAAGTGCACAAACTTACTGTCTGGTCTTTCAGACCATAGTTGACCTAAAAGTAGACCTTGTGTAATCTAACTATGTATCTCCCTGCAACACTTGAGAGGTTCTCAGGGTGCCTTAGGTGGCCTGCTGTGGTGTGGACGTACATCCATGCAGACATGCACATGCTGTTACTGTTGTGCCTAGTTTGTTTCCAGCTACCTGTATCCCTGGTATAGCCTTAGTTACACTGTTCTAATAAAGGAGACAGCCTCCTTTATTATCCTCCTACTATTGAAGTTTGTGTCTCTGGGTCGTGGAGCAGAACACTGTAATCTGATGGCCACTTTACTGCCTGCACCAATTTTCTGTCTGATTTATGATATTAAAATTTCTCCGTAGTAGGAATAAGATAATGGCTGTCAGCCACTTAGTTTAAGAGAATGTATACAACTGTGCAGAGTATGATTCCTATACTTCTATCATATTTTATCATTTACTAGTAGTAAGGGACATGTGTAGATTTTGGAAAAAAAAAAAAACTACAGAAAGGAATAGTAAGACTGTCAAGGTTCTTGCCATTTTCTGCACTTTTATATAGGAGATTTGCTTATGTGCAACAGTTATTTGGACACATAGTTTCTTTCTCTCCAGGTAAGCGTTGCTTCTGACCCTGGGCGCAGAGTTCAGCACAACATGCTGAGTCCTTTCCCAAGCCCCTTCCAGAGCCCATTTCGGAGTCCGATACGTAGTCCTTTTCACAGCCCTTTCAAGAACTTTGGACACTCCAGTGGAAAGACAATTGATTTTGACTGTGAAGATGATGAAATGAATCTTAATTGCTTCATTCTGATGTTTGATCTCATCTTGAAGCAGGTACTTGTGGAAGAAAAACACCCACGTTGGGGGGACGCTGAAGTTCGGTAGTCACTTTTGCCTCTCCTTTAATCCTATGCTGAGTCCCTTTCTGCTGAGGGACTGACATGAAGTACAAGGCATTTAAATTCCTCTACAGCTGTCATCTGCCTTTACCCATTTAAGAGTTAGAGGTTAACGGTCAATGAAGAGAAGTTGGATACCTCCACATTTATGTTAGATAGCTGATATGAGTGAAAGGAAATTCTCCTTGGAAATGCGTTTATTTCTATAGACTAGAAGCAGAGGCTTGTTGATAGGCTTAGATTAGATGCATAATTTTTTGGATAGCTAAATTTGTACATTGTGAATCCAAGGCCAAGTGTTTTGGATAATTGTCTCCAGGTAAAATTAATGGATCTTGTGCTTGAAATTGTCTATTTACTCTAGCTGTTTGAGCTTGGGCCTCAACAGCAATGGGAATTTAAAACTGTGAGTTCCAGTTCATCTCAAACTCTTCCCAGTACTGTAATATAACACTGGCAGAAATGTAGGAATAGGTAAAATAGTTAGTGCTCTGACTTTTAACTAAATAATAATTCCTTACTCTTTTCACTCTTTCAGATGGAACTCCAGGATGATGGTGTCACTTTGGGCTTAGAGAACAGCATTTCAAAAGATATAATATCCATCATAAACAATGTGTTCCAGGCACCCTGGGGTGGTTCTCACACTTGTCAGAAAGATGAAAAAGCAGTTGAATGTGGTCTGTGTCAGTCCAGCATTCTGTGTTACCAGCTGGGTTTTGAGCTGCTAGAACAGCTTGCACCAAAAGAAGAAATCAGACTTGTGGTAAGTAGAGCAAGAAAGGGCCCGTTTATTGGTGTGCTGAAACTCCTCTTCTTCATAGGTCTTACTACACTGTGCACAAGGAAGCAAAGCTGCACTGACCTTTGGCATGGGGGATGTGGGTGGTTACAGCAAAATGCCATCGAATTGTAAAAATTTCCTAAATTTGAATTGATTGAAAGGGCCCAGGGAAGATGACTATTCATTCAGTATGAACTCTTTCCCCATCAACATTAAAGTGCTGTTTCAGTTTGGAAGGAGGCTCCTATGATACTATGTCTTAAGTAAAATGTGAAATGTCAATACTTACTGCTTTTTTGTCTTCTTTTAAAAGCTAAGAGTGGATATTTTGAAATAATTAATGATTTTGAGTGCATCAGTTGTCAAGTGAGCAAGCCGTTGTTGGTGCTTGGTTGTTGAAAATGCTGAGCACTGTTGAAAAAGAGAGTGTACTTCAGGTTGAGTATCCAGCTTTATCAGGCACAGATATCTACTCTCCAGTCACTGGTGATCATTACAGTCCTCTGTAGCTTTGCAGGAGAATTGAAGCATTACCTGTGGTGTGATGAATTCATTTTAAGCTGTATGTCTATTATAGATCACTGTTCCATCTGATAGTTCAAAAGACAGTATTGTTCTCCTTACTCTGACTGCTCATTTGCTGTGACATGGTAGTGGCAGGATGGTTTTTTTTTGGTTTTTTTTCCTGGTGGTAGCCATAGCGATGCCTTTTGATGTGTAAAAGTTTCGGAATTCCATTTGGATGTGTATGCTAATAGCAGGTATTGTGCATGTATTCAGTAACTTGTGCTAGAAAAACCGTCTCGTCCTTTCAGTTCAGATTTTTGCCTTATCCAAAAAGTAGCAAGTGGTGAAGTGTTTTGAGTGCTGGGGCTTGGTACGATTTCTAAATCCGCCATGCAATATGTAACATAAAGGTCATAATGGCAACCTGTAGTCCTGAGCTCCTGGCCACAGGCAGAAGTAGCGCCACCTGGTCCTTTCTTCAATGTAAAAGTGATTGAGATAGCTCCTGCCTCTACGTCTGTAACTCTACAGAGGCGTAGGAAATACATCCTGCTTCTGTCTGTTATGCCTCTGAGGCGAGGGTGACAAGTTTGGTGAAACCATGGCCCTGTGGCTGGATCCACCTGAACTCCAGTATGGATATACAGTTTCTGTTGAGTGGTATAACTTAAATATGTGTTTGAAACAGTCTTTTCGGTATGCATTTCCTGATGCAGAGTTTCAGATACACAGGTGAGTTGAATGCACAAGTATACATGGGACAAGATCGTGTCTGCCTTATATGATCGCAGCTTGGCTCACCAAATGTAACTTAAACAGCAGAGTTTGGCCTCATGTATTTAAATAACATCAATAAATGAATTTAACTTGTTATGTTCTTAAAGGAGCCCACAGATAACCTCGAGGATAGTCTTCTGTATACTAGACCTGAGTTTATTATAGGAACTGAAGGAGAAGAGGAAGACAAATCGGCACCAAAACATGGAGAAAACCCAGGAAATCACACAGAGACCACAGAAAATGCTGGTAGGTGGAGGGTGAGAAGGTTGAGTATTTCAGTAAGACTTTAAATGAAATGCTTCTACTTGTATCAATTACAAGGTTCTGAAGCAGTCTTTCAAGTGCAACAATACACAGTCATTTTTTTCTCATGCATTTAATTCTTTCAACATTTTAATTAAATAGGAAGGCTGAATTTCTGTTGATAGCGCTCTCAGAAATGTTAGAAGAAATCTTGGCTTTGAACGTATAAAGTAGCAGAAACATGCTACTTTGGCATGTAGCCACATTCTGTGCTGTTGTAACTTTACTGACTGCAGGGTTACCGTGGCTAGAATTAATTTATCTCTCATCACTTTGACATTCGTTAGTTTCATTTTGAATCCACAGATGAGAGAATGTTAACAACGTTTTATGTAACTTACGTTTTTAACAGCAATAAAGAATGACACAGAAAGAAAATTCTGTTATCAGCAACTTCCAGTTACCTTGAAGCTCATATACACTATATTGCAGGTAACAGTGATACTTGTTCCTTTAGTTTGGATTTTTGGTTAAGTAGCGTCATTGTGTTGAGAGTAGAACATCTACTTACACAGGAAATGTCAAGGTTTGAAGAACCAGATATTCTTTTTAACATGCTGAACTGTCTGAAGATCCTATGTCTTCATGGGGAGTGCCTGTATATAGCAAGAAAGGACCATCCACAATTTCTTGCCTATATTCAAGATCACATGCTGATTGCAAGGTAGGTTTTTATTGCACATTTTGTCTTTGTATTTTCTTGCTTCTCCATTGATGGCATCAAATAATTTGCAGATTTAGTATGGAAAATTAACAAAGGGTGGTAGGGAAGTGTGGGAATATCTTCCTACACTGTATAAGTAACTGAATAAGGGCACAATTAAGTCTAATTAAGAAATTGCAAATGACACCAAGGTATCTTGCATTGTCCATCATGGCTACTCTGTCTTGCACCACTTGTTTTGCAATGAGTCAGAGAGTTTCTCGTTGAACAACAGCATTGTCTGAAACTAAGGTATCTCTCCTGAGTCAACAAAATAGAATAAAGGATGGTGTAAAGGCAGGCACATGATTTATAGGTCTCTAGCATTAAAGCTGGGAGAATAACAGCATTGCACCTTGTTTTTAAGAGGTGAAGGAAGTTTTAGTATCTGAATGAATTGGACTGAAATCTGTGCATTTTAAGATTCTCTTTGGAAAAAGTGACTTTTGCAGAAAGCTCACTGAATAAACAGCAGCATACGATGTTCTGAAAAACAGCATATTCATCAGTGCTTACAGCTGCTCGGAGTCTATTTTGCTGAGCATCTCCTGAGACTGTAGAGTTTTAGCAGACTATGGAATCTGCCCTGAATCTAAATAATAGCAAATTGTGAACACTCAACATCTCAGTCACTTGTGAATGCACGTGATTCACGGTGCCAAGACAGTTCATGTGGCTTATGCACTGAAGCTGGTCATGACTGATTCATAGCATAGGTTATGTTCCATGGCAGTTGTGCCTTGGCAAAATCTTGTCACATCTGGAGCATTTCAATATAAGGAGTGTCTGAACCTGGATTTTCAAGAGAAAACTGCTGTAGTTGAAAATTTGCAAGTAGCTCTATTCTCGTACCAACAACTCTGTAGTATTCACATAAATGCCCAGGATGCCTCATAGAGATTTTTGTGAAAAGTGCACTGCCACCAGCAGTACACTGTAGACTTTTAGGAGGAAGGATGTCAAGGGAGTATTTTTTGTAAGCAGGCTTGCTCTTTTTGGTCTTTCCAGCTTATGGGGAGTTGTGAAGTCTGAATTCTCTCAGCTTTCTTCCCTGGCAGTCCCACTTCTTCTTCATGCACTCTCACTTCCCCATGGAGCTGACATTTTCTGGACCATCATAAACAGCAATTTCAACAGCAAAGATTGGAAGATGAGATTTGAAGCAGGTAGACTTGAGAAATGTACACTCTTTACTCCTTGTTGCTTCGCTGAAGAGGTAGAGCTTTCTCTGCTGTAACTGAGGAGATGATTATCTTTTTGCTGCTTTGGGGAGTTTTGGAGATAGTCTGGTGCAAAACAGTAGCACAACAATGCAGTAAAATAGAGGAGAACATGAGACGTTTTGGATAATGAAAGTAAAATAAAAATTACAACACTTGCCAGCTATTTTTTATTGTTACTTTCTCAGATGTACATATTTCTAGGAGAGATATTTTAATCAGGACATAAAGAAGCCATTGCCTAAATTAATATGCATATTTTCTTTGTCTGGGGACATGACTGCTACAGTGGAGAAGGTGGCTGTGTTGTGCAGATTTTTGGATATTCACTCTGTGACGAAAAACCATCTACTGAAGTACTCCTTGGCTCATGCATTCTGCTGTTTCCTGACTGCTGTGGAGGATGTCAACCCAGCAGTAGCTACCAGAGCTGGGCTGTTACTTGACACCATAAAGAGGCCAGCTTTGCAGGTAGGTTTGTTATATGGGAAAAAAAACAATCAAACAGGAATCTAGGTTTTCACCCAAAGTTGAAAGCAGTTCAGGCATACAGCATCACAGTCACTGCTAGTAGAAAAACAAGATAACAAGATAACCTCCCCCCACTCCTCCCTCTTCCTGAGCTTAACATTATCTCTACTACCATCCCCTCCCTGCGTGGCACAGGGGGGAAGAGGGAATGGGAGTTGCAGTCAGTTCATCACGCGATGTTTTACGCCACTTCTTCATAGTTGGGGGAAGAACTCCTCACATTCCTCCCCTGCTCCAGTGTGGGGTCCCACCCATACGCCACAGTCCTTCGTGAAACTGCTCTGGCGTGGGTCATCTCTTCCACAGGGTGCAGTCCCTCCAGAACAGCTGCCCCAGCGGGCCCTCCATGGGCCACAGCCTCCTTCAGGCATCCACCTCCCCCAGTGCGGGGTCCTCCATGGGCTGCAGGTGGATCTCTGCTCCTCCGTGGAACTCCATGGGCTGCTAACAAAACCAGAACAAGTGCCTCTTCAAAATAGTTTCCAGAGAACTTGAATTCACTGAGTTCACTGAGACTAAATACATTCTACATTCTAAATATGATGTTTGTTTACCTCTTTACTTACCTTACTTTACCATTAATATCAGTAGCATTAGTTCTGATTAAAAGGACTTGGTGGGAAAAAGGAGCTAAACCTTTATCCTGTCATAATTAACAGCAGAATTTGTGAGCTTTAACCTCTTTTTGCTTTAAAAAAATGCTTAAAGTTTAAACATCTCAGTTCTCTGTTTTTTTTTTTTTTTCTTTTTCCCTCTATAGGGTCTCTGCCTCTGCCTTGATTTCCAGTTTGACACAGTTGTCAAGGACAGGCCCACAATTCTTAGTAAGCTTTTGCTACTTCATTTTCTAAAAGCAGATATTCCGGCTTTGAGCTGGGAGTTCTTTGTGAATCGCTTTGAGACCCTGTCTCTGGAAGCACAGCTTCATCTGGACTGCAACAAAGAATTCCCTTTCCCAACAAGTAAGCAGAGTCGAAATCAATCTGATCACCTTTTATCAGCTTCTGGAATTTCAGCTGCCTGCAAGGTCTGAGGGAGATGTAGGTCTCACCTGTATAAATTATCTGAAATTAAGTAATCTTTCGGGCCAAAAGAAAATAATTCAAAGTAAGCATTTTTTGACTGGCTGAATACAGATTAGACTATATTCTGTTGTACCTTTGGGTGACATGTTTTAATCTCACTAGGATGTGATTGCTGGCCTTGGTTGAGATGCATTCTGGTTCTGTGATCAGCTGCAACCAGCGTTAACATGCTTGTTCTTTTGTAGATTTTCTTATACTATCAACATTGCTATTCTCAAAGGCCTAGGTCATGCCTGACCTTATTCTGTAGTGGTCTGTACAAAGACAGCCCTAGGACCTGTATGACCCTTGAAAAACAAACAAATGTATGGGGCACAGCACAAGAGGTACACGAACTCTTAGAGCTGGTGCTCAATTAACTGCTCTTGCAGTGACAATGTTTGTAAATGTTGTCCTGTTCATACTTGGTTTCTTGATAAGATACCAGGTCTCCTTCCATTCACTAGGAGGGGCTAAAAAATAATTTGTGCATGATCGTTTAACATGCTGAGTAATTGAAAACTTTGTTACCCAAGTGGTGGCCCGTGAGGCAGATCTGTTTCCATCTGACTTGCTTGGAGGAGGTGGGGACAGCTGTTTGGACAGCATGTGCTCCCTCAGCAGCCTGATGCCTCCTCCTACACTTGCATGTAGGCCAGTGCCTACAAAAGCCCAGTGCTGCTGCATCCATACAGGAGATGAGCGGACCTGCAAACATATTTTGTTCTCTGTATGTGAGTAGATTGACCCAAAGCTGGAAACTGCTGCTGTGACCTCAGCACTAGATTCTAGCACCTCTAGCTGCAAATGTAGGGTTATAGCTTTAAATATGAATATTTGGGAGTGATATAAAATTTAAAATATGCAAAAGTTATTTTTCAAGTTTCTTTTTAACCTTTCTCTTTGCCTTTTCAAAGACAAAAGTGTTGCAAAGGATGGCGTTACCAGCTTTAGTTGCTCAGATAATTAAACTCAAAGGGTTTGAATACACTATAGACATACGTATAGAAAAGTACTGGTGAACCCATTAAAATGTGCAGTTATATGGCTGGTAACACCACTGCAAACACATAATCACACTCACAGATTTCTTGAGGCCAGGATGATAGGGGTAGGTAGGACAGGAGGTCAGTGAGACAAAACGAGAGGCCACATTTGGGTATGAGTGCACTAAATGTGATCCATACTTGTGAGATTTCTGCCATTTTAAGTAGAGGGCATCTCATATTGCCTTAGCCTGAAATTCAGGTTTTGTTTTCAAGAACCTGTTTTTGTCCAATCTCTAAAGAAAGAAGTAACAGGATAATTTTTCACACACAGTTATGCCATTTCAGATTTTAGAGATTTCAGAATGAGAGCATGCAAATGAGTACCTTGCAGATGGACCCCTTGAGCCCATATGAAGCTTTCTTGACTTGAGTGGGACCTGAGGCCCAGTTGCATTTGGCACTTGGCAGCATTAGGGCCTCACTATGCTGTGGAATGAATCCTAACTTGGTCAATTGCATTTGCAAAGCTATCACTGCTGTCCGGACAAATGTCGCCAACCTCAGTGATGCAGCAATGTGGAAGATCAAGAGGGCTCGTTTCGCACGTAATCGACAGAAGAGTGTGCGTTCCCTGAGAGACAGTGTGAAGGGACCAGTGGAGTCAAAGAGAGCGCTCTCCCTTCCAGAAACCTTAACCACCAAAATTCGTTGAGTATCTATTTATATTTTTGTGACACGCCTGTATCTTCTCACTTTGGATCGTATCCTGTTGCTGGGTACACATCGAAATTGTTAGTATTTATCCAATTGAGATAGGAAATCTAAGTTTCTGACTGATTTTGGCATTGTTCAGATAATGACAAGTTAGAGAGTTTGACAAAGAACACAGACAACACTATGTCTATTCTGTGTTTGTTTAAAATGCCAGAACAAAGTGCTGCAAGACTAGTTTGTGGATAGATCTTAATTTTTATTTGTGGCTAATACGCAGTATTTTTGTCTAAAATAGATAACTGTTTGCAGAAAAATTCCTCTTACTAATTTATTTATTAATTGTAATTAATCAGTGTATGCAGCATATGCTAGACATCTTCAAAACAACTGCTAATGTATCAAATGAGTTTTTGGATGTCTTCAGAATTCCTTTAAGAAAACAACATCCATGCAATATAGCCTTCCTGCCAGCTTGTCTAGGTGGACCTAGGTGCTGGAAATCCATAGGCCCATGTGGAGCGCTGTACAGATGTCTTTTCAAGCAGAAATAAAGCTTACTCATTCTTATTCAGAGAATTTTACAAACACAGATTAGTATTTATGTGCAAATTGCACCTCTCACATTGCTCCTACCCATATAATAGAACTGATAAAATGTTCAAATCTGGGTGCTGGTGAACTGTTAAGTTAAAAGGTAATTTATTTTCTCAAAAATAAACACCACAATATTTTGGGACTCTTAGGTAATCTTTCTTGACCAATTTCTGATCCTGCATAGGGACTTCTGTGTGGTGACTCTTGTATGAGCCAAAAAGGAATTATGGAGAAAACTAGAGTTATAGAACTGGGTGCACAAAATCTGTAGGGTACAGAAATGACATGTTTCCAATGGTTACACTCACTGCCTGACAGCTGTACCTGAGTAAATGAACATAAATATACTAGCACCGAATATATGCTGAAGTATAAGGTGTTGGTAATGCCTTTTTAAACAGAGTTGCTCTTGTTTGGTTTTTTGTTTGTTTGTTTATTTTTTTAAGCTATGAGCTTGACCAGACACGAGCAGTCTGCTCCAGCACTTGGAGGAACACCAGAGCAAACACCAGGTGGGTTTGACAAGAAGGATGTTTTGATGGAACAGGAGAAGGAAGGCCCTGGTGCCAGCTTTGAGAGCTGACTCATGAGATAAACTTATGCAAGATGAAAGTTGTCTAAAAGGCACAGTGAATCATGTCTCAGCATGGTTCTAAAAGGTGTAAATTAAAGTTTTGCTCTCAATCTGTACTGAAAACTGCCCCTAGCTGTAACTATACTTTGGGACTGGAAGAAGATTATTCAGACACAGGCAGTCAGCTGTGCTGGCAGTGCCTCATCCTCCTGTGTTTCATTACCCACAGGAACAAGTAAATCTTTAGTAGGCTGGCCTCATGGGCCACCTGTGTTCAGCCAGATCTTTGCATTTCAAGTTTTAGAGACAGCAGACAGAACGCTTTTGATTGTCAGTACTGTAAATTACACTTGTCTCCTCTCTATGCTTATAGATATCTTAAGTCCCTTGTTTTGTATTTACTGGCATTTTGTGAAGATGTCACCTTTCTGTCAGGTGTTTGTAGAATATCTAGCTCAGGAGAGTCCAAGTAATCTCTAAATAAGTGTGATTACTGACAGTTCTTGCTCTGAGTCCTGTGTAGACTGACCATTTGGAAGTGAAAAATCTCAGATTCAGATCTTTTCATATTCCTTTTTCAAGACTTGCAATATTTCCAGCGGACACAAATTCAGAATTAGAACAGATCAGCTTACTGGATGATCAGCGGAAAGGAAAATACCTTGCCAGTGTGAGTGCAGACTAAGCTGTGAAACGGACTAGGAGAGCTTCTGAATTAGCAGTATAGAGCCCTATCGTAGTAGCCCAGTGAGTACTGGAAATCAGCTAGTTCCTTACAGAACGTATGTGCAGGTTGTCACAGGCTCATAGAAGGAACAATGAAATAATGGTGCCATGAACAGATGTATCAGTGAATGATTGTTCTTCATTTAATGGCACCATTCACCAGCTGAACTTAGAGAAACTTGTCGCATAAGAAGTGTCGGTCTCACAGCAGGAATTGTTAGCTGTTGGAATTTTATTAGATGTATTTTGGTATTTCAAGGCATCAGTTTCCAGGCTCAGGTAATTAATCACCTAAGCTGCAAATTCAGGTTCCACGAAAAACGTATATGTAAAAACTTGCATTTAGCGAGTAACCACTCATTTGAAAAACAGTCTGATAATATGATTCAAAATTATCACAGATACATTGGAAATGAGGAGACAAATGACAAGATCTCTTCTCTTGCCCAGTATTTCTTTCTTTTTAAAATCTTAATTTTTTGTAAAATATTTTTCTTTAAAGTTTAACTTACAGGTTTTAACACTTTGCATTGGCAGTACTGAGCATATCTGATTCAGCTAACTGACTCCTAACATAGATTGTACATCTGCTGTAGAAAAACATTTGTCTGATGTAAGGAACACATGAATAAAGAGATGAATCTGTGGACATTAGATTGAGTTCAGGAACGATGGCTATATATTAACTAACAGGCTGTGGTTTTGGTGATGTTATAAGCTTTTCCTGGGCTGGGGTGGGATGTGTGTGTATGTATACCTTACATGTAGACACACACCCCCCCCCCCAGACAAATTGTGCATGTATGTGCACACATTTTGAGGGGTAAAAGCCACCATAGCCACTGTAAAGACAGAGCTGCCTTGGTTTTGCGTTCTGAGCTTGAACCTAAACAGCTTGATTTGGTACAAGATACTCTATATCATGTTAATGACTGAACGTTTCGTTCAAGCTTGATGTAACTTAAGATCTATTTCAGACAGCAGAAGAAGGTTTTCTGGACTCTGAAAATCCATTGCCTTGACAGGATTGTAGGTTTTCTGTAGTTCTAAACAAGCACTTCTCCATTGCTGGTTCGTTGCAGGTTTCTGCATTAGAAGTAAAAATAGGAGGTGATGGACATTCCCTAGATTTGATCCTTAGTAGAGCTGTGACAGACTGCTCAGGGTGAAACTATTCACTGTGTCCTGCTGTATAGTTTTCAGTGAGAGTAAAAGTATGAGAAATGAGATTTTAATGCTTCAGAAAACTATCTGATATGGTCTTTATGAAAAAGATCTTTATGGGCTTCTTCTCTGGGAAAAAGCTGTCAAAGTTTCAACATAATACATAGTGTCCCAAACACTAATAAATTATGGTGCCTACATTTTGCCCTAAGTTATTTGGGGGAAATATGGACTCAGTACTAAAGGGGAAGTCTTCATTCTTTGTTTAAGCATTATTTGGTAGAATTTTCTCCATCTCCTTTTGCAGTTTTGTACATCCTCCACTGGCAAAGACTACTATCGACTAAATTTTGCTGAGGAAAGACTGAAAACTATGGCAGATTAGAATGTAGTGGCAGTGGGATTTGATTCTCCTTTAATACATAGATGTGAGGGAATAATAACACTCAATTTGGCAGAAATGCACTGAGATGGGACCAGAAGCAGCTCAGTTAAACATGGTGAAGCGGAGAAATGGAGTTCAGGGTACACAGTAGGCGTTAATGTGCTGTTGAGGCTGAGGCAACAGAGGAACAGTGCCCTCAGAAATTCATGCCTATCTTCTGTGTCTTCACCATGTGTATTTGGGCAGAAATGAAACCCAAATTTCCATTCCCAGAAATGGAAAAAAAAAATCTGTTGTGTTTGGTACCCTGTTGTGTTTACAGTCTTATCCGGTGTCTGATACCAATGTCTTTTTTGTGCTGATAGGACAACCCTCCCCAGAGAATGATAATACAATAAAAGACCTACTGCCAGAGGATGCTGGGATTGATCATCAGACTGTCCACCAGCTCATTACTGTGCTAATGAAGTTCATGGCAAAGGATGAGAGCAGCGCTGAGTCGGACATCAGCAGCGCTAAAGCTTTCAACACAGTCAAGCGCCATCTGTATGTCCTGCTTGGTTATGATCAGCAGGAAGGATGCTTCATGATTGCACCACAAAAAATGCGTGTTTCGACCTGCTTTAATGCCTTTATTGCTGGAATAGCACAAGTAGGTGAAGGCACTTAGGACTTTTTGCAGCTATTTCTCATTGTGTGTTGTTGAAATAGTGATTGCACAGCCTTCTTTGTGCCAAAATAATGGCTGAGTGCTTTAATCCTACTTAAACCTTCTTAACACACTTCAGTTGGTGAAAGAATTTGGGAACAAGGATGGCTGCTTGTTCTTTGCTCTCAGAAGGCTTCATGTAGCCTAATCAATTTCTTTCTGAGTTTTTGCTTTGCAGTTAAAAAGTAAATAGTTAAATAGAAGTATGCTAATTTATAACTTCCTGCTAGTACTGTAAACTTGCTGCATCATTGGCACAGAGATAAGTGTTTTGTGTACACAAACAAATACTATCACTGTATGAAAAATTTGAGACTCCTCCAAACCTCATTGCCCTTTTTCCTTATCCTTTGAATGCCTTGCTTTCCTCACATGTCATTTCCGTTTTCCCATTCAGTAAGACCTGGGACTCAGGTGCTTTTGCCTGTTTCTCTGTGTGAATAGTCTGTAAACTCTTTGACATTCTTCACTTTGCAGGAGACTCATTCTCTTTTTTCCTTAGAGTGCACCAGAGCTTCTGTTCTTCCTTTCCTAGGGAGTGATGCCACCATGGTGAACTTCTGCCTATACTGCTGTGATAAATGACTGAGCTACATCCTTGCCTTGTGCCTTCTTTCTCCTTCTTGTAAGGAGGACCGTAATTTCCTACCTCACAAAGCTCTTCTAAGGCTCAGTTAATTCTTACTGATAGAGCAGCTGGTGATGCTAGGCTGAAAAGCATTTCACACTTGCACAGTATTCTTATTTGAAGTGAAGTATCATCATCACTCCCACACTTTTTCTTTATCAGTCTCTCATAAAGGATTACTTTAAGGGAGAGAGTGAGCTGTGATTTCAGATCTCCCCCTGCCCCAGCTCTTAAAATGCCCACTGTAACCTTCAAACATCGCTCAAAGCTGTCCTGGCCTCTTCTGTATCTGCAGTTCCAGGATTTTTGGGTTCGTACATTGGAATCCATGATTTTTTGAAGTCAGTTGTGATGTAGATGCTTGGATAAACTTTCACAGTTTTGGAGAAGTCAGGTATCCATGTTTCAACAGGCAAAATAGAAGGTGTTAATGTGAACTGGGTAGCTGCAAATGCATCCTGATCCATTGTCTTGGAGCACCATTGCTATGTGTTGTTAATCACCTTTCACTTGTACAGTTTTAAGCTGAAGCATGTAAAAGGAGATTCAGGTCTGTTACCATTGTATTGAGAGTCTGGACGTGGCAGTTTAGATCACAGGGCAGTATTTTCCACTTTGTTTTTACATGTTTTCCAAGTTTGGATTCCCAAACTTCTGTGATCATAATTGACCTGATTTTCAGAAGTACTACTTGCTGCAACTCTAGACATCAGCCTGCCCACCCTCCCCCCCTTTCCTCTTCCACCTTTAAAATGTCTCAGAATAGCCAGATTCACCATTTCTGTTTGAAAAGCTTCATAGTTGAATCCTGGCTCCCTGATGTCAAATGGAGTTCGATAACTACAGGACAGGATTTTTCTCCATGTAGCAGACATCAAAAGTTTAATTTATACTTTGGGCAGATTTTTTTCTTAGCTGTAGGGCTGCTTTGTGTTGGGAATCTCCTTTGCTGCAACGGAAATGCTATTTGCAGTCTGAAGATGCGTTTTCAGAGTGAAAATTCAGTATGGAGCTCTTGAGATCTATTTCAGTTACACTCCCTCCCCTGTTCATTCCTATTTGCTTTCCCCAGTCAGCTCCACAAAGGTTGGGATTGGGCTGATTTACTGGTTCATTTGTTTTGGTTCCAAGCTTGACTTGGAATGGCCAGTTCAAGGAAAAAAAAAATAAACTCAAGTGTCTCTTAGTATTTTCCATCGTAAAATATGAGTGTTTGAAATTCTTGAAAGCATAAAATGTGTGTTTCTCTCCCTGGCAGCAGGAGTGGGCAAGTTTTGGTGTTCGCAGCCAGTGCGGTATTGCCCCGCATGGTGGCAATGTTGTACAAGCCTGCTGGAGTGGGGAAGCCAGCAGTGCCTGGCTCTGCCCAGCATCCCCGGCTGAGCTCTGCTCAACATTTGCAGCATCATTTATTCCAGAGTTTCCTGTGATGACTTAAAAAATGAGTTTTCTCAGCTTAAGACATGTGTGCATTACAGTATATGTTGTATGAAGGCAGGGCTTTGACTTCCTTGTATGGATGAGTTTTTCCTAACTGTGCTGTATAACTGTATCTCACCCTGAGGGAACAAGGCGTTGCAGGATAGGACCGTATTTGGTGATTATATATCATCTGTTTGACAGGCTAACCCTACATGGATAGACATGGGATTCGTCTATTTAACTCTAGGCAGGCAGCACAAGAATTTGAGACAGCTGCACATCGAACTAGAGAATTTTACGGGGCAAAAACCTCCAGGCAGCTTGTTCTGGAGGGAACTTGACAAATGAGTTCTGTGTTTGTAAGTTAGACTCATCCTCTTCTTCTAATAAAAACAAAACAAAAAAAAAAGAAATTGAGACCTGAAGGAAGTGGATTATGTGGATGAAACTCATGTTTGTGTTTTTTTAGATGTACAGGGCTACTGATAAAGCACAAGTCTGCTGAAACTGCAGGGATGTGTTCAATCTTGGGGGATGTACTGGAGTTTGGTTGGCCAGCTGTTATACATTCCTGGGTGTCAACCAGTATAGGTCAGCATCAGAAACAAGGGCTTTGTAGATTTTTGTTATGATCTAGTTTAGCTGCTGATTTCAGGACATTAGCTATTTTTATTTAAAGCCATGTGTTGCAAGAGAGATGAGAAGATAATGAAAAATCGCAATGCAGTTTGAATCAAAACCACAGTTGTGTCAGGGCAGTGAAAATATATGCCCACACCGCAGCTAACCGTCAGAATTCCAACCTCTAGGATAGGCACCAAATCGCATGATGCTCTTCAAAGGTCATGATGCAGGTGAGGCTTTTGAATAGCAGTAATAACAGCAACCTGTCTACAGCAACACCACAACTTGAAGTTGATGAGCATTTTATTTAGAACAAGATATTTTTCCTGAGCTTTATGCTTGGATCCTTTAGGATTTGCATGCTTAGACTTTCTGCATAATATCACAGACACACACTTACCTTTGCTATACTGAAGAGTGGAATTCTTGTCTTGTTACCTGATTCCAGAACATGGGGCTTAAAAAAACCCTAACAGCTAATGTTGCAAGCCTGATGAGAAAATAATGAAAACTGGAAATGCAATGTTAATACAAAACCCCCAAATAACCAAAGTACACAACCCCCTGCCCCCAAACCCACAATTGCATCATGTCTGTTAAACATGGGATTTACTTAATATGATTTTGTCTGTTGAAGCGTGATCAACTTGTGCTATAATACAAGGCTATCCTAACATAATATATTCTATGAACTTGCCAATGTATGTTAAAATTCAGACTGTGCAGGACAAAAGGCTTTCAGAGCACATCTTTTGCTTCATTTTACATATCTAGCTAAAACGAGAACCTGGCAAGCTAGCAGAAAGTTTCACACTGATAATGAGACTTCCTTTAAAAAGTCGCTTTCTGTTCACTTTCCTAATACCTCAACTGTATTAGTTATTTTGATTTTCAATGTCAGTGGATTTGATTTTGGTGAGCTAACTCCTGTGCTGATATTCTTTTCAGGTGATGGACTATAACATCAACCTGGGAAAACACCTTCTTCCCTTGGTGGTGCAGGTGTTAAAATATTGCACTTGTCCTCAGCTAAGACATTACTTTCAGCAGCCTCCTCGCTGCTCCCTCTGGTCCCTCAAACCTCACATTCGGCAGATGTGGTTAAAGGCTTTGCTTGTCATTCTCTATAAGGTGAGTGGTCTTAAAAAGACACTGACCACCTTAAAATGTACGCTTCAATTTTAAACTTTTTACAGGGAATACAACTTGCACAACTGAAAGGAACTGCAAAGAACACTTTTCTTTGATTTGTTTACTCACTGTATTTAATTTCAATTAAATAGTTAGGCTTTCATCTGTCCTACTGACCTATTACTTCTGCTATCTGTATTGTCTTTCACATAGTTACCTGGGAAAGAAAAATATAGATTTGAAAATAGGAAAATGCTATATAAAGTTCCAATGTATACTATTTTGAGTAACTTAGAATTAGTGTTAAAAAAACTTAGTAACTTTAAATGGATGGAGGTGAGCTTAACAGCTTGTATTCTTTAGTTAAGTGATGCTTTTTAGGAAGTGGTGTTAAAATGTGATGTGTTTTTATGCACTAAAATGGAGCTATAAATACTTTTGATATGCTTAACAAGTTTATACCAGGTCTGTAGGGCATACAAGGAAGTGGAGACACTAGAAATGAATGATAACATGCTGATTGAAATCAAGTATTTGGAGAACAGTTCTGATGAGACAGCTTTTGCATTGTTATTAATAGTTGGATTTGTCATATAAAAGTCAAGAAAACAATATATTAGATCTTACTAATAGGGATTTTAAAAAATTATTTTTTTAAAAAGAATTTTATGTGCCAAGCTGAAAACAGCTCTGCTTCTCATGATGTGTTTAGAAATGTATGATCAAAGGAAGGCAAAGGGCATCCAACTGACAATATTCTTGTCATTTTTCTGTTTTACTGCCTAAATGTTTATCTGATGAGAAAAGTTAGTTTTTAAGCTGAAGTTTTTCTCTTTTCACTGAACAGTACCCCTACAGAGACTGTGAAATCAGCAAGATTGTACTTCACCTAATCCACATCACAGTCAATACCCTCAATGCTCAGTATCACAGCTGCAAGCCCCATGCAACTGCTGGTCCTTTGTATAGTGACAACAGTAACATAAGCCGATACAGTGAAAAGGAAAAAGGTACTTTTAACACTCTCATTTATATGGTAGTCATTGATTTAATTCATTAAGTCTTGCAGATGTTGTAGAAATGGGTGAATATGGTCTGAATTTTAGAAGATAATACTCAGAATTAAGTCCAAGGTGTGACTTACCTGACCAGCTGTAGTCATCTACAGTAAAAGAACTTCACGTTTTCTCTGTAGGCTAAGCATAGCACAGCAGTCTAACTTCCTTGGAGGAAGTGTACCTTAGACTTAGTAGTTCAGTCACCATGACTGGATAGTCCTTGGCCTTTCTGTGGTAATATTAACTGATCATGTCCATGCACAAGGTGTGCAATCAGCCTGACACAGCATTCTGATTATACTTTATAGTAACATGGCATGGTAGCAAATACTTGATGTTGAAAAGAGAAAATCATGAATTCAGTCTATAGTTTGCTTTTCTCTGTAAAAGGAGCTGAAGTTGACTAGCTTACATGCAGATGTATATGATGTAGATGTCTAAAGGCTGAAGAGAATGGGTCAGCCCTTAGAGTCTGTGTCCGATTGTTACCTCTGTGTGTGCTTGCCAGCTGTAACAGAGGTACTGTGATCATGTGAACTGGTGTGAGGTTGGGGCTTGTAATAACATGGTGTCACTAAGTGTAGTTCCTTACAATTGTGAATTTTATTACGTGCTAAGTATTTATGATCATTTAACAGGTTCTTTTGATGTTAATCTGTAGCTGCCTTTCAGCTATTTTGCCTTTTAGCTGCTTATTGGCTATTTATATCCTCCTTCTCAAACAGTCTTCCTAGTGTGCAGCAAACTCTTCTGAAGAGTACGAGCACTCTTCATGCATGTCAGTACCTTTTCCTCTTTTGCTGCTTGTTGCTCATAAAAAGATATCCAGCAGAACGAGGAGATAAAATTTTGTTTACCTGAACACTCTGTTACTCAGCTCTAGCAAATTAAAACAACCTTACAATGAATGTAAATGATGTATTGCATATTCTCACTCACTTGGATGTTTTGTATTGCTAGAGGAGCGGTGCATAAAATTGTCAACTTACTATAAATTGTCTTTATTTTGAACTGACTTAATGGCTTAATTCATAATTACTTAAGAATGCTGAGGATAGTAGTAATACATTTATAAAATGCATTCAGTTTCTGGATTGGTTCTGAGACGTTTCTAAGACAAAGCGAGATGCCTAAGTACCCAGCTTGCTGTTCACAGTAAATGTCAAGTTAGGTTTAGAAAAATCAGTGTTCCAATCCTGTGTCCAACATTAATTCCCCAAGTGGCCATGTGTCTCACTTCATCATTGTTTCCTTATGTTTAAAGTAAGGGGAGTAAAATTTACTTGCTTTCCAGAGCTGTTGTGAAGGGCTTTGGGTTACTCAGAGGTAAGGGACCAAAAATATGCAAATTGTACTCTGTAAATGCTGACTTAATCGTAGGGCTGATTCTCCTTCTTTGCTGAAGTGCTGCAGGAAAAAGAGGATGTAGAAAAGTTTTCTTCCACCTGCAAAAAGCAGCCTGTATAATTCCATAAGGGCTTGGAAAGTCGAAGCCTTTCCCACTGTTTCTGAGGAGGCTCATTTAGTCTCTGGTCAGGTAGTGTGTATGTGCTGTCATTATCAAAGGTGGTGCTTAGATGATCGACAGATGAGGATTTCATTGTCAGGCAGCAAGAATCCCTATGCTAAAGGTGGATTTTCCCACTATTGAGCCTTTTTCCTAAGTTTTCTGCCAAGCTTTATTGGGATCATGGCAAATGTACAGACTGTTGCAGAGCTGGTGATAAGTCTTGTAAGAAGAAGCATTTGTTGCCAAGAGGAAGAAGAAGTTAGACACAGAGGACATGACATTAAAAGTGATCTCCTAACTTCTTAAACACAGTCCCTGCAGAAATTTTTGTTATCAGCTTTGATTGATTTTTTTCTGGATTCGTCCTGTCAATTAGGTGCCTTATCAGTGATGCTTTTAGGTGGCAGTTCCATAGCTTCACATGTAGTAGAAACTTTCCATCAATTTCAAAGCTGAAAATATTAATGTTCAGTTTAAGTCTTCAGTTTCTGGCCATTCTAACTCTTTGTCTTCCTTGCCTTTTCATTCCATTTCCTTTACATATTTGCTTACTGGAATAAACAAGGCAAACTTTTTTTTCTTCTCTTGAGTGCTCTGTTTTCTGTATTGTCCCAGTAACGTTTCTTATTTCCTTGGAGATGAGTCACTAGGCATGATAGATATGGATTTTTCCTTTTTAAATTTCCTTTTTTTATAGCCATTTCTTACAGGTGATGTGGTTATTTTTTGATGGGTAAACAAATTTGGATCTTTCTTACTCTCTTCCATTTCAACCAGCAGGTCTCAAATTAGAGCATAAAGTTTTACTACTTAGATCAATAATTTCATAATTCATACTCTTAGGTTTTATTCTATTATTAGCTTCCCAAGATTATCCATTTCTTCTTTTTTTCACTTTCTTGTTTTGCTGGTTTATTACTAAATTTGCAGTTATTGTACAAATTTCCATGCTCTTCAATTTACCCTTTCTCACTGAGCACTACAGAAGTTATTTACTCACTTCAATATCTAGATGCATTCTATTTCTTCCATCTAAAGAATCTATATTATTATTTGCAGGAAAGATCAGCTTAGAATGGTAAAAGCTTTAATATACTTCTGTTGCATTGTAACCTGTTTTTCATTTATCTCTGTCCTTTCTGACCTCAATTCAATATGTAACAAGAATGGCAAAGTTATACCTGGGATATAAATTTTCTTGCAGACTTCAGATGATTCTTCATTTTCCAATTCAAGTTTAATTGAAACTAGCAGAGATTTTGTTACACAGACAGCTTTTCATTTAAAGAATTTCACTCTCTTAAAAGTAATAAAGTTTTTTCTTTCTCCAGCAGAGGAAGACAGTGTT